>OX101788.1:2864341-2940754 GCA_944452715.1 Ophion slaviceki | reverse complement strand
AGCTTCGGGGTACTAAGAAAAAAAAATCGCAGTGCTTTGAAATTTGCAGGGTTTTTCCGGGACACTTTAAGGTTGAAAAATTACCGACGATATCCTTCGTTCATCCATTATATCTAAAGCTATACCAAGTTATTCAAATATCCTTAAATAGGCAAATTTTGATCGTTGTTTCAGTCAAAAGTATCGCTTCGAAAAAAATAATTTCATCAAAAGCCACTGTTAGAGTCTTATAGGGAATGTTTCGCAGTTTTCAAAACCCGACTTTGATTCCCTGTACGATCATTATTTCCCGAGTTATGGATTGTCAAAGTTAAAAAGGACTTTTTTGCTTTGATCAACGATATCTGCGCAGCGAATCATCGTACACACTTTTCGAGGACGTCAAATTAAAGGGCATTAAATTTCCTAAAAGAGTTTCGCAGTGGAATTTCAAAAAAAAATGTTTGAAGCCCGTAGACCTTTTCGAAGAGAAGCAAAAATTTTGAAATTTTTTTTTTCGGTAGTCGGCTTAGGATTACTCCGGAACCGTCCATGATAAAAAAATGTTCATGGCCAGATCCGAAAACTAGACACGTGGAGCTACAATTTGGTTTTTTTGTTTTTGCTCTGCAATCATTTTCTTCCGAGTTACAGCCTGTTGAAAATTACCCAAAAATTTGGATTTTTTTTTATCCCTTAATTTCTGTGACTAGTGTAGTTTCGACGCGAAAAAATCTTGAAAGTTCGCTTATTTTCCGCTGCCTAAAGGGATCACTCCCCTTGCGTACTGAAATCTATTCGCTATTTATATACTGTGCTCATTTACTGTAAATGTGGGGGCCAAAAAGAAGAACCATAAGCAAAAAACCATAAGCTCACCTCTGGAGCAATGTAGTCGGGCGTACCGCAGAACGTTTTGGTCGTTTTGTCGCCTGCAATGCCCTCCTTGCACATGCCAAAATCGGCGATCTTTATGTGGCCGTCCTGATCGAGCAGAACATTGTCGAGCTTCAAGTCCCGGTAGACGATTCCTCTCGCGTGAAGGTAAAACAATCCGATCGCGATTTCGGAGGCGTAAAATCTGATGATCACGAATTGGAATGAAAAGTTTGGCGTCAAGTAAAAATTCTCTCTCTCTCTCTCTCTCTCTCTCTCTCTCTCTCTCTCTCTCTCCCCCCCCCCTCTCTCTCCCCCCCTCTCTCTATCATTCTTTCTCATCGGAAATAAATTCTTGCCCATATCATTTTCTTCCCCCTAAAAGGTACATCAAGATTTGCCCAGTTCATGCGCAAATTAACGTTCTCGTGGATTCAAGTGGAGGCGAAGCGAGGGCTGAGTGCTCCTGTACTTTATCGTCCATGAAATTCCCTGACTAGAAATTGCACAACTATTGCAAACTTACACTGCAACGGGTTCCTTAAACTTGCCGCACTGTTGTATTTGAAACATGAGATCTCCCCCGTTCACGTATTCCATAACAAAGTACAGACGATCCTGCAACAAAATGCACAGACAGAGGATACTCTTGGTCAACAGTGAACTTATGACCTTCGACAAAAGGCAATTAGAATACTAGTTGTTTTCACACCGCTTCGTTACCCATATTGCTAAATACATTTTTTTATAGTAATTGTATAAATTGATATGGTAATAAATGAGTACGAAGGTGTGAATGAACTGTATTATTATTCGGTAGTGGTGAGTAAAACTGATATTCGATAACTGTTACTACTATTGGATAATAATAGTAGTAATAGTTGATAATAGTGATAGTGAGCAAACTACATTTGCCACTATTAGACGCCAGCCGATAAAATGCACTACTATGCCATGCTAGTAAATAAAATATACTGCCATTCGATTTGAGCAAATGGAATTCATTACTATCTGGTATTGGTGCCAGATAATAATGAATTTTATTTGCTGGAATCGAATTCATTACTAGCAGGTACTAATACTAGATAGTAATGAATAATGATTACATCACAGTAGAAGTAGTCGATGAGTAGATAATAAAATTTGACTACTATTCCTGCGAAATAGTAGACCCAAAGAAACTAATGTTTGATAACTGTTACTACTATTTTATAATAATAGTAGTAATAGTTGATAATAGTGATAGTAAGCAAACTTCATTTGCTACTATAAGATGCCAGTCGATAAAATGTACTACTATGCCATGCTAGTAAATAAAATATACTGGCATTCGATTTCAGAAAATGAAATTCATTACTATCTGGCGTTGGTACCAGATAATAATGAATTCCATTTGCTGAAATCGAATTCATTACTAGCGGGTACTAATACTAGACAGTAATGAATAATGATTACATCACAGTAGAAGTAGTCGATAAGTAGATAATAAAATTTGACTACTATTCCTATGAAATAGTAGACCCAAACAAACTAATATTCGATAACTATTACTACTATTTTATAATAATAGTAGTAATAGTTGATAATAGTGATAGTAAGTAAATATCATATGCTGCTATAAGACGCCAGTCGATAAAATGTACTATTTTGCCATGCTAGTAAATAAAATTTACTACCATTTGCTGAAATCGAATTCATTACTAGCCGGTACTAACACTAGATGGTAATGAATAATGATTAAATCACAGTAGAAGAAATCGATGAGTAGATAATAAAATTTGACTACTATTCCTATGAAATAGTAGACCCAAACAAACCCAAACAAACTAACATTCCGTAACTGTTACTACTATTTGATGATAATAGTAGTAGTAGTTGATAATAGTAATAGTAAGGAAACTTCATTTGCTACTATTAGACGCCAGTCGATAAAATGTACTACTATGCCATGCTAGTGAATAAAATATACTGCCATTCAATTTCAGAAAATGAAATTCATTACTATCTGGTATTAGCACCAGATAGTAATGAATAATGATTAAATCACAGTAGAAGTAGTCGATAAGTAGATAATAAAATTTGACTCCTATTCCTATGAAATTGTAGGCGATAGTTAAGTAGCAGTTTCTTTTAATGATAAAAGAAACGGCTACTCAACCAGTACCTACTATTTCATAGTAATAGTAGTCATATTTCATTTTTTACCAATAGACTACTTCTACCATCATATGATTGCATTAATTACCATGTGGAATTAGTAGACAAGTAGTATACTAGTATACTATTTAATAGTATACTAGTTGAGCAGTAACTTGTTCTACTAATACAAGAAAGTACTACTGAACTAGTGCATATTATAGAATAAGCACTCGATCAGTAGAAAATGGAATTTGACAAATATCCCTATTAAATAGTAGGCACTAGTTAAATGGTAGTTTCTTTTACTGACGATAAAAGCTACTACTCAATTAGTGCCGACTACTTGATAATAAAATTAGCCAATTCATCGAGAATAAAATTTAACTCCCATTTCTATTAAATAGTAGGCACTAGTTGAGTACTAGTTTATTTTACTCATGATAAAAGCTCCTACTCAATTACGGCCGACTACTTGATAGTAAAAGTATCCAATTCATCGAAAACAAAATTAAACTTCCATCTCTATTAAATGGTAGGAACTAATTAATTGTGATAGTAGTCAAATTTCATGTTCAGCTGATCGATTACTTCTACTATCACTTGATTGCATTTACTACCATCTAGTGTTGGTAGGCAAATAGTTGGCACTAATTGAGTAATAGTTTCTTTTACTAATGAAGGAAACTACTATTCGACTAGTGCCTACTATTTGGTGGTAGAAGTGTTCGATCATTGGAAAATGAAATTAGACCACTATCACTATCAAATAGTAGGCACTAGTTGATAATAGTAAGACTAGTAGAAGAATCGTAGTAGATAGTAGGAGTAGGAGTACTGATAAAAGAAACTACTACTCAACTAGGGCATACCCTTGATTAGTGATAGTGATCGAATTCGATTTTTTACTAACTACTTCTACGATATTATTTTTCGTATAGTTTGGTATTGTTATATTGGTAATAGTGCCAGATAGTAATGGATTTCGTTTGCTAAAATCGAACGGTAGTAAATTTGATTGACCGCTATCGACTGGTAGTACATTTCATTTATCAGCATTACATAATAGTACATTTAAATGACTGGCGTCTAATAGTGGCCAATGAAGTTTACTTACTAGCACTATTATCTACTATTTCTACTATCATCATCAAATAGTAATAACAGTTATTAAACAATAGTTTTACTTACCACTACCAAATACTTCATTCCCTTCTACGTACTTATTTATTACCATATTAATTGGTATCACTTCTATCAAAAATTGTATTCAGTTTTTGAAAATCGTGTACTTTTTCTCCAAATAAAATAAACTATGACTCAACTAGTGCCTCCTATTTTATAGCGGTAGTAGTCATATTTTGTTTTCTGCTAATCGACTTCTTCTAGTATAATTCAATTGCATTAACATGAATACTGTTATACACTGTTGCTACTATTTTATCGAAGTAATATTTCTACTAGATATTGGTAAATAAAAGGTACCACCGTTTAAGGGGTTACCCCCACTTGCGATTTTGAAAAAATCGATTTTTTTTATTGCATTTTTTTGAAGTGCAATTTGAAGTGCAGTTTTTTTTATGCCCGGAATAGATGACTCTATGTAAGTTTACAAAAAAAATATTTTCTTCGTGTAAACTGAAATTGAAACTTTAAACGCGTTTTTCTCAAAATGGCATTTCTGAAGTCGGTGACCAAGATTACTCGAACACTAATGGACCTATCTTCTTGAAATTTTGCAGGCTTATTTAATACATAAAAATGTAGTCTTCAATCGTTCGATTTTTTTTCGAAAAAAATGGCCGTTTTATAGCCAAAAAACGGCCGTTTTTTTTTTTTTTTTAAAATCGAACCATTAATTTTGACTGTCCGCCACTTTGTGAAAAATGAATATTTTTAAAAATCCTTCGATTAAAGACTAGTTTATACTTATATTTGACTAAATCCATCCGCATTTTTTTTTCAGATGATCCACTTCGCCGCAATGTTGGTCACCGCAAACCGTGTATATAAAAACATTATTTCATTGACGGCCATTTGCCACTAAACAATGTAATATTTTTCAATAAAAAAATTACTGAAAGTTCTTCAAGATGTGTTCTTTAAGATGGTATATTGATCGATTAAAAAAGTTTTGTAGTTTTCTTTAAAAAAATTCATGAAAAAGGCCTTTTTTGCGCTACAAGTGGGGGTAACGCCTTAACGCTGGCAAATAAAATGTACTAATATTCTATACTGGTTGATCGAATTTACTAACACTCGAGTTTAGCAAATGAAACTACGATTACTCCTGTATAATTCTAGCAATAGTAACCGTCGAATATAAATAGCCTTCCTATTTCTATTCGCTTATACTCATTTTTTCAAATTCCAAACTGAATTTAGTCTTTTTCCAAAATTGTTTCTGGATTTTAACGAACCAGGACTTTATTAATCGGTACCGCAAATATTCGTTCGAAATGTTCCTTTTTTTTGCGGGTAGGAATTTTCGACTCGGGCCACCGAGTATATGGGATGGATTTACGTACCATAGTCTGAAAGCAGGAGTGAAGCTGCACGAGGAACGGTGGCTTATTTGCGAGGGCGAGTACGCGCTTCTCGACCATCGTGCACTCGACGTCGTCATCTTGAATAATTATGTCCTTCTTGAGAATCTTGATTGCGTAAAGTTCGTCCGAGCCTTTGCGCTCGGCTAGCAATACCTGAAAACATTTATCGGTATACGAGAATCGTTCCTTATATTTATATATAAGGAATATATCTTTTTTTCACTCTCGCAATCGTCTTTATTTGCTGCATTTATTTGTCAACTGTTAAATATTTCTCTGCATTTCTTATCATCGTTTTTCGAATCTATAGTTGACGATTTCCGTAGTATTAATTTTTTTTCGACTACGATTATAATTGTAAAAAATGTTAAGAGTGTAATTTTCGTGGAATTAGTTTATCCAAATATCGTATACACTTTTTTCGTTAGTTTTCCAATGAGAAAGCGTTTTGTTTCAATTCGAATAATCATAATATCATAATCATAATAATCATTATCTACGAAAATAAATAATGGGTTTTTTTTATCGAGGGAAGAAGAATGGTTTTTTTTTCGTTCCGAAAACGTCAAGTTCTTCGAGTGTTAGAGATAGGGTGGTAAGCGGCAAATTTATGACTCTTCGAACCTTTCCGAAACTCCCTTTTCCAAGGACCATGAGGAAATTGAAGTCGCTCGCTCGTATCAGATCGCTCTTGCCCATATTGTGTGGCACTTCTTTGTCCATCGTCATCGGAACTTTTTTCGTCACCGAAGTTTTCTGCGACAAAGCATCGAGAAAAAAAAAGAACAAACGTTCGTTCATCGGGTTCGAGTAATGTGATTTTTTTCTTTGTCGCGTTTTCGGCGCGACGTTTTGAAAAAAAAAAGATGAATTTCAACGTACTCGCATCTTCGTTTTGAGTTCGGCAAGGTCGACACCCTCTTCCGGCACTGGAACATTGTAAAACTCTCCCTCCTCCTGTGTCAAAAGTTTGAACCAGCCGTTCGCGGGCGCTTTCAACAGTTCTGATATACCGAACGACAGGGAGCCCATGTAATCGTTCCTCGACGTTCTGTCCCAGTCCCAAACTTCTATCAAAAGTCGCCTGTCCTTGTCCTCGGGTTTGAGCTCGCTGGACAATTTTGTTGAGCAAAGTTTTGAGCGAAGTATAAAAGCGAGATATCATTTGAAAATCTTGCCCGGCAATACGAATAGTTGGAAAATTAATTTTATCGTTACTTTTACGATCGTGTAAACTACTTTGCTATTTTTTGTACGATTTGTTTGGCAATTGCGTTTTTTATTTTGAAAATTATTCGGGAATTTTTGTGAAATTTATTTTACTAATAGTTTTGAAATTTTTGATAATGATTTTGCAATTTTTGTGCATTTTATTTACCTGTTATTTTTTCAATTGCGAAAATCGTTTTACTATTTTTCTCAAATTCGACAGAAATCGTTCAGTAATTTATAAATATTGTAATATTCTATTATAAAATAATTAAAATAATAACATTTTAATCATTTCCATAAATTGAAAAACACAACGAAATTAATGTGAGAACAATTGTAAAATAATTCTTACAATTTCGAGAATAGTAGCAACGTGAATTTATTTCGCTACTATTTTTTTAATTGAGAGAAATATTAATGGTAAAATTATCGTGACAATCTCAATGATAATGATGAAATAAATTTGATAAAAGTAGTGAGAATAATTTTAGAATTTTTGTCTGATTAATTTCATTATTATGTTTGAAATTGTGCCAATTATTTTGAAATTGTTCTCATATTTATTTAATTCGTTTTTTCAAGTTACGAGAACTTTTTCTTTCCTTCTAGTCTTTAATACTGTTCTTATTGCAATCGTCAAAATTGTCTTCAATTTTTGTACAATATATTTACCTATTATCTTCGAGATGATAAGATTTCGTCACAATTTATTGTAAAGTCGTTTCCCCCTCCATTTTTTTCGTGAATTGTGCCTACATTCAACATCTTTTCCAAAATCGATACCATCCCAATTTCCAAATAATTGAAAATGACATTACAATCTAGCATCTATACGAAATTATTTCCGAAATTGCGATGTGTTTTTACAATTATAATAAATCCAATTTCGTCATATTTATCATCTTTTCCTGAACGATATTATCGATGTTTTGTTAACCCGAGCAATATAAAAAACACAAACAAGAGAGACAAAGCAAAAAACACGATTGCGTTGAGAATAACTATTTTAGCTATAAAAATAAAAGCAGCTTTATTAGCGAACCAAATAACGCGGCCAAAAATAATATGACCTCAAATTTTTACTCGTCAAGGGTCACAAACACCCTTATAAAATTTGCCCCACAACGCCCACGCATTCCGACCGTGAAATTAAATTTTTCAAGAAAGTAACTAACGAGTAGGGAAGACTCTTAGTCTTCTTTGCTCTTAATTCCGTATTCTTTTGGCTTCGTGAATCAAGCAATTAGTTGATTGTATAGTATCAAGCCAGCGTTGATGGGATTTCGCGAGCTCCATTACGGTCTCGCACATCTAATTATGCACCGTACGGCGCAAGGAACTAGACGCTCTAATATGAGACCATTTTCATCAATCCGAAAAAAAACTACAACGTGAATGCAAAATTGGCCGTAATAATTGGATGTATTCATGACAATTGTGCTCTCTCTTTTTCTTCATTATAAAAACAAATAGTCCAATTGAATTATACAATCTAAATAAACCACAGATGAAAAAATAGCTCAAAAACAACAATGATAATAATAATTATAGCATCGCCATTATTGTAAAACTTTTTACAACTACTCGTATGTAAACAAAATGTATTTTTCACATGCTCACAAATTGATTGTCTCGTTCCATTCGGGATTTAAACATGATTTGATTGTCTTCGTTTTTTTTTTCACTCCATCCATGTCCGGAATTAGTTTCAGCTTGACGTAGGGATCCGAAAGACCGTTCGGATCCATCGGGATGAGATTCCGACCCTGTTTGACTGGAAAATAAGAAAGAAGAATAAATAAAAGAGGTTTTTCACTTTGTTAATTTGAATAATATTGTAGATTATATTGGAAATTTGGGACAAATGCTGCATGGCTACTAAAAAATCAGTTTTTTTATAATATATATATATATATATACACAGGGTTACTGATTATTGGTTAAGATTCCGTGAAAGGGTTGTATGACATGTTTCCCGCTATCAAATAACCCAGCGATGATTTGTGCAAAAATGAACCATTTTCGAGATATTATTATTTCTATTATTTTTTTTCATGTGAGGGGTAGGCAACTTAAAAAATTAATTGAAAAAAACTGTTGTGTGAAATCAAACTTTTTTTTATTATTTGTTGTTTGAGGACCCAGTAACAAAGAATTATCAATAATAAAATAAGAATAATTTGCAAACACTTTTGAATTAGGGGTCCAAAACTCTAAAAGCCAGTTATCATTATCTTATTGTTGATAATTCTGTGTGTGTACATTAGGGTGGCCCAAATTTGAGCTCTATTTGTTTTCCTTTTTCTCACCATCCAATTATCTTCATTAAAGAACAAAAAAAATTGTCGCTAAATCTGCGAGCGGTCCAAAAATATTTAGAGGTCGCTCAAGCCTCTCGAAAATTCAAATTTTCATTAAAAAATCGGTTTTTCTTTCTTTCCATTCTCACCCATGAATTTTACGCTTTATAAATCTAAAATGAAGCTCGCGACAGCTCTAACAGGCCAATGAATATTTAGTGGTCGCTCAAGAACTTCGAAATTTCCAACTGTCGCGATCTTTTTCTCTACTCACTCATAAATTTACCACTTTGTAAAATTTTCAAAACAATCTCTGCTTTTTTCTGTAGAAATGGTTTTTTTTTTTATTACCTCACACTTCCAACCCGATAAAACGGGGGATCTATAATTTTGTTAACGGACAAGAGTTTCGCAGAATTACTTTATGAGACCAAAGATTGTTATTCTTGGGTTGGTAGTGTGAGGTAACTTTAAAAAATCTGTTTCCACAGAAAAACGATGAATTGTTTTGAACATTTTAGAAAGCGTCAAATTTATGAGTGAAATGAGTATGACAAAAAATGGCGAAAATTCAAAATTTCGAAGCTCTTGAGTGACCGCTGAATATTCATTGACCGGCTAGAGCTTTCGCGAGGTTAATTTAAAAAATAATAAAGCGTAAAATTCATGGGTGAGAAGTGAACGAAAAAAAATCGATTTTTTAATGAAAATTTGAATTTTCAAGAGGCTTGAGCGACCTCTAAATGTTTTTGGACCGCTCGCAGATTTCGCGACAATTTTTTTTTCTTCTTTAATGAAGATAATTGGATGGTGAGAAAAAGGAAAAAAAATAGAGCTCAAATTTGGCCCACCCTAGTGTACATACATACTCACTTAACATCTAAATAAATATATAATACGCGTTAGATATATTTATTTTATTTTTTTATTTATTTATATATGTATATAAAAATATGTTAGATGTAGTAAAAAGAAATCCATTATTTTTGCATGAAATTGAACGCAAAAATAATGGATTTCTTTTTACTCCACCTAATATATAGAATATCTAACGCCGTTCCCCCAGAACAAAAAGTTTCCTCGGCAAGCCCACGTTCCCTCATCGAGGATGCTGATCAAAACTTTTAATAAGGTAATCGGCCTCGACGAACTTTCGCGATACGACAGGGGTCGCCAATCCTTTCGTCCACTATTACTGTTTTTATTCAACTTTCGTGAAAATGTATAATTTTCGTCAAAAGAAGAAAAAAGACAATGGGACAGTGGAGGTACGTACGGGGTTGGGAGGTGACGGAGGTGAATGGGGCAAAAAAAATTGAAATTTATTTACCTTCGACAACGAGTTTGTTGGAGCCGGCGGTGATGCATAGCTCTATACGACCACGTCTTTCCGTGTGATCGCAACCGCAGAGATTCGGTACGCTCACCTCGCACCTCTTGTGAACGTTCATGTCGCATGCTACACGTCGTCAGATCATTCGTTATAGCAATCGATATTTTTGTTCTCTCCCTTCCTCATCTTTCGACAAATCAAAACTATCATTTTCCTCCTCCTCTCAGAGGCCTGCAGAAGCTTGCATTTTCTTCCACACCTTGCCGTTTTTGTCATTTTCAAAATTTCGTAAAAACCACCCGTTCGTACGAAAGTTTCTTTATCATACTGAAAGTACATTTTTTATTTTTCATTTCGGATGACTTTAATTACCAGAACCACCTGCACTTTGTTTAAATAATAACTTTACTGCTAATCAATATTTTTCAATTAAAAAAAAATCCTAACTTGACAAGAATATGTATCAATGGTGTGTAAAATCCTGACTTCGTTAGCCCAATATCCGGATCGAAAAAAATATCGAAGGGTGCCCAGTTTTTTGGGACCCAAGCTTATGCAGACCTGTGCGTTTCATCAAAGTTTTTTTTTTCACTAAAATCAGTGGATTCTATTCAAATAGGGTTTTATTTTTTTTTGCTTCGATAAAATTATTGGTTTTGATGTAACGTTTGTTTAGAGGCATATTTACAAACTGTGTGGGGGTTGTGTTAGTTTGTGTTTTACCTATACAAATAAATATGTTTGGACGAATCAATAGCAAAGTGGAAGTACGGAAATGAGGTCGCAGGTCCAGTAGGGGGCAGTGTACATACATGCACACACATATATATAGTGTGTGGGTGTGTGTGTGTATATATATGTAATTATGTGGTTTATGTCCTTATATATATACAGAACTTCATACAAATATGTATTTACACTATTAAATATATAAATAAATAAACAAAGACTCTCTATATAATATATATATATATATATGTATATATATATATATATATATATATATATATATATATATATATATATATATATATTTATATACAACTATGGTACAATGCTAATATACACACACTTTTTGTCCATTGTTTCCATTGTACATGTGAATCTACCGTACGTTGAATAACACTATTATATAACATGCAGAATATCGGGTTAGTTATATATAATGAACGTGAAATACAAGAACGAATTTGTGTTTAAAGGTGCAGTCGAATGACGAAAGAACAAGAATGATCGAAAAAAAAATATATACGTACACTTTAATTACAAACGAGCCTTATCTCAATTGAACAAAAATTCAGAATCAAATGTTCGTTTCTAGCACGGACATAGACATTCGTTCAATTGAAATGATATGTACACTAGTTTAGGGAATATTCGGACGACTTTGATAGACAATGATAAGAACGAAAAAATGATTTTTGTAACTTTTTGACGATAATTTTTTTTTTTCATATGCAATCGATTTTTTTTTTGATCGCGGTGATGGATTTTTTGAACGTTTTAATTTTAATCGACGAACAGTGAGTAGACTCAATTTTTACGATAATTTTTCACAACTTTTTTTATATGTTTATTTTACGAGGACGTTTTTTTAAGTAATATTTATTATGCAAGCGAAATCGATTTCATATGAAAGAAAAAATCGAGTCAAACGTGTTTTTCAACATGTTTGTTTCAATTTTAATCGGGGACCAACGGGGCAGCTTTGATTTTTACGATAAGGTTTTTTTTCCCGCTGTTTACGTTCACGCGACTCGTAGGCTGATTGGCAGGTGCAACAGGGAGGTATTTACACGCGTTGAGGTAAATTACTGGCCTCGATGCGCGAGGAGTGCACGCGTCATTTGCCAGACGATTTCAAGGGCCAGGCATTACTACTGGCCGCTCATGACTGGCTTTATCCACTGCAGCCTCGCTCGAGGCTGCACGAGCCGCGCCACAAAGTATCGGAACATGAAAAAAAAAATTACTGCAATTTGGCTCGTCTCTTATCATCTTATCTCTCATTATAAATTCTCGATTGTGCCTCGAATTTGACAGAGCTCGGAAAATTCTTGAAAAATGAAATTCTTTATGGATACAATGAAGATATTGCCATTATGATTGTGAAATAAAATTACAATAATGTTCTTTATCATTTTATAGCATGACGTTAAATGGTCAATTAAATTATTAATAATTATATAACAAAAAGTATATAATAATTATTTTACATAATCATATGATAATTAAATAACGTAATGATTATACAATTGATTGTGTAATAATAATTAAATAAGAAATGATTAATTATCAATCATTCTCAGTCATTATCGTCGGAATTATTTTCGTCGAATTTTCAAATCCTATTTTATCGAGACCTTCTAAAATTCGATTTTGTGGAGCACCAAAGTGCAAAACAAGACGTGTGCACTCGCCGGCTTGAGGAAAATTTAAAGGGTCACATTGTTCGTTTTTCCCGGAAATGTGAGAAAACAAAAATACGCTGAGGGCGAGTAGGGTTTTCTTAGGGATGATCCCCATAGATCGATGTGTTGACAGAGATAGATGCGCCTACAAAAAGGGGCTCTCTGACGAAGAGAAAATAATAACTTCGAGAAAGGAAAAAAACTAGCGAGCTAAATGGACATTACTTTCAAATACAATTGTAAACTCATCGTTATATACATATATGCAAGTATAGAATTATTCATTGAAAAAAACCATAAAAATAACATTTACGTAAATATTGTTATTAATGTTGTTACAATGCTTTTTTTTCCCTTTAATATCGAGCTGGTCCCGGATCGATTATCTTCGCCATAAAGTCCAACGACATTTTCTTTTCCACTGGACGGTAATAAAATGTTAGCAAAAAAAACCGATGACTATCTCTACCTCTGGTGTGTCTAAAGATCGCGAGCGTAAAAAGTCCCTCGCCGGTGTAAAACGGATCGTTGCAGCGGCCATGATGAAAGCCCTATATATGTGTGTGTGCAATAAAATCGGGACTCCGAGTAATCGGCAAGAACCTCTTAACTTTATTTATCTTCTTTTTTAATTACCTAAGGTGTCCGTGGCACGTTAATATAATAATGAAAGAGGAAAGGACGAGGGGTTGAGTGTTATGTGCTCGCCAACGGGGTCGATATGCACCGACTAACACGAGTCGTTTATATTTGCATAAATAATTGTACGGGGTGTCCCGTTTGCGAAAAACAAAACAAACATCGGTCGCGTCGAACAAAATCGTATCGAAGTGGAAAAAAATTATTTTTATCGCAAAAGTTTTGAGATCTTGCGGCAAGGACATTTTTTGTCAATTTATGTCGCTGTTGCTTTTCCCATGGGACACCCTGCAGTGCTCTCCGAAATTAGGGATAAATCACGTCGAGGGGATGGTGACGAGAAAATCGCAAAAATTACCCAAACTCCTGAAGAAACGAGCTGAGGATTATGTACGGTTTTGCATATGTATATATAGGGTGTCCCAAAAGAGGTGAGCGATTCTTGAAACTTGCCTTCAGTACGTGATTTTGAGACGAAAAGCTTAAAGAATTTTTTCAATCGGATTAACGCCGGGCGAGTTATCGAATTATTAGAGTCGACCAATCAGAAGCGCGCGACGTTAATTGCCAATAACTCGCCAGAAGTTTATCCGATCAAAAAAATTCTCAAAACTTTTCGACTCAGAATGTTGTCCGGAATCTAAGTTTTCATTACTGACTATCAGTTCCGGGACACGCTGTATATTTGCATGTGCAAGTATATGGGGATGATGAGTGTTTGCATATGATGGAGCAGGCACGAGACATTTTTACGGCCGGGAATAAATCAGGAAAATTTTATTCAACCCTCTTGTTATACTCGGCAAATGAAAGTCTGAACATTTCTGCCCAGACTCTAAGAAACTCCTATCCCCTCCACCCCCGTCGAGAAATTTAATGGGCGTCGATATGGAGAGCACTTTCGAACAAAAGAGAGAGGGCGAAAAAGATTGATCGCTGAATTTGCCTTCTTTTGCCATTTCCATAGGCGGGCCGCTCCTAATATCAGATCTTGGGTCGCATTAACCATTTTTTCTTCTCCAAGTGCGTCGAATATTATCAAGAGAGAAAAAAAGAAAAGAACTACGTGCTTCGTGTAACTTCAACTTTTGTCCATCGCAAATTCTCGCTTTTTTTCAAACGTCTAATCCGATAAAGTTAATCGGCGTACGACTCAATAAACGCCTTTTAAAATTAATTTTACGCAACGGGAAATCAAAACATGAATAATAATTTTAAAACTTCACCAAAAATACTACGAATAAAAAAATTACAACCGATTCAAATTAATGACAAAAACTAATCGTAAATCAAATGATAACAAATAATTACAACGAAATTAATTAACCGATCGACGAAAAGTCTCCTGTAATGAAAAGGAATTGATTTTATCGACAAAAAAAATTCCCAGCGATGAAATGCATTCAAACTGCTCAGTAAAAAAATCCAATAAAAAATATTACACTGCGATAAATAATTTGAATAAAATAGAAAAAGACATAGTAAAATAAACAAAGTGATAAAATTAAGTGCAAAAGTCTTCGGCTCGTAGTTTTTCTTCTCTTTTTTTCCTCCTTCCGCTAAACTTCCTCTTTCAATCCATTCCAGACTACGGTGCACCTTGCATGATTATCGTGGATGCATGATTCACACATTCTCGAAGACAATTTGACATTCGTTAAAATCTACGTCGAATGATGGTGAGTGTTAATAATTTCTTTTTTCTTTCATTTGGGGCCTTTTTCGTTCTGATTTTTGTTTTAATTAGCTACCTGTACACTTGAATCCCTGGTGCGCAATGCCATGAAGCATCGAACCGCAGTGGTCACAGAAGGTCGGTGTCAGGTACGTGAAAGTTTCCCATTTGTGTTTCGCTGTCACGGCCTGGGAACACAAAGTCACGAGGCCGGAAAATCCCGGGTTCTTCATTGCACTCTGAGATTTTTCGTCTTTGTAATCTCTTCTCCTCTGGACGGACTCCTTTTTTCTTGTTGTTTTTCATTTTTATTTTTTTAATCATTATTATCCTTTGCTGCTGTCGAGATAAGAAAAGCGACGAGGGTGGAAACATGTGCGAGGGGATGAAATATTTCGATATATATGTATATATATATATATATATATACAGGGTTTCCCTCTTATCTCTGCCACCCGAAAAAACTCGGTAATTATCAACGCCACAAAAAAATGTTCCAGACAAAAGTTGTATGGTGTGAAGAGGGCCATCAAATGAGACCAATTTTTTTTCATTCCGGCGGAGGCGCTGACGCACAGTGAAGGTCACCTCTACTTTTTAAAATGGAATGGAACATTTTTTCAATCATTTTGTGGAGCACCTTAAGCCGCATAAAAAACATTTGGGGGTCAAAGTCGTTCAAGGTCATTCAAGGTCAGTATCGATGATAAAAATCCAAATATCTCGAGATATTTAGATTTGTGTTTCATTTTAATAGGCGACCTTGAATGACCTTGAACGACTTTGACCCCCTAATGTTTTTTATGCAGCGTGAGGTGTTCCACAAGATGGTTGAAAAAAAATGTACCATTCCATTTGAAAAAATAGAGGTGACCTTCGCTGTGCGTCAGCGCCTCTACCGAAATAAAAATAAATGGTCGCATTTGATGCCCCCCTTCACACCGTACAACTTTGGCTGGAATATTTTTTTGTGACGTCGATAATTACCGAGTGTTTTTGGGTGGCAGAGATAAGAGGGACACCCTGTATAACAATGAAAACATGAAATATTTCGCGAAAAAAAATTCGTGACATATCCTATCCCGCCCTCATTTTTTTTCATTTTTGCTTCTTTTTCTTCCCTCCTTTTACTCTGCACCCTCGTTATCGATACACACGCGCCTCCAGAAGCAAAAAAAATCATCGAACCATGCAAAAAGTAAAATCCCGCGTCCGAGTGAGCCCTTCGCGCGCGGTCAGAGCTGCCCGCTTTTTCCAGTCCATCGGGCTTGCGGATATTATATGAAGATATTTGGCTGCTGAATGGAGAAACTCGATTTGGATTCTGTTCTTTTCTGTCAGACTTTTTCGCTGATTTTTTTTTTTTCGTTTGCGAGCCTGTTTCGTTTTCTCAATACAGCGACGATAACTCGTAATCTCGGGTTTTCTTTTGACTGGCCAAATCTGTGCGGGACTTTTGAATGGTGGGTCCATGTGAATGGACCGATTGTAGCGGCATACGAGACTTATCGATGTGAATTTGGCAACTGACATTTTTGTAAGCCTTTGCCTTATTGTTGGAATTATTGTTGTTATTATCGATAGTAGTGGTGGTACACTGAGAAAAAAAATGTTCAATGTGCAAAATGCATTTTGTTGTTTTAACAGTTGCTCAGACATGCTGAATAAGCTACAGTTCACACTACTAAAACAATCAGTTAGATTAACAAAACGTTTCTTATGCCAATCAAAAATCAAGTTGAACGTATTTAAAGTTACATTTTGTTAAACCAACTGAATTTTGGTTGGATGAACGAATTTTTTTTTCAGTGTCATAATTGTAGGGTATTTTTATTTATTTATTGTATAGTAATAGTATTTAAAGAACAATAATTGGTAATTATTATTATATTATATAACGTTAAAGTATAATAATCAGTAATCATTATTATATAAAATCATTTTTGGTATAATGAATATTCATTACTATTATATTAATATTATTTAAAGTATAATAATTGTTAATTATTACTATTATTGATAGTGTAACGCTGTCAGAACAGATATTCTCCGTAATTTGAATAATCTCCTCCTGACCAACTTCACAAATCGGGCTTGAAAAAATACTTCCATATCTATATATACACCTGTTACAGTGACTGCTTTTAAAAAAGATTAAAAAGCATATATATATGTATATATATATATATATATATATATTCCTAATTGCGTCCTAATGAATGAAAAATACGAATTGGCACACTCGTGCACAATTGAAAAATAATCTATTAATAATCCGATTAATGTGAAATATTTTTTAAAGTGATATATTTTTTTCTGGAAAAAAATACTCCTCGGAGCGGTATTAAATTTACGAATAAAATTGGTTGGCAACGATTGTGTACCGTAGCGACGATTTTCGTAGTGTATTTTTTATCATTTATTGTTATGATAATCGACCAGAAATATTTTACAAAATTATGATATCCGTTTTTTTTTCTGGGAATAGAATAATCCTCGAATCGTTTTTAATTTTACGAATAAAATTTGCCTCTCTCTCTCTCTCTTCTTCTTCTTCTTGTTATATTAAATATTGAGCATCAAAAAAATCAGGTACGATTTTTTTTAACCGAAACACATCGACATGAATTATTATAATCTTGAATTCTCGGGGTCGTTGTATCACGCGATATACGCCACGTCCATCCGAGCGAACGTTATATAAATATCTCGGCGTTGTTTCAGAATTTAAGCTGACAAAAGCCCGAAACCCCCCCGAGGCGCGAATAAAGTGCTCAAGGGGGTTCGGCCGCTGAAGAGGAAAGCTTTTACGGCACGACTCGGGTAACTTCGTTACGCTTAATGGCCGTCTCTTTCAGGATTCGTGACAAACCTTCGAAATCGTTTCGACGATGAGGAATAACGAGTCGCGAGGCAAGAGTGACACTGCACGAGCTCATCGATAATTCACAAATCGCGTACGACGCGAAAAAAAAATCACTTCAAATTTTAAGAAACATATAGACCGAGTGGTCCAGTAATATTCCGTGGAGTTGCTTTCAAGATACGAATCAAAGGGAAAAAGTTGTTTCAGCTTGAAAATTGGCAGAGTCATGGCACCTCGAAGTTTCCATGACTGCAGCAAATAATAATAATGATGGAATTATGATAAGGGGAAGAACAATTTTAATGATAATGATAAAAATAATAAGAATAATGTTGATAATGACGAGAAGGAAGATTATAAACATAATAATTATAATGATGAAAATAATAATAATAAGACTGACAAAATATTAATAACGAGAACGAAAATGATGATGATGATGATGATAACAATTATGATGATAATAATGCAATAATAATAATATATAAACTGTAATAGATACAAATAATGATGGAACTGTCTTCACCCATGGTCGAATGTCGTAAATGCCATGGACTTTTCTCTCAGCCTACTGTGAAGCCCTTCAACGAGAGATCGCCGACGTCAAGATCCTTATATCCCGAAGTATGCATAACAAGTGGAAAATAGAGATTACCCAGAATCTCGCCCAATGTTTACTAAAGCGAGAAGAGGTCCAAAGGGATAGACCGAGAGAGAGAGAGAGAGAGAGAGAGAGAGAGAGAGAGAGAGGCAGAGAGAGACGAACGAGGTCTTCCTCTTCAGAAAATACTCTTTTCCATCCCGAACGTGAATTGTGGGACAGCCTTCCCAGCCGGACCGAACGATTTTCCACGTGGCCTAGTTTGTCGCTCCTAACCTAACTTTCCTTTCCACCGGATCCGCTCGATCTCTTTGCAAGCAACCTATTTTTCTCCTCTTCTCCCAAGACCCTCTCTCTTGCCCCACTGCCCCAATAAAACACTCGTCCCAACAACTGTCAGACGCTTCTTCCCGTTTGTTCTCCAGCTCTCCGACACTCTCCAGCCGACACTCTCGTTCGTCTTTCTCGCATTTCCCATTTAAACGCGTCTCGCATCGTGCTTCTCCACTGTTTTCTCCCCTGACAGAGAGCGACGGAAAATTGCGCGAACCCTGAGGTTGCCAACAATCTATCTAGAGAGAGAGAGAGAGAGTGATCTGCCCGGTGTCAGAGACGAGAGAGATAATCCGTTGAAAAGGGAACAAGTTGCCGCGAGGAATCAATGTTTGCCAAATGTGTCGATGAGACCTAAAGATATTGGGAAAGTATCGTCAAAGCGTCGCAGCTTCTCCCGTAACAACGTGATCTTGACGAAACAGTGGAGAAAAAAAGGTCCGCAAGACTGGGTTGAACGAATGTTACATGGGGACTAGACTGAAACATCCGTTGAAGCGTTTCGTGAGAAGATTTTCTCATATAGCAAAGCATAACAAATTGGATTACCTCGAACCATCATAAGGGGCCAGGTGGGAATAGTAACTTCTAGGAAGTTACTGGGAATACAAGACAATCGTCATTTCTGGGATTTTTTAAGGATACTATGAAATAGTAACTTCTAGGAAGTTACTAGGAATAGTAACTTCTAGGAAGTTATTAGAAATAGTAACTTCTAGAAAGTTACTAGGAATAGTAACTTCTACGAAGTTACCAGTAATAGTAGATTCTAGGAAGTCACCAGGAGAAGTTACCAGGAATAGCAACTTCTAGGAAGTTACTAGGAATGGTAACTTCTAGGAAGTTATTAGAAATAGTAACTTCTAGGAAGTTACTAGGAATAGTAACTTCTAGGAAGTTACTAGGCATGGTAACTTCTAGGAATTTACTAGGAATTGTAACTTCTAAAAAGTTACTAGGAATAGTAACTTCTAAGAAGTTACTAGTAACAGTAACTACCGGGCAGTTCATGGGAACACACTAGAATAGTGACTTCTAGGAACCTAATAGAAGGCAATGGAATAGTAACTTTTAGAACGTTTCTAGGAATACAATGAAATAGTAACTTGCAGAAAGTTGCTAGGAGTACAATAAAACGGCAACTTCCAGAAAGTTACTGGGACTACGGAGTGCAACAACTTCTAGGAAGTTTTGTGAAGGCTGACATTCAATTCTGATCTAGAAATAGTAACTTCCAGAAAGTTGCTAGGAGTATAATAAAGAAGCAACTTCTAGAAAGTTACTGGGATTACGGAGCGCAGAAACTTCTAGGAAGTTTTGTGAAGGCTGACATTCCATTTCGATCTAGGAGTTACTGCCCCAGCAAACCCAAACAAACATCATAGAGTTGCTGGTAACTTCATAGAAACTATTAGTAACTTGTGGCTAGTTGCTGCTAGCTCTCCAGCAAGCGATTGGGAACTTCCTAGATGTTACTAATAATTACTAGGTAGTTGCCAGTTAATTTTGTGGAGTTAGTGGTGACTTCTCAAAATGCAATGCCCACTTCTAGGAAGTTGCCAGTTACCCAAAATACAGTGCACGGTAAATGCATAAAAGTTACGAGAAGCTACCAGTGACTGTATTTTGGCTAACTGGTAACTACCTAGAAAATGCTCATTACCATATTTCACGAAGGTACTAGCGACTCGACAAACTTTACTGGCAACTCCCTAGTAACTTCTAGGAACTGTCCACCCATCACTAGTAATATCTAAGAAGTTACGAGCAACTTCTGCGAACTTATCAGGCATACAGCGGCCAGTGAGTTCTAGTTCGAAACTGGATCTCGGCCGAATTTTTCGGATCGCAGACACGTGCCTTCAAGGTCCCTGGCATCTTCGTCCTGGCTGCAAGCCAAGGCACGACGCGTCGTTGAAAGCTCTGCGAAAGTGATACGAGGCTTGAATTGCATTTGTCGATGTTGTCGAGCCGCCGAAAGAAGATCTGCTTTTCGACACGACTCATTACTTATCGCGAAGACCGTTAACTTCACGAACCAGCGCATCGTAATTCACCCGAAGCCACCTGCGATCAATCATCACGTTTCCCCCAAATGATGCCAAACGAGCAATTCCAGAGTCCAGCAATACCCATTCCAACCACTCTGGAAGATCATCGTTCAGGTAAGGGGAACCGAACGAGGGTCGGGACGATCTTCTTTAGGGTAGAACTTCTTCGGGGCTGTCGTTTCTGGATGTATGACACAACACCTTCGTCGAAACGATTCGCTTTTTCTCACGCTTGTCTCCCAATCGCGTGCACGCGCGTAGGAGGATGCACGTGCAGACGTACGAGGGTGGAAAAAATAACGAGGGAGGCGACGTGACGCGGAGGATTGGACCGGCTGTGCCAGACATCCCGGCGAGTATGTCGTCGATCCTCAATCGAATAGTAACCCACTCCTGCGACACACATTTGCGGGGAAAACGCGGGTGTGATCCTAGATGGCCAAAGAGGACTCCTGTTGCTCGCTGACCCCGAACAAGGGAGCAGCAACCAGAGACGGACAGGCGAAGAAGGGGCGGCGGGGGGAAGAAAGCGACAGGGTGAGAGCTTTACCCTCGACCCGTGAACTTTCCCAGGTCGTTTCTTCTATTCCGTGATATAACAGCTGTAGCACCCGGGATATGTGTGACTCTTCCTCCACCGAGGACTCTGGTTCCTGGACGAATACATGTATGTTCTTGCGGAAAATTTCCCTTTTCAACGTTTCCCTGGCTCGCTTCTGACCCTAGCTGATGTGGGCATACAGTTGCATGCAAGTGTCCGGCCAAAGATAATTTTATGATTAAGGTAGTACCTCCACAGAAGAGTTGAATTAAGAAATGGTTGAAATTTGACATATATGGTATTCAATACATTATCCAAACATCTGTGCAATTTGAATAAGTTTGACCACCCCAAACCTGAGATATTTACACTTAAAGTTGGCTTGGTTTACACGCAACAAATGCGTTATGATTGGCAAACAGAGGATCATTAATTTTACCGTCAAAACTAAAATTAAGAAATTGATAAAAAACGAGGATAAGCTAGAGTAAGATATCACGAATAATGTGAAAAAAAATGAGAATGATTCACCATCTAGTTTCCAAGATATAACCATGAAAAGCCCTCACAATTTTGGTGCAAAGCCTGGCAAAGCCTGGAAAAAAAACAATTGGGGCAAAGTCTGGACAGTCCCAGCAAAAAGTTTACTGGCAATGGTAGATCAAAAACATAATATAAAATATATTTTACGGCAATAAATGATATCCATCGTATTATCTACTAGTACCGAGTCAATATTGCGTAGTTTTTAATTTTATTTATTACTATTTAAACCAATTATCAATCTTTTGAACATGAACATGGTATGTAAACTTTTGGTTGAGATTTTCGCAGAGGAACTACCTTAAGTAACGTATACAGCATGCAAAATTGAAACACAAATATATCATCGTAGAGTTATTTTGTTATGCAATCAAAATATGCAATTCGAAAATAGTTCATAACGATTAATAATTATTTGTGAGAAAAATAACACGTTTTGCTGCTTCATAAATGTCCGGCCAAATTCCAAGGAGATATAATTCGCTTTGTTTGTGTCATCAGTCGCGAAATCATGTAAACATTGAGAGCTCTGTTCCTTTTGCATTGTACGATCAGTAACACTCAGTCAAGATGTCGAAACGCACGTCTTTAGAATTACGTAAAGTGGTTATCAAGTTGCACAACGAAGGAAAAGTTTCACGTGAAATAGCTAAAATTTCGGCGATTGGAAAATCGACTGGTAACGATGTAATAAATAAATTCAAGACTAGAGGTACTCTAGAGGATAAATACTGTCCTGGGAGACCTAGGAAAACAGCTAATCGTGTCGATAAAGTGATCAAAAGAAAGGCTGTCGCAGACGTAACAAAGAATGCTGCAATCATCGCACGTGAATTACGCGAAGCAAATGTGGCTGACATTAGCCAAAGTACTGTTTCACGTAGACTGACAGAAGTGGGACTTTTTGGACGTGTTGAAGTTGAAAAACCGCTCATCAGTAAAAAAAATAAGAAGGCCATATTAGAATTCGCGAAAAAATACCGGAGCTGGACTGTTGAAGATTGGAAAAAAGTGGTGTTCTCAGACGAAACTAAAATTAATTTGTTTGGAAATGATGGGAGAAGGTACGTTCGACGACCAAAAGGAACTAGAAATGATTCGCGATGTCAAACACCAACTGTGAAGCACGGTGGAGGTAGCATTATGCTATGGGGTGCATTCTCTTGGAAAGACGTCCGTCCAATCTTTGAAATTGATGGCACTATAAACTCTGCTATTTATAGAGATATTATATTAAAAGAAATGCTGCCTTATGCTCGTCAGAATATGCCACGAGGATGGATTTTTCAGCAAGATAATGATCCAAAACATCGATCACAACTCTTTCAGCAGGTTTTTAGCAAGAAAAATATTCGAGTTTTAGAGTGGCCGAGCCAATCTCCGGACTTGAATCCCATAGAACATTTATGGCAAGAGTTAAAACTAAGAGTAGGAGCTGAACATTGTGCCAATGAAGCTGCTTTGTGGGAAAAAGTTCAAGAGTGGAAAAATATCTCTCAAGATAGAATCATCAAACTTATTGAATCGATGCCTCACCGATGTGCTGCCGTGATAGCTTCGAGAGCATGGCTACCAAGTATTGATGGAAATCTTACATTTAATACCGTTTTCAATTTTTTTCTTGAGTTACTATATTTTTTCTTTGTATATAGTGCGTAATTCGTACATGGCCGGATAGTTATGAAAAAGCGAAAATTGTTATTTTGGTTACAAAAAATTATGAATATAATAAAAATTATCTTTGGCCGGACACTTTTGCATGGAAGTGTATCTCCGTAAGTACGTGTATGGAGAAGCGATTTTGAAGACAATCATCATCAAGGATCGTCGTCATGAGGAGTTGTCTCCATACTCATCACTGCCCAAGCCCTGATGGCTTGAAAGTCAACGAATTCGACTGAACAATTATTTAGGACTGTTCTCGAAACAGCCAGATGAGCAGATGAGAACCTTTCCCCATACATAAGTACCTGATAGCCCAGTAACTTTTGGCATCTTCAATATCTTCGAAAATTCGCTACCAGAAAAAGCGTGTCCAACAGAAGTTGCACTTTACTAAAGGGATCATCAGATGACGATAGTGATTCTATTGTACGTGGAGTTTCTTCCAAGCTACAAAGGTCGCTTGTTTTTTTTTAAATGGAATGCTGTATCTTTGTGTCTACCATCTGACACACGGTTGTTAACGCGAATACAATGACCTACCACACAAGGTCATTCAAGGTCATGAAAATCGCTTTCGCCAATAAAAGGCCTTCACACGTTGGTACAGCGCTGACAAGGGGTGAAAGAAATTAAAAGCGTGGACAAGGGAATAATGTATGGATTGCAAATACATTATTAACATGAATCTACGAATTAAAACTAAAAGGAGTAAATGATGAAATTTTTTTTATCATAATATGCGGATTATTTGAAATGCAAGATCAACTATTGGGAAATCTGACTTTTTTGCGAGAAAAACCATTGTTTTTCCTATATTGGTGATAGGCCTGGATAATTTTCTATTAGGATAAAAAGTCCTGGATCGTGATTACCCGATCTCCCGAAGAGAATATACGCTTTCGAACGCCCGTGCAGATAAGTAGATAAGGTCAGTACGAGGGTAGACGAGCCAATTCCTCCCACTTTTTTTGTTCTCAATGGTTCTCGAGCCTCGTCAAGATTCTTGGGTGATTCGAGTGATCCGATGAGAGAAATTTAATTCACTTCCTCTCCCTCACTCTTTTTCTCTTTTTGTCTCGCTTTCTCTCTCTCTCTCTCTCTCTCTCTGCGTCTAAAGTTTACCTAAAACTTTACGCAGTGGTGCTAACATTATTATTATTACCGCTACTGCTGTTATCATTATTATTATTATTATAAAATTTAAGATTTATCATAGTGCAGTCCACTGACCGAAAATATCGGAACTTTCGGTTCCGATTTGGGTCAAGTGCACTGTTAAGATGGAGACCACCGAAAAAATGCCACTGCCTCTGTTGAACCAATGAGGATCGAGAAACCGAACGTTTTTTTTTCTTCCTTTTCACGGTGTGAGTAGTCTGACGTTTGGGGCCTCGGCGGTCATTCGCTCCGAGATCCCCGTGCCAATTGCTAGAGGTCAACCTCAATGAAATTCGATTGCCCTCGCAGTGTTGATAACCTCGAGTGTATATATACATATATATACGTATGCATGTGTGTGTGTGTATATATATATATATATATATAAACATAAATATACCGATATACAAACACGTTTATCGATCAACTTCCGCTACTCAACCAAGCCCGAGATATCAACAAGTTAGGCAGTTTTGGGGTGAGTTTTGGCGAGCTTTACGTCTACAGGGTGTCCCAGAACTGAATGCATTCCCGGAAATGGGAGGTTGGGGGTAAAATTCTGAGTCGATTGATATAAGCATGTGTGGGAGTCAGATCAAGCGCTGAATTATTATTCATTTTTAAAAGCGGGCGCACGTGATTGGCCCGCCTTTAAAAATGAATAGTAATTCAGGGGTTGATCTGAGACCCACACATGCTTATATCAATCGACTCAGAATTTCACCCCTAACCCCCCATTTCAGGGAACGCATTCGATTCTGGGACACCCTGTATATATGTGTGTACGTGAGCATTGAGACTCTCGCGCTTCTCTCTCGCGCTCTTCCTCTATGAATGAGTTTAGGAACGCAGACCACGTGGAAAACTTTTTACGAATCGTCCCTGATCACTCTCACCCTTAATTGTTTCATCCTCTGCCTCGATGCACTTAATTCTCCAGAGTATATGTATATATGTATAGGTATATTTTTTATGTACCGTTACTAAATGATGCTCACGTGTTAAAAACTTTTAAACCAGATCGCGCAAAAATGCCCGAGTGGCTCTACAACTCCCTTAAGTTCGACAAATCTATTTGTTATTTTCAAAATTACGCGATTTATCATTTTTGTTTGTAATGCAAGATAATTACTTCTTAAACAAATACGTGTAGGTGTACGTATCGATTGGATTTGAAAGAAAAGGGATCTTGACTCTATCGATGTATAATAATGATTGGAAATATTAAATATTTCTTAAATATATGATATATTGGGGGATGTGAATTGGATTATGGTGGGGAATGTAATAAGGGGAAGGACCCTAACAAATGAAAGTTGTAATAAAAATGAAAAATAAAAAAATAGAATGAAGCTTCGAAAATTATTTTTATAATGGAAATTCTCCCAACAAAAGCTGGATAATTTTGTATTCGTTTGAAAATCATGGAGGACTTGTTTGCAACCATTTAAATATTTATACATCTATAGATTGATATTTTTATATATACAGTTGGACAATGATACTCGCGTACACATTTTTTTCAACCACTCGTGCAAAAATGTCAGAACAAGTCTAAAACTGCCTTGAGTTCGAAAAATCTATTTGATATTTTCGAAATTACACAAGCTATAATTTTTCCAAGGCCAGAAAATAAATTTAGCATTTTCAATCATTTTTTTACATTCGAAGAGTCAACTTTCCTTTTTTGTATTCCAGGCATATATACGCTCCCTTGAATTTAAAAAAGGAAACTTGAAAAAGAGGAAAGAATAGCTTATATTAAATATGTCTTAAATAGATAATATATTAAAAAGAAGCTTTCAATATATTTTTATGATGGAAATTCACTCAACGGAAACTGGCTAATTTTGTATTTGTATGGTAAATGAGGAGGAATTATTTTACAGCCGTTTAAATGTATATATCTCTATGGATACATAAAGTACAGTACCACTGTGCAAATCGATAATGGTTTAATTGAACGCCAGCTGGGGTAATGGTTTAACAATCGAGTTCAGGATACCGCGTATTGGTCGTCGCGATAATCGAACCGACTAATTTTTCATGAAAACCCATTTCCCGCGAATTCCCAAGGGAACATGTGTCGTCTGACTGACCTTTCCCGCACAACCGTGTACCTATACAAGTTTCAAGCCCGGCAATGCGACGAGTCACATCGAACGGGGAAGCGCTTTATAACATTATCGGCGACATGCGGTTTCTTTTTCGCGTTTATAGCGGAAACGCTGATCCCCGCGATGAGCTGAATAGGCGAATCAATCGATTTGTCCCAAGATCGAATTATTTCGCACACGGCGCATTCGAACGAAGAATTTTCGTTTTTTTTTTCATCGTCTTTGTTATCAAGTTAAAGATGAAAAACAATCGATTAAAAAAAAATCAAGATAATTATGCAGTTTGAGAGATTTTCCGAAAAACGACGGATTTTTTTTTGCTGCCACGAGTTGCTTCAATTAGTCACCGCTATTGATATTCCGTCGGGGGAGGCTGACATTTTCTATTAAGGGGTTACCCCCACTTGCGATTTTGAAAAAATCGATTTTTTTTATTGCATTTTTTTGAAGTATAAGCATCCGGGCCTATACTTCTGTATGGGCCCGGAATAGACGACTCTATGTAAGTTTACAAAAAAAATATTTTCTTCGTGTAAACTGAAATTGAAACTTTAAACGCGTTTTTCTCCAAATGGCATTTCTGAAGTCGGTGACCAAGATTACTCGAACACTAATGAACCGATCTTCTTGAAATTTTGCAGGCTTATTTAATACATAAAAATGTAGTCTTTAATCGTTCGATTTTTTTTCGAAAAAAATGGCCGTTTTATAGCCAAAAAACGGCCGTTTTTTTTTTCGTTAAAATCGAACCATTAACTTTGACTGTCCGCCATTTTGTGAAAAATGAATATTTTTTAAAATCCTTCGATTAAAGACTAGTTTATACTTATATTTGACTAAATCCATCCGCATTTTTTTCTTCAGATGATCCACTTCGCCGCAATGTTGGTCACCGCAAACCGTGTATATAAAAACATTATTTCATTGACGGCCATTTGCCACTAAACAATGTAATATTTTTCAATAAAAAAATTACTGAAAGTTCTTCAAGATGTGTTCTTTAAGATGGTATATTGATCGATTAAAAAGTTTTGTAGTTTTCTTTAAAAAAATTCATGAAAAAGGCCGTTTTTGCGCTACAAGTGGGGGTAACGCCTTAATTCTATAAGTTATGGGGTTTTGAAGTTCCCGGAAACACGTAAGAAAATAGGGCATTTTTGAATATTTCGACGTTTATATTGGGAGTGGGAGGTGGGGGGATTTATAAGCAAACCCTCCTAAGTACCTCCCCATGCAGTCGTTGTTTGGGTTAGTTTGGGTTGGTATCAGGGCCCCAAAAATTATCAACCTAGTACAATTGTAGTTCATTTAAATATATTTAAAAACTACGTTTAGTATCAGGGGGGGGCACGCCTCCAGCGGGGCCGCAGGGGGCGGAGCCCCCCCTGATACTAAACGTAGTTTTTAAATATATTTAAATGAACTGCAATTGTACTAGGTTGATAATTTTTAGTTTTTAGTTTAGTTTCGGGGGGGGGCTCTGCCCCTGGACCCCGCTGGAGGCTTGCACCCCCCCCCCCCCCCCCCCCCCCCCGGACCGCTGCGTAGCCGTATCAGACCCCTTCCGCATACAACCCAAACAAGCAGAGGGGGGCAGGAGTATTTAGGAAGGCCTCTTTTATAAATCCCCCCTCCCCACATCCAATGTAGGTGTTCAGAAAATGTTCGAAATTACACTATTTTATAACTTATTTTTTTGTGAACTTCAACACTCTGTACCTTTTTATGGGAGGGTGACCGCCGCGATTTATTTTCGGCATTGCATTTAGAAAGCCTTTTTCTCTAAATGCCCCCCCCCCCCCTCTCCCCCCAAGGAATTTCACTCAATATAAT
This sequence comes from Ophion slaviceki, assembly GCA_944452715.1. NCBI lineage: Eukaryota > Metazoa > Arthropoda > Insecta > Hymenoptera > Ichneumonidae > Ophion > Ophion slaviceki. The sequence goes on along the minus strand of OX101788.1, from coordinate 2,911,936 downwards.
GGAATAAACAAGTTCACAGTAAAAAAAAATCCGTCCTTTTTCGGAAAAGTCCTCACACTGCATAATTACCAAATTTAAATACAAGAGCAATATTAGTGTGAGGGTCGTGAGAAAATAAAAGTTCTGTATGCGAATAAAAAAAAAACAAAAGCGAGTAAATGTGAAGAAAATTTTTACCGCGTCTTTCTCTTGTTTTTCGAATAACTCGTGATACCTCTTTTGCGAATTAACTGTAGTTTACGAGTTCGTTATTGTCAATTGTCGTTTTTTTTATTCTTCGAGCAAATTCGACTTGCGCATAGGATCGTCGGGCAAACAGTGTTGCAAGATCGATCAAAGGAGCCGAAAAATAAAGCGGGCACGATTAACATATTGTGTTCTCAGGGGAGTAGAGTAAGCAACAGATAAACGACGGCTCCACATCGAACGAGTATAGTACAATTTTTTTTTGCCGTCACTCCTTTTGTGGGGCTCCCTAACGTTTGAAGCAATATTGAGAAATGAAGACTGCAGAGAGGAAGAGGAGGAGAGAGAGGAACACTGAAAGAAACTGTACATACGAAGATTGTCGACATCGAACAATATTAGCTGTGAAATATTTACAAAGAAAATGCTGATGTACGATATATGTATATGTATATATATATATACAGAGACAGCACAATATTTTACGGTTAACGAGTAAAAAAATATTGCATGTATAATCTCCTTATCTTGTAATAATTCTCATACTGCTATAGCGGGAAAGAAAATTTTCAAAAATACCTTCCAACAATTTTTATAGTTTTTACAGTAAACTAAAAACTAAATCTGCAAAATATATGATATGAATTGCATATATTAAATACGGAAAAAATGTACACAACTTTTATTACAATATATTAATTCATTACTTTATTAATAATATATTTCTTGATATTATTAATAAATAATGTAATATTTATTATGTAATGATATTATGCACATACATTATTATTATTATTGTATATAAACATATATACATATATTAAATTATAATGAATATTATATGGAATATTCCATTGTTTATATTCGTATACAAATCCGTGTAATGAATGAGTAATATGTATAGAATAATTGAACATTTATACACGCAACGACGAACAATTATTCGTGACGAGCAGTGGCTTTCGCGAAACGCTCTGAGTAAATTTCCCAAATTCGTTAATAAAAACGAAACGTTCATGAAATTCCCGTAAGAATTTTATTTTAATTGATAAAAAATTATAATAAAAAATTGGACGGAAATTCTCAAAGAATATTGTTCATCCCCACTTTTATTGCGCAGCAGTATAATTGCACGATAAATATCTTCTGTGAATTAACGATCTACATTAAACCTTTTTTTTAAGGTCAAACAATCTTTTATTTACATTTGGAAAAAGAAATTAACGAATTTCTCTCAGACATGTATCGGGCGAAATATACGACGAGCCATAAACGGTCATCGGGTTTTCGCGACTGCATTTTTTTTTACCATTTTATCGATTTGGCGTCCAGGAGCCTCGTAAACGAGGATATCAGGAATTTTATTACGTCCGAGCTTGAGATTTGTATCCTGTAGGTGAAATATTGGAACTCTCGTAGGTGGTTGCGGATAATAAAAAAAAATTGAAAAAAAAAGAAGAAAAATATCGTCAGCAGCTTAAGGCAAAAAACCTAAACGACTTATTGAATCAAATCAAAGTTTATTTTCTTCAGTATGAAAATCTCCTCAGAGTGAATTAAAAGACTCGTTGAAGAAGTATTTTTCAATCATTTTTACAGTACGTTAAAGTGTTTTTTTTAACACATTTATTTTTCAAACCTGAGAAAAGTTATAATTTCACGATTTTCTCAGCTTTTTCTTAATTTAACCAGAAGAAAAATATATGACAATTGAAAATTTTATTGGTTTATTTGGTTCAGTCAAGAATTACGAACTGCATCTTTCTCGCCGATTGGGGACTGCAGTGGCAAGACACATGGGATAGGCTGATAAATCTGCAGTCATTTATTCTTTCATGTTAAACAGTTTTTGTATACATGAAAAAATTCCTTATTGTTTACTGGGCTCACTTGTTTTTCCCTGCCAAAAAAATTGCCGAAAAAACGCTTTTTTGGACTTTCTTATTCAGGCTCCCTTAACAAAAATCCGCGTTACACGTTTGATAGTAAAGTAGGAGAAAAAAGGAGACGAGCAAGGAGGTTTATTCAATATACCCCTCATTTGCCACTTGCCCTCCTCAAGTTATTTGGAGAAAAAAAATACATATCTAAAAAAAACACTCTCGTTTAATTAATTAGTTTACGGTCGTTTGTGTCGCGCCTCTGTTTCCCATCCACGGATTTCATCGAAATTATATTTATGTCGCGTGATAAGGGAGAATATATTCCACAGAGAAGACAATGAAAACACACGGGCGCATATATATATATATATATATATATATATATATAATTAAATAATTTTACAAAATTTCAATTTTTTCGAGAGTGGACAACTTTTTGTCAAAATTATTACTGTTATGAATGTTTATTACCTGAAAAATGTGAGAAAAATTTGGGAGAGAATAATTTTTAATAATAATTGATTTGTTTAAAAAAAATATCTCATAATAATAAAACGAAGCACAGCTTTGGAACAACGAATCGAGCCACTCTGAAAAAAGTAGGTTTTACTGTACACACTTCAGAGTATTTTCTGGAATTTTTCGAGAAAAATCAAGTTACATACCGACCGAAAAAAAAAAAATTCTATAATTTTGGTGAATATGGGGATTTTTTAAACTCGAAAAATTCAAAACAAATTTTTTTCACAAATTTCTTGTAAAATTGCAACTTTTTTGTCTCAAACATTTTACTGTTAAATCAAATGCTCACGAGATATAACGGTATTTTGAAGATTTTGAAATGTTGAAAAACTCGAGAAAATGCGATCCAAAAATTTTGAAGAAATTTACATTGTTTTTTTTTTATATAATTGAATAATTTGACAAAATTTCAATTTTTTTGAGAGTGGACAACTTTTTCCGTTATTCCATACCGTTCGAAATGGTATGGAACGCCCCATATATATATATATAAGGTGGTTGCATGTCAAACGACCCGCTGGCAATAGATGGCGTTAGGTACACGATTTTCTCGAATTAAAAGTTGGCAGTCTACGTGATGATAGGTCCACAGAGACCGACTAAAGCGTCATGGATGACATTTGAGTGACACGTTAACATCATTTATTTTAACTGTCTTTACAATGGCAATTTTTCTTTCAAATAAGTCACAATTGTGGCAAGTTATGCTCCATTATTTCCTGGCAAAGAAATCAGCTGCAAAGACGCATCATTTGCTAGAGCAAGTGTATGGCAAAGATGCTTGATCCAGTACAACGTGCAAAAAGTGCTTTGGCCGCTTCCAAAGTCGTGATTTGTCTATGGACAACAAGGAGCGCAAAGAAGTACCCAAATGAGGGCTGTCATGTATTAGGAGCTGCTGAAAGCGTCTGAAAGCATCACTGGTGATCGTTATCGACTGCAACTGATGCGTTTGAAGCGAGCTCTGCCCGAGAAGAGGCCAGGATGGGAGAATCCCCATGACAAGTTGATTTTGCAGCACGACAACGCCAGGCCGTATGTTGCTTATCCGGTTGAGAAGTACTTGGAAAGAGTGAACTGGGAAATCCGACCTAACCAGCCATATCCCTCAGATATCGCTTCTTCGGATTACCATTTGTTCCTGCAGTCGGCGCATACGGCTCAGGTATTAAGGGGTTACCCCCACTTGCGATTTTGAAAAAAATCGATTTTTTCTTATTGCATATTTTTTAAGTGCAATTTGAAGTGCAGTTTTTTTTTGATGCCCGGAATAGATGACTCTATGTAAGTTTACAAAAAAAAAAATATTTTCTTCGTGTAAACTGAAATTGAAACTTTAAACGCGTTTCTCTCAAAATGGCATTTCTGAAGTCGGTGACCAAGATTACCCGAACACTAATGAACCGATCTTATTGAAATTTTGCAGGCTTATTTAATACATAAAAATGTAGGCTTTAATCGTTCGATTTTTTTTTTCGAAAAAAAATGGCCGTTTTATAGCCAAAAAACGGCCGTTTTTTTTCGTTAAAATCGAACCATTAACTTTGACTGTCCGCCATTTTGTGAAAAATGAATATTTTTTAAAATCCTTCGATTAAAGACTAGTTTATACTTATATTTGACTAAATCCATCCGCAATTTTTTTTTCAGATGATCCACTTCGCCGCAATGTTGGTCACCGCAAACCGTGTATATAAAAACATTATTTCATTGACGGCCATTTGCCACTAAACAATGTAATAGTTTTCAATCAAAAAATTGCTGAAAGTTCTTCAAGATGTGTTCTTTAAGATGGTATATTGATCGATTAAAAAAGTTTTGTAGTTTTCTTTAAAAAAATTCATGAAAAAGGCCTTTTTTGCGCTACAAGTGGGGGTAACGCCTTAACCTTGTACGAAGGAGTCGAAAAATGATTAGATGACTGGATTGCCTCTAAAGAATCCGAATTCTTCCTATGTGGGATCCGATTGTTGGCTAAAAGATGAGCCAAGATTGTCTCTTCCGGTGGGCAATACTTTGGATAATCCAGTTCGTCGATTTTCTACCAACCCACTATCTTTTTTCTCGCTCGAAAATAGACGGTTTCATATGCAACCACCCAATATGTACACTACCGGCAAAAAGTTCCCGGACACTTCAGATAATTGCAAAACTTTTGATCACTTTGGATAATGGTAAAATTATATTATAATAATATAATTAATTATACAGAGCTCTACAGTCCAACTTCGATGTAACGAAGATTTGTCCATTCCCTTCCGACAGACACCCGACACCTTGATACAACGACATAATAATATACATTATGCTCTAATTGCTAATTGCTTGTAAAAATGGCTCTAATTTAAGGGGCTATACCAGTGTGACACTTGTAAAAAATCGATTTATTTTTGTTGTCTTTTTTGACAGTTTATACTTTCAAGAATATCCTGTAAAAATTTGAAGGCCGTATCTCTAATATTCCCCGAATGGTAGCCTTCTAAAGAGCAACCGCTCATAGGTATAAAATGCGATAGTTAAATCTTTAAACGCGTTTTTCTCGAAATGAGATTTTTCCAATTTGCTGACATTGTAACTCAAAGAGCAATTATCCGATTGACTTGAAATTTGAACTGAGTACTCTTGAAGATATTTACTCTAAAATGACGTAGGATATTTTTTGATTGGATGAAAATTGACGATTTGGCATTGAAAAAAACGACCATTTTATAGGCAAGAAAACAGACTTTTTTTCATAACTACGCCATTTTGTTAGATTTTGATATTTTTCGAAAATCCCACGTCATTGTACAGGAAATACCTTCCAGTTTAACGACATTTTTTGCTTTTGCGGGTTCAGCTACTCAATCAGCCGGAATCATGTCAGCAGTGGAGGAACTTTTTTTTGGCGCCGCCGAAAGCAGCGCATAAGTCGCTTAGATCTCAATATTTTTCTATGGAAAAATTATGCAGTATTGATCAAATATAGCCAAATATATTCTTAATTTTCCGAAACATTTAATTGAGTAATTTTCTTCCAAAAAATTCTCGAAAATCACCCAAATTTTTCGCGTTCATACTGGTATAGCCCCTTAATGTAAGTATCAAAATTCTAGAAAAAAACAACGTTATATCAAGAAAAACGAAACGAAAACTTTGAACGCGTTTTTATCGAAACTACTTTTTTCGACCTTGTCCCAGCGAATACTTAATAACTTATTAACCGATTTTCAATTTTTTTTTTGTTGACATTTTGGATTCGTAGTGATTATGGTTCTACGTAGCCGATTTTTTAAATTTTCATAATTACTATTTTTAAAGGCTGCTTGAATACAAAAAAGGGCCTTGAAAATAGAAAAAATGTCCAAACCGTCAGCATTTTGTAAAAAAAAAAACAAAATAAAAAAACGGCTACGCATAACGATAACTACATTTGTATAGCTATCGATAAATTGTTGACTTTTCATTTACAGATAACCTTTCATAAAGACATCGATGGGACAATAAAGAGAATTTTTATTTCATCGTCAAATCAAGGCATATATCTCGGTTAATTTTTAAGACTTTTTTCATAAAAATTAGTATAAAACTAGATGAATATATACTTCATAAAATAAGTATAATCCAGATCCTTTCATAATTAGTTATGCCTATGAAAACAATCGCAATTATTGACGACACAGCAGCCGTTACGTAACGGAATAGAGGGGGGAGAGGGTCCGGCCAGACGTTACGGCTCTGGCACGGGGGGGGGGGGGGTCGAAAATTTGAGAATTTGCCGTTACGTAATTTGTGTACGCCCTCTTATCCAGTGATCGAAAGTTTTGCAATTATCTGAACTGTCCGGAAACTTTTGGCCGGTAGTGTATATAATTAAAAATACAAGATTTACAAGTTTACCGAACATTTTATTTTCATATACAGATCAAAAGAGTAGTCCGAAAGAAAATATACGGATCTATACGATCCCGAAAATTCCCCACTGCCGTCAAAAATAAATATTCATCGAAGCTCAGCACACGAGTCTGAAAGACTTAATTATGAGCACGAACACAATAAAATCAACGGAATTCCACACATACACACATTGACAAAATGGAAAAGAAATATCCACTGTCGACGAATATCCATAAGTCGAATATCCATAAGTACGAATATCGATAAGTCGAATATCCATAAGTACGAATATTCATAAGTCGAATATCCATAATTACGAATATCCATAAATCGAATATCCACAAGTACGAATATCCATAAGTCGAATATCCACAATTATGAATATCCATAAGTACGAATATCCATAATTATGAATATCCATAAGTGGAATATCCACAATTGCGAATATCCATAAGTAAGAATATCCATAAGTACGAACATCCATAAGTCGAATATCCATCAGTCGAATATCCATTAGTCGAATAGCCATAATTACGAATATCCATAATTCGAATATCCACAATTACGAATATCCATAAGTACGAATATCCATAAGTCGAATATCCATAAGTCGAATATCCATAAGTCGAATATCCATAAGTACGAATATCCATAAGTATGAATATCCATAAGTCGAATATCCATAAGTACGACTATCCATCAGTCGAATATCCATAATTACGAATATCCATAAGTCGAATATCCATAAGTACGAATATCCATCAGTCGAATATCCATAAGTCGAATATCCATAAGTCGAGTATCCATAATTACGAATATCCATAATTCGAATATCCACAAGTACAAATATCCATAAGTCGAATATCCACAATCACGAATATCCATAAGTACGAATATCCACAAATCGAATATCTATAAGTCGCATATTCACAATTACGAATATCCATAAGTACGAATATCCATAAGTCGAATATCCAGAAGTACGACTGTCCATCAGTCGAATATCCATAATTACGAATATCCATAAGTACGAATATCCATAATTCGAATATCCACAAGTACGAATATCCATAAGTGGAATATCCACAATTACGAATATCCATAAGTACGAATATCCATAAGTATAAATATCCATAAGTCGAATACCCATAAGTGAGTATAGAGTAGAAATGAGTGCCAGAAATGGCGGGAGGTAGAGATAAGTGAGTTTGTTTCGGTTTGTTTTTTGCTATATTTGTTTGGGTTCCTTTATACTTACTTTTCCTCTACCTCCCGCCATTTCTACTCTATACTCACTTATGGATATTCACTTATGGATTTGGCACTTATGAATATTCAGCTATGGAAATTCGACTTATGGATATTCTACCCCAATCGAAATATCAACTGCGTCGAGGAGTACGGAGCTTCGGAGCGAGGAAAAAATCTGGCACGTGCTTTATTAACACGTTCGTAAATAAAATACGTTTTTATCTCGTTGCTTTGTTACCAACGTTTTGCATCGGGCCATTTGGCCATTTCGCATTCCCCGTGCCGTAAATCACGACTTCTCTTTTTCTTCCTATTTCGTGCATTCGCATTTATTTGAGCTCTTCTTCGTTCGTCTCAACAGCCTGCGAAATTTCCCTCGCTCGATAAGATCCATGCCCCTCGAGACGGCACACACGTACAAGCAGTGCCGAACGCGTGTATGTGCGCACGAATTCATATTACGGATGTACAGGCCTGTATGGAAATCTGTGCGTCGAGCACATTGAGCCAAATCAACGAGGTCAGCGACACGCCGAATTAAAATTTCCATCTGTTTTCAGTCAGAGAAACGACACGACGAAACGTGCTGGAATTCTTTTAATAATAAAGACGAATAAAAAAGAAAGATTTTTGGAAAATTCCGCTAACTTAAGTAAAATTTTATACGATTTTTAATAAAAGTTATTTTGTTTTTTTGTGTTTTGCAAAAATAATTTGCTGCTTTTAGAAAAATGTGTCCTTGTCAATGATTCTCTTGCTTAATTTGTGCAAGGGTGAATAGGAAACTAGATTTTTGTAAATTTCCTGGACGTCGCTACAATTTTATTCAACATCTGATAAAAATAATTCAAATGATTTTTTTTTCTATTTTTTTAAAATGATTTGTACCTCGATGTTAATGTTCACTTTGTGAAATTTTTTCTTCTCCTTTCTTCGGAATTTCCGAAGTTTTCAGTCCGAGAAACGCGCGGCGAAGCGTGCTGAAATTCTTTTGGAAATTCGTATTTTCGACGCGAGGGCAAATGTTCGGCGAGAATACTTGGAACGTTGTAGATTTTATTTTGTGCAAGGTATTACAACGAATAAAAAAAGAAGTAGATTTTTGCAAAATTCTTGAAATTGGGTATAATTTTATTCGATTTTTTATCAAAATGATCAAATATGTGAGAGGGTAAATAGGTAACTTGATTTTTTTAATTGCCTGGACATCGATACAGTTTTATTCAACGTCCGATAAAAATGATTTTTTAAAAGCATTTGTGAAGAATTATTTGTACCTAATTTTCAATGTACCCTTTCCGAAATATTTTTCTTCTTGTTTCTTCGGAATTCGACTTTGTGAAACTTAAAAAAAATCAACACAGATTTTTTGATTTCCTAAAAATTTTCTAAATCTGAGGCTGAGACAATTTGACATTTCATCGAAATGATTGGTGTACTTTTTTTCAACTAAATCTTACGCAAAATAAATTAAATCTTTCAAATATATTATCTGAGACGATCATTTTCTTTCTTGCCCGTTTAAAAATTACGTTTCCTAAAATATGACAGAAACTTTTTTTTATCCCCTCGACCACGGTACAACTTTATTCAACAGTCAATAAAAATAATTCAGTTTTTTTTTCAATCATGTATTTATTCATTAACAAATAAATTTATTAATGTTTCTATTCATTCATTAACAAATTAATTGATTCATTTATTAATTTATTTATAAACAAAATTAATTTATCAATTATTTTTTTAATTTAATAACTTTTTCATTGCAACAGCCATTTTTTGCACTTCTCTCAAAAATCCAATACGAAATATCCAATAAAAAAGAAGCATAATTTCTTTTCCTGAGGCGACCAAAAAAATTTCATTCCGTGCAAAACACTAAAGCAGAGTAATACAATTTATTCAACTCCATTTTATTTTAATTATTCATTTTTCCCAAATTGCAATGCCGAATCAACGATTTTCAAAAATCAATTCTCAATGAGCTAATGGGCGAAAATGTTCGAAAAACAAAAAAAAACTAAATTAACAACGTTCTCAAATCCAGCACTATCGTCCACATCTTTGACCCATTTTCCGTCGATTGGACCCGAGATCTCTACCCACAAATGCCAATACATCGGTACATCGAAACGAGAAAAACGATTTAAAAAAAAAAAGAAGAAAACATATTGAAAAACGTCACACAAACTGATAAAAAAAACAGTCATTCTCGAGACGTGACACGGCGTAGATATTTGCTGTGGAAGCTACCGCGGTATAGTTCCCATTGTGTGCAACAACTCGTGTATGCACGTCAGATACAAACATCCTATATACATATTTATATTATTTTTGACGTATCTCGTTACGTGCGGGACACGTAACGAAGTGCGAATCTCTAGCGGATCCTCCGGCATCCTTGTGTTTTACTTTTTCATATTTATCTTTCGTTAAAACGAAAAAAAAACTATTTTGAATAAAAAATTAAAAAACAAGGATGCTTTCTTTTGTTTTTTGAAACTTATGTACACGCAGAGGACGCACGATATTACAATAGCGAGGAGAAGGAGTAAAAGATGGACATAGGTGTGAATGGTGCACGGTAGCGTGACTGACCAATACGAACGAGTAATAATTGTCAGGGTGTTTGATTTTTTTTGGACTTCAATTTGGGTCGTTCTGTTCGTTTATATTTTATGTACAGTGTGATGTGAAATGTAACAAAATAATGTTAACGCAACATTATATGTACATATACACAGATATATAAATATATGAATATATATATATATATATATATATATATATATATATATACACACTTATTCATATATATACACATATTCCTCGAGTAATTCTGGTCCACATTTGAGGGGGCTACATAGGCTTGACATTTCGAAAATACGATTTTTCGTCACATGGTTTTGGGTCTTAACTTTTATTTGCAACAAAGATTTTGTAAAAATTTAACAAATTGATCGAGTTATGACGATTTTTGTGAAGGTTCAGATCGCCCGCTGCGATTTATCTTTTTCTCGAACACTATGTTTTATGAAACAGTGCAAGTCGAATTTCAAAATCTATTCGTCCGATTCACTCCAAACTCGGACGGCGTATAACGTTTACCATCGTTAAATCGGATGATTTTTTTTCATATTTTCATCCATTTATTGATAACAAATTATTAAAGTTGTTTTTTGCGAAAAAAAACTCAAACCCGCCAAGACTATTATTGAATTGTGTGTAAAGTGTCCTCGTCATTTCAATACTCTCGTTAGAAAAAAATATTGAAAATCGACACGTATTTTGGGCTCCAAGCTTGTGCAGATCCGTGAAATGTAGTGAGGAATCATCGCTTCATAGAAATATATATATATATATATATATATACACACACACACACACATATATATACAGGGTGTCCCTCTTATCTCTGCCACCCGAAATAACTCGGTAATTATCAACGTCGCAAAAAAATGTTCCAGTCAAAATCTGTACGATGTGAAGGGGGCCATCATATGCTACCAATCTGTTTCATTTCGGTGGAGTCGCTGAGGCACAGTGAAGGTCACCTCCACTTGTTTAAATGGAATAGTACATTTTTTTTTCAAATGCCGTTTCAAAGCCGTTTAAGGTCATTCAAGGTCGATATACATGATACAAATCTAAATATCTCGGATCACTACCAAATATTTGGTAGTGATCCGAGATATTTGGATTTGTAATTCATTTTAATAGGTGTCCTTGAATGACCTTGAACGACTTTGATCCCCCCAATGTTTTTTATGCGGCTTGAGGTGCTCCACAAGATGGTTGAAAAAAAATGTACCATTCCATTTAAAAAAAGTGGAGGTGACCTTCACTGTGTGTCAGCGCCTTCACCGAAATTTGAAAAAATGGTTGCATTCGATGGCCCCCCTAACACCGTATACCTTTGGTCTGGAACATTTTTATGTGACGTCGATAATTACCGCGTTACTTCGGGTGGCAGAGATAAGAGGGACACCCTGTATATATTGAGATGGACCTATATGTCTCATTGTAATGTAACGGGTCACCCCTAATTATGTGTGTGTGTGTGTGTGTATATATATATATATATATATATATATATATATATATATATGATTGTGATTTGCGTCTGAACCGAATGAGTTTCAAACATTTGTATTCATTTTATTTTTTTTTTTTTTCATTTTTTCGATACCTTGGCACCTCATGCCCTGGTGGATGACACCATAGAGAAGGCTACCACAGTGGTCACAGAAGGTAGGGCTGTTGTAGGTGTGTGGCTTGAAATGGTGCTTCGTCCGCGTGTCCTGCGTTATGTGATCATTCACCGATAATGCATATTAACGATACAAATGGTCAACGACGAAACATTTACCTTGACGAGGCTTGTTTCTTTCTTTTTTTTTCATTTTCATCCCATTGCTTTGAGGAATTAATGAGCACGTGAATGGGAATCGGAGGAGGCTTTTAAGTGAACTAAATGGAGATTTGGATCTTCGATGAGCTGTCTAAAATGCGATGAGCTGTCCAAAAATGCATAGTTAGTGGAATTGCACCTCGAGAGTTCAATAAAGCTTTTAGGCCACAGTAACGGGTATAAAATCATGTGCGAATTTAACAATTTTTTTTTCGTATGAAAAAGTGATCCACTCATAAAATTGATTACACATCAAGTTAGCATGAATATCAAGCTGTTAGAATTTTTTTTTTCGATGTCCAAAATGTGCCGACTACTCGAAATTTCTTGAAACAGCTTTTTTCCAATTGGCCTGATAAATAACTTCAACAATTTTCACTCGATTTTTCAAATTTAAAAGTTATGTTCTTAATTGCATTTCGCAGAGAAGTACGTACGAAATTTCTGATTAATCGTAAACTTTTCATTTTGTGAGCAGTTTATGAGCAGTTACAACGAAATTTTTCACTGAAAATTCATTTCTCAAGTTCAAACACCTACAACTTTTTAATAAAACAATATTTTTTAAATTCCGTACGTACTTCCCTAGTTATTCTAATGTAGATTGACGAGAATTTTTGTTTTTTGTTCTAGGTAAAAAATTGTGGATGCTAAATGTCACGCCGCGGAGCACCTAAAAAAAGATAACAAAAGAAAATATTAGTAGTCGGCCTTTTTTTGTACATCGAAAAAAATATATATTTTTTCTAACAGTTTGATATTCATACTAAATAGATGCGTAATTAACTTTATGAGTGAATCACTTTTTCATACGAAAAAAAAATTGTTAAGGCAATCCTCTAGTTTCTCGGGTCGAAAAAATCGATTTTTTTTTCTTCATAAATCACATCTACAACATGTGTAGAAAATGTGTGCCAAAGGATTTTTCGATATTCGAAGTGGTTCACAAGTTACGGCCCTGGAACGGAGCAGGTATTCGGAGCAGGTATACTTTCAAACGCGTTTTTCTCGAAACACCATTTTTCGAAACGGTGACCACGATATTTCAGAAACTACTGCACCGATCTTGTTCAAATTTATACAGCATCTTTAATATGTTATAAGCCAGCGATTGAACTAGGATTATCATGATTGCTTCGATAGTTTTTTTTTGTACGAGCGAAAAACTTAAGAAAAAATGAGTAAAAAATATAATGTAATTTTCAAAAGTGTATAAAAAAGTTAATTTTTGTAATTTAGAATTCACTCTAGTTCAATCGCTAGTCTTAAATATGAAGATTAAAATGCCGTTTGGTTTTTTGATTTCAGATAAGCAGAACAGCCGCAATCTTGGTCACCGTCAAGCACCTCTTTTACTTGATGTCTTCCTGTCGGCCACTATAACTGTTATTCTATTATATATTTTGACTTCAAAAAATGTGTAAAGCTTATTTAAATGTTAATAAAGATTATGCAAAAACAATGAGATTGATTATTTCGATGCTTTGCCCGTAAAAAATTATTGAAAAAGCCGTAAAAAAACAGCCGAGAAAATAGAGGACCGCGTTAAATTCGCACATGATTTTATACCCTTTGCTGTGGCCTGAGGCCCGAAATGCACGAGTCATCAGTTGGTTTTTCATTTGTATGGTGATAAGGTTGTCCCTGAGGTTTCCGCGAGTTGGGATGAGCTATCGTTGTCTTTATTGTTGTTATTGTATGGAGGGTAAGTTTGGGGAAATTTGGGAGTTGGGTGGGCAGAGACGTGGCGGAAGGTGAGACCGACACGCAGGGCAAATCGTCGACCCTTTCAATCCCTCGGGCAAACTCTGTCAACCGCTTACTTGACCCTCTCGCGATCTTCCATCGTTCAACTTGTCGCCCAAAGCGCCTAAAGTGGATGGAGCGACGAATCGAAGGGATCATGTGCCCGCACGATCAGCAGCTTTGTCGTGCACACTTTTTTTTTCTCTCGACTCGAATGTTTTTTCATATGCCTTTTGGCCTATGCTGGTCACTTCGCTATCCACACGAGGGGCACAGGGAAACTGTGAAAAGCCCCAGAGCCAGGTGACGGTCACCCATTGACCCGTTTAGTCTTTTATTGGCGATTTTTCTTCGCACCCCTCGGTGTCATCGACAAATAAAAAAGTCATTCTTCTTCGTGAAAATGATTCGTATGACGCGCCCGAATGAATATAAGTGTCGAAAAATAAGCGGGGGGGGGGGGGGGGGGGGAAATGGGTGATTGACAAAACTGAAGATCGATAAGAAATCAGAGCTCGTCGTTGGGTGGACAAACATATACAGGGGGCGTTCTTGGCCAAATTGAGTGGTGCCCATTTTTTATAGTCATCGGCGGAAAAAATATTTCCAGTCTATTGTAGACGAGGAGTCGACTATTTACGGGAGCATAATTCGATGATCCCTTTCGAGTGACAACACTTTTCCTCGCCCATTTTTCAAAATTGGTATGCTTGGTCCATTTGAATCTATTTTTTATCCATTTTTAAACTGTTTTTGCTCCATTTTTTAAACTATATTTCCTGGTCTATTTTTTAAATTTTGTCCTGATCCATTTTTCAGTTTTTAGTCCATTTTTTTCCTGGTCCATTTTTTCAATGTATTTTACGTCTGGTCCATTTTTAACTGTCTTTGTCTGGTCTTATTTTAAAAACGGTCCATTTCGGCCCAATTTTTGTATATGTTTTGCCTGCTTAATTTCTTAAAACTGTTGCTCTTGGTCTATTTTTCAAACAGGTTTTTCCAGATCTCTTGGAAATTATCTTACCTGGTCCATTTGTTAAAAAATGTTATCCCTGTTTCATTTTTTAAACTGTTTTGTTTTCATACATTTTTTTACTGATTGACCTGGTCTCTCTCGATAAAACTTACATTTGAAACATTTTTTAACATGTTTTTTTCCTGGTCTGTTTTTTCTTAATGTTCTCTCTGGCACTTTCTTTGAATGTCTTTACTGGTCCATTTTTTACGAATAATATTCTTGGTTCATCGACCCAAATTGTTTGTCACGGCCTGATTCTTATTTTTTTCAAAATTCCTTTTTTTCGTCCATTTTTAATAATATTTCTTCCTGATACATTTTATCATGCTATTTATCTTGGTCCATTTTTTTAACAGTTTGTATCTGGTCTATTTCGAAACAGTCCACGTTGACCCAATTTTTGTATGTTTTTCTTGGTCAATTTCGTAAAACTGTTCCTCTTGGTCTATTTTTCAAACCGGGTTTTCCAGGTGCATATTGGAAATTATTTTATCTGGTCCATTTGTTTAAAAATGTTGTACCTGTTCCATTTTTTAAACTGTTTTTTTTTCACACATTTTTTGTACTGATTGACCTGGTCTTCCTCGATAAAACTCGCACTTAAAAAAATGTTTAACATGTTTTTTTCCTGGTCTGTTTTTTTCAATGTTCTCCTGGCACTTTTTTCGAAATGTCTCTACTGGTCCATTTTTTATGAATGATTTTCTTGGTTCGTCGATTCAAATTGTTTTTCAAGGCCCAGTTCTTATTTTTTCAAAATTCTTCAAAATTCGTTTTTTTCGTCTATTTTTAATAATATTTCTTCTTGATACATTTCATCGTACTATTTTTCTCGGTCCATTTATTCTAACTGTCCATCCCCTAATTGGCCCCTTCGAACTATTTCTCAAAACTATTCTTTCCGATCCCTTTTATCATGGGTTTTGATGAGATGAGCAAACTTTTTCTCAAACGTCCTGTACGATTGTCTAAAAAAAATAGCCGTCGACAGTGACTGACTCGTCCATTTGGCCCGGAACGACCCGTAAGTCTACATCTATATACGGATAGGAAAACCGCGAAAATAATAGGCAATCCATTTTCGCTCGCGTAACCGTGTTCCCAAAGGGACAAGGGGGAGTAGGAGGACGATGATAGATCGGGCTATTCGCTCGTCGTTTTACCGGAGATCTAGCGACCCGAGAAAGGAAAAATATTGGCCACATTACGACCGACGGGGCAAACGGGCCCACGCACATGTTCGCGGTTTTAAAAAAAGGGCGAAGGGGCAGAAGAGGTGGAGGAAAAGCGAGAGGAACGAGAAACCCAAAAATCTGCAGCGACAGGCAACCGATACCACGAAAGGAAAGAAACGAGTCACACACGTTCGATCTATCGACGATAAAAAAAAACGTACTCGTGCAAAAATTTATAGCTGTTACATCTCCCGCAACGAGAGTGACGTTCCTATATCTCGCGATAAATTGTCATCCTGTGGGCCGGCGAATACTCGTAAAAAGAGAGAACGATTGCATCCGCGTGAGGACGAAGAAAAAAAAATGCATTGAGTCGAGGAAAAATAGTTGCGAGGGTTCTTTTTGAAAATCGATTTTATATTTAATCGCGTGAATGACAAAATTATTTCGACTCATTTATTGTGGTCTATTGAAATAGAAATTATTCGTAATAAAAATACTTTGTAATCGTCTGTTAAAATGGAAATAATTCGTTATGATTTTTTTATATTAAAATTGTAATAAAAATGAGATCTCATCATCTATCTAGAAACAAGAAAATTTCAGAATTCAAAATATTCTATTATTATCTTGAATTATCTGTTTTTAAATCAATGTACAATTATCCTTGTCATCACTTATACCAAAATATAATCTACTGACAAGAAACACGTTTTCCAACAATTTCGAGATGAGATAATACCAATAATAATATTGCTCCCGAACAAATTGTCGAGCATATTTTACTTTATTTTAATAGAAAATGACAACGTATTTTTAGTACGAATAATTTTCATCTTCATATATAACATTGAATTATTTGTATGATAAGATTATTTTATGAGACAATATTTTTTGTTGTCATTAGTCATGTTCGTTTCAATGGATGACAAAGAATTATTTATCTTGTAAATTACGTTAATTCAAATTAGTGATAACAAGTTGTTCTACTGCGGATAATTTTGCTAAATAAAAAATTAATTTCAATGTAAATAATGTTTAAGGGGTCTTCTCACTTTGGATGCTAAAAAAGGCTATTTTCGTGAATTTTTTTGATAGGTTTATATTATAGATATTGATATAAAAGTTGTTACACTTGGTAAATACACT
This sequence comes from Ophion slaviceki, assembly GCA_944452715.1. Taxonomy (NCBI): domain Eukaryota; kingdom Metazoa; phylum Arthropoda; class Insecta; order Hymenoptera; family Ichneumonidae; genus Ophion; species Ophion slaviceki. The sequence continues at coordinate 2,894,719 of OX101788.1, read as the reverse complement.
TGCGAAATACATTTTTTTTAATGTACGTATTTATGAAACCCGAACAAACTTTAAACGCGTTTTTTTTCGAAAAAAAATCGTTTTGCGACGGCTTGTTGATAAAATCTTCGAAACTACTAAACTGATCCTTATGAAATGTTAACCTCATATTCTTTAAAACTATAGCTATAGCGCATATCAAGGGTTTTTTCAATTTTGATATTTACTATCTTTTGCCAAAAACAGTGATACAAGATACGTATTTTTTGTTTTTTTTTTTTTTTTTCGAAAAATATCCGCCATTTTGTTATTTTTGCATATACCAAGAATCGTATTATATGCGATATATAGCCATTAAGGCGATCCTCTAGTTTCTCGGGTCGAAAAACTCGATTTTTTTCATAAATCACATCTACAACATGTGTAGAAAATGTGTGCCAAAGGATTTTTCGATATTCGAAGTGGTTCACAAGTTACGGCCCTGGACCGGAGCAGGTATACGGAGCAGGTATACTTTCAAACGCGTTTTTCTCGAAACACCATTTTTCGAAACGGTGACCACGATATTTCAGAAACTACTGCACCGATCTTGTTCAAATTTATACAGCATCTTTAATATGTTATAAGCCAGCGATTGAACTAGGATTATCATGATTGCTTCGATAGTTTTTTTTGTACGAGCGAAAAACTTAAGAAAAAATAAGTAAAACATAGAATGTAATTTTCAAAAGTGTATAAAAAAGTCAATTTTTGTAATTTAAAATTCACTCTAGTTCAATCGCTAGTCTTAAATATGAAGATTAAAATGCCGTTTCGTTTTTTGATTTCAGATAAGCAGAACAGTCGCAATCTTGGTCACCGTCAAGCACCTCTTTTACTTGATGTCTTCCTGTCGGCCACTATAACGTTTATTCTATTATATATTTTGACTTCAAAAAATTTGTAAAGCGTATTTAAATGTTAATAAAGATTATGCAAAAACAATGAGATTGATTGTTTCGATGCTTTGCCCGTAAAAAATTATTGAAAAAGCCGTAAAAAAACAGCCGAGAAACTAGAGGACCGCGTTAACATACTGAATCTAAAACCGTTTGATTTTTTTTGTTTCGGTGGCCCATCTCCAAAACTTCATCAACAGCGCAGACCGACAATTTTTTAGAACATTTTTTTAACTACCACTTTCATCTATAAATAGTGATTTGAACAATTGTTTTTTAACTATATTTCGAAAGTGTATTTATTAAGTGTAACAACTTTTATATCAATATCTATAATATAAACCTACCAAAAAAATTCATGAAAATAGCCTTCTTAGCGTCTAAAGCGAGAAGACCCCTTAATTCATATAAAAAAAGGAACAATTTTTCAACTCTAGGAATATTAACGAGCCAGACGAACGAAAAACGCCTTAAAAAAGTAAGCAGAAAAATAAAAACTGCTCAATATTTTGTAACCTGATTTTCAAAATTGAAAAGAAACGAGTATGTTAATTTTGTCTCTCCTTCTCTCGTCGTCTCTGCATCGACCGACAAAATGATTGCTTATTTCTCTCCTCTACCTTCAGACACGACCGAAACTTTGCGAAACTTTTCTCATCGTTTTTCGCAAACTACGCCCGCAAAACTTTGCAGACGCACGAATTGAGACGAAAGCTTCGTATTCATCGAAGTGCATGGCTTAGTCGCGCGATTCTCGCGTCACCTCAAAATCGTCACCCCAGACGGAAGACACAAAAAAAACCTGTTTGCCTCTAAACGTTGGAGCGATTACCGAAAGTACTTGGCTCGCGTGGCTCATTAGTCGTAACGGGATCGTTATACCGATAATTGGCGGTGTCACGAACGAGGCATATATCGGGGTGACGGCGTATCGTCGATTTCATGCAAAATATGTGGAGCGCGAAAGAAAAAAAAACTATGGATGTACGGCTACTTGGAACAAAAAGAAAGAAACAAAAAAAATGCACTGTGTAAAATGTTTGTTAATTAAGGCACGAGAATCTGTGGATAAATATAAATAAGTAGTGGATTGTACTGTTCAATGTAAAATTGCACAATCAATGGTAATGAATTTGCCATTTAAAATGATACGCGAATAAGCTCAATCAATGCCTGTCTAGGAAAGTTAGAAAAACATGTCTTGCATAAAGATTCCCCCAAAAAGTGACATCCAAAAGGACAATGCAGATGCCTCGTTTCGACATCTCTCCGCATCACCTCCATGTAGGTTCAACGATATTTTTTTAGCTTTCGAGAATAAAGCATTTTTTGTTTTCCTGTAGCATAGTTTTAATTTTTTTCTCTTTTGTGTATATATTTTCTTCTTAAAAGTATTTAATACCAATTAGGAGACATTTAGGCTAGTATAAGTATTCTTTGTCATCATCTGAACTAGTGACTGATCCTGTTAAACATATTTCTTAAACGTTTCATAAAAACCTAAGGCATTTACGTTACTGTTCAGTTGGTGATTTCTTTATCGCTTAACAGTGCACTTCATAACGACAATACAGGTGAAAAGTACATGCATAAAAGAGCAAAAATACTTTTTTGTCGAAAACTAAAAAAGATTGCAGAACATACGTGGCAGTGACTCGGGTAGGTATCGATACCAGTCATCTAGCTTTCATTCGTGGACATCACTTTTTGGGCCACCTTGCATATATAAGTCCAAGAATATGTATACATATGTGTATATAGTAGGTCAAAAGTAATTAAGAATATGAAACCTCATTACAAAAAAAAAGTAACGGAGAACAGATCACGGCCACCCCTCCCTTTATCAAAAAAATAATAAGTGAATGAACATCTACTATGGAAGAGAAAGACTCGAAAAGTCCTGAGACTTTACTATCGAAATCAATCCCGTCGCCCCTACAACTTTCCCAATCACCTGAGAATTAATCAATATTGATTTTCGTGATAAATTGAGTGGTTGGCAGCGTCGAATCGTCGAGATGCTGATGATTGATCGAGAGGGTCGAAGAAAGTGGTGCGGTTGACGTAATTTGCGGTAAGGTTAGCCTGAAACCTCGATTCTGGAAATTTTGACGTGTTCGAGAAATTGAGGCAAACTTTTCAAGCTCGCCGAGCGAATCCGCAAAAGAATTCCAAAATCGATGATTTTGTCAGTAGCAATTGAGCAGACAGTTGTTTCAAATCAAATTTTAAACACGTGAGGTGTACTCAAGCGTGAAATCTTCGATCGTGCTCAACCGCGATACGAAGTTGCACGAATTGGATATAACTGGAGGTTCGTTAGCACGAATACCACAAGTTCATTCTCACGCGAACGGGAGTTCGAGACTTGTATGGACAATTTCAGGACACAATGGGATTTCCCCGGTGACGCGAATTCCCGTAGCTTTAGTTTCCACGTCGCGGAGTACACTGTCGTGGTTCGCTTTTCAGCGGTGAGTGGTAAGCTGCTATCGTCACGGCAGGTCTCAGATCGACGTATAAAATACAGGGTATCGCAAAAGTCGCGACCGCGGTCCTTCGACGCGATAGATTGCAAAATTCCGAAGGGAAAAGTCCCCAGCCGTTTTTCTCTCCGATTCACCGTTGCTTAGATATTGATTGATCGAGGAAAGCCAATCCGTAGCGCGTGGGCGTACGGAAAGGGCGGGGCTCGCGCTCCCACTGCACGCTCGCTGCTACCCACGTGATGCATTCCGCTTCGCAGCCGCGTGGGATTGGCTGTCGTTAATTAATCAATATCTGAGCTACGGTTGGTCGTAGTGCAAAATGGATGAGGACTTTTACCTGCAGAATCTCACGATCTACCTATCCTGTGAATGCCGAGACGAGTTTCATGACACCCGGTGTATAAGTGGAAACGGGTATATATCTAAGTATGGTCGGGTGGTGTCAACGAAGCCCAGCGTGTCGAGGATCTCGGTTTTGAAATTAAGGAGCTATTATGTCTCAAGAGAGGTCCGCACCGTCAGTGGAATCCGTAAACGGTCGATCCCAGAAGGAAACACAACAGTCCCGAGCTACACTTATCCCGTAAGGGCCTTATCACCGAACTCTTACTTTTCTTTCGTCTCTGAGTTAATATAAGAAAAAAAAAACTCGCTTTCTACCGATGTTTCATTCAATTTCTTTTTCCCAAATGAACCGTCTGCTCTATTCCTCAAGGGGGCTGGAGCACCGGGTCGAGTGAGAGATTGAACATTTGTTTTTTTCATTATTTCGTAATAAAAGCATTCGACAATTTTTCCTGTTTTCTCTATCCACGAACATTGCAAAAATACCTGAAGCGGATGAATTTAAGTTTATATTATAATATTATACTTTGCGTTTTATTATTTTCTGTTATTGTTTAGATACCAGCGATGATTTTTTTGCAAACATTTTAAGCATAAGCCGTGAAAAACGGTGCTTCTAAAATCAAGCAAAATTCTGCAAAAACTATTTACCTCTATTTTCTCGCGTCGAAAAATAAATAAATAAAATGAAAAATCTGATCGAATTTTTTCTATTCTTGCTTCAAAACAATGAATCACGAAATCTGAGCAACATGTTTTTTCTCAATTGAAATAAAACCCAAATAAAAAAATCTAAACAAAGGTTTCTATTTCCTTTCAGCAAAGAAGGAGAATAAAAAAATCTGGCCACGAATTTCGTCTTCGACGGTAGAAAAAATTTGATGAAAAATCTCGAGTAGATCCCTCGTGCTCCAGCCACCTCAAGATCTCATTTCGCAAGGACACACGTGTCACGATTTATATATCGAGACAAGCTTTGGCAAGAAATAACGAAGCGCTGGAATAAAATTGAACAGGCGCAATTTTCGGGTTATGCGATGCGAAAGGACACTGCACATAGACCACATTAGCTTTAACGGCACCACCAGAAAACACAAAACGATTTAAAAAAAAGGGTATTTTCTCACGCCCCCTTTCCTTTCCGCGGTGATTCGTTTATTTTCATTCTTTATTATTATCTAACAAGATCAAAATATGACATTATATATCAAATATGATATTATATTAGGAATAATGAACGAGTGGACAACTGGCTCGGAATTAAGGGGCTATACCAGTGTGACACTTTCAAAAAATCGATTTTTTCTGCCTTTTTCGACAGTTTATACTTTCAAAAATATCATTATCATTTATATCATTTATATCAATATCATTTTATCTTGCAATAATCGATAGTTAAAAAAAATTTGTAATATAGGTCAAATATAGCCAAATATATTCTTAATTTTCCGAAACATTTATCTGAGTACTTTTCTTCCAAAAAATTCCCGAAAATCACCTAAATTTTCAGCGTTCACACTGTTATAGCCCCTTAAATCTCGATGACCAACCATTTCTTCTATTAATTTTTTTTCCATTTTCGATAAAGTCATTTAATTTTTTTTTTTTTTTTTTTCATTATTATCTTAAATTAATTCGAATCGATTTTCAAGTGATGGAAAACTCACATCGGAATCGGCGCCTTTGTCAGCTCCAGGACACGTGAATGTGACGTACTCGTGGCATCGTTTGTGAACCACGAAACTACAGACTGAAACATACAAGGGGAATTCTTTCCGCTTCTGGCCTATTCTTCTGGATATACAGCTCCCTTCCCTTCTTATTCTTCTTTATTTTCCTCCTATCTGTCGATACACTTTATCAAGCGTGGTCTTACCTTGGCACTGATATCCCTGCTTTCCGAAACCCCTGTAACAAAAAGGACGAAGACGGTTGAAAATTTCACGATAAGTTCGAAATAATTGCTTTTTATTTTGCAGATTGTTTATTGGTTGGTCGTTATGGGAAAACTTTTTTTCTGAGCTTGCCCCTTATCTCGAGCGTTACTATGGATATTCTCGATGTTTAGAGTATTCCTTTGACGAGCCCAAATATTTGACAATTAACTGATTTTCATTTATAATCGAGTAAAAATACATCGCAATATACTGGAAATATTTCAAGCTAAGTTACCGAACTTTTAATGAAAAATGACGACTCTAAAAATCGTGTCCCTTATATAGAACTTTATGGAGATCACACGCTGGCAACATTTCTATCTAATAATTTATACACTAAATAACTGTAGACGCTCGATATAAACTGCTCACCGCGGGTATTTTTTTTTAAGATTCCGTAACGACAATAAAAACAGAGGGTAACCGAATGTTTAAAGAAAATATGGATGACAAAACTTAGAAAAATGTGACGAGCGGAAAATTTTGCGTAGCCGCGCATTTTCAGAGATAATATAAAGATGTTTAATTCCACTAAATTTGTGCGATTTTTTAAATTCCAGTTTATCGTTGGATTAATAATTGATTGTGACTTATTTTTATTAAGCGCCACTGTCATTTACAAATTATTGAAAAGTGCCCTGCTTATGCCCCCACAAAATATGGCCCTCCACAAAAGAACACCTTAATGCATATACACCATTGTATATATATATATATATATATATATATATATATATATATATATATATATATATATATATATATATATATATATATATATATATATATATATATATATATATATATTAGGGTGATTCGTTTCAGGGTAACTTTTTTTTCTCACCCATCGTGCCCGAAAACCTCTAGTTGGCACCCAAAAACGAAGTTTCGTGAAAGGGGGGTGTTGTGAAAAAATATTTAGAGGTCGCGAATCAAAATTGAAGGTTTCCCATTTGATTAACATTGAAAAAAATGTTTTTCTCTTTATTAGTGTTACCATTCCGCGAATTTTGATATCGCGATATTTTCCAAGTGGGTTCTCATAGGAAATATGATACTTTACAATAAAGTTCATTGAGCCATGTCCGTAAATTCAACCGTTTCAGCGGTATCATTATTTCAAGTGAATATTGTACAAAAATATCTATTCAAACGGCTGTAACGCCTAAGCTATTAGATATATCGAAAAAAATTCAGATGAGAACTTTGTAGAGAAAGTAATTTTCTACAAAAAAGTCTTATAAGCCGAGCCCGAAAATTCAGCTCTTTCTCAGCTATAGGTGGATGAAGTAAAATAAATAGATTTGTTTTTGTTTTAAAAAAAATCTATTTATTTTACTTCATCCACCTGTAGCTGAGAAAGAGTTGAATTTTCGGGCTCGGCTTATAAGACTTTTTTGTAGAAAATTACTTTCTCTACAAAGTTCTCATCTGAATTTTTTTCGATATATCTAATAGCTTAGGCGTTACAGCCGTTTGAATAGATATTTTGCACAGTATTCACTTGAAATAATGATGCCGCTGAAACGGTTGAATTTACGGCCATGGCTCAATGAACTTTATTGTGGAGTATCATATTTCCTATGAGAACCCACTTGGAAAATATCGCGACATCAAAATTCGCGGAATGGTAACACTAACAGTGAGAAAAACATTTTTTTCAATGTTAATCAAATGGGAAACCTTTAATTTTGATTCGTGACCTCTAAATATTTTTTGACAACACCCCCCTTTCACGAAAGTTTGTTTTTGGGTACCAACTAAAGGTTTTCGGCCACGATGAGTCGAAAAAAAAAGTTGCCCTGAAACGAATCACCCTAATATATATATATATATTTATATTTATATTTATATTTATGAAAATGTTAATATTGAAGAAATTTCAAGGAAATACCTAAGGTATTATTACTATTAAACTATTTAGAATGTACATAGCTCTATGTACATATTACTATGCAAACAAAGTACATACATATGAAAGCTGTATGTAATGTATGTAATTTCCTGTAATTTTCCTAGTAACACTAAACCTGCATACATTTTAAATAGTTTAATAAGAAAAATATCTTCTGTATTTTATTGAAATTTGTTGAATATTAATATTTCCTTACGCCGTCACTAATTAAGATACAAATGCTTCAAAAACCAAAACCAAAACAAAAAAAAAATATTGGGATCAACGAATCCACAGGTGGCCAACCGAATATTAAGATGAAACACTAAAATATTTTTCCATTCCGAGTCTTCGTTAGTTAAATGGAATAAATAATTCTTGAAGTAGCCTAATTCAATTCTTTCATTAAATAATTTATTGACATACCTCCATAACACATTTAGTCAGCTCAAGTCCTTTTTTTCTTTAAAAATGATTCTAATAGCATGAACAATTCAAATATGTTGGGTCGAAACCTTTTTAAAATTTTATTCGTATTAATATTTCTTTCCAACAACTTGAAAATGCTATGGGGGCTACTTTATATATATATACACACACACACACACACTTAACATTATATGTGCCCCCAAACCATTTGTCTGAACCAACAGACGGAACATAAAAAAAATATCTACTCGAAAAGGGCAAAAAAATACATTTTCTTTTTATCTCCCTCGACTTCCGGGTCCTGGATATTTACAGTATTTTTCTTTCATCCCGCACGTGAAAACTTGAATTGTACTCCAGATCGCGGAAAGTTTGGAAAATAAACTCGCCCCGACGATGAGTTCAGTAGTGACTTTGGGCGCGTTAGGAGCTGTCAACTATTTTCGGGAAGGGTCTGACCGGACTCAGGAATCGGTGGTGACGTGTGACATTGTTTTCCATAGCCGGAAAAAGTCCTTTAGTTTTTCTTTCTTTCTCGTCACAGTTCAACACATAAGCACGTGTCTTGCGAGGGGAATTCAACGATGGTGGAAAAAAAAATTGACCACAGCACAAACTTATCGGATATTTAACTCTAGAATGGTACACTTATTTTTTTGCCTTCTAAAGGCACACTGGGGCACAAATGTACCCCACGCGTTGGACCCGATTATCGGGGTTATAAATAGTGAGGAAAATTTTTGGAAGCACATGATTTTCTTCGTCTTTTAACGAGGAAAACGATGGTACTATTTAGAACTTTCCGAAAATTCAAAAAGTGTGTCAAAGTTTGTTCCGAAGGAAATAGAAAATTTTAAATTGGTAAAATTGAGTACTTTGACAAAATTCGTGGGGCACGAAAGTACCACAGTGTGCCTTTCTAGGGTATAATAAATATCCGTTGCGTTGTCGACGGAATTATATTTTTCATCTACGTAAAGTTTCATTTAAAATGGTTACGATTGAAAAATGCGTCCCACTTTGGAGAATTTTTTTTGTTCTTTTTTTTTAAGATTGAGGTCGAATTTATAACGTAAGCAAACGCGGCTGCGAAGACTTCGACTTTGATGACAAGGAGTACATATACGAAGAGAATGTATGCTCTGTCTAAGCGAGATAGAGAACGTCTAAAACCCAAGGAGCATACACGCTGCGCTTGTACGCAGACGATAAGGCCCTTAAGACAATAGAAATTTGTTTGCATGTATGAATGTTTGCATATATATATATATACACATATATGTGTATTTGTATATAAATGTGTGGGTAACATGTCTTTTGTGCACCAAGATTAATCATCTTCAATTCTAAGGACTTACGAAATGAATTCTCTTTAGGGGAGGTACAGAGAGAGAGAGAGAGAAAGAGAGAGAGAGAGAGGGATGCACGTAGTAATGTTATATATAATTGTTACTTTAATTATCAAATTTTAATACTATCGTTTTTTTAAATATTTATGTATATATTTATATACATATATGTATATATATATTTTTTAAAATAGTACCAATACTATACATGATTTTTATAATTATAATAAAGTATAATAGTATAGTTATGATAAACAAATAATATAAAATAATATGAATTATTTATACACTACCGGAGAAAAATGTTCGATCACTTTGGATAATAGCAAAATTGTATTAGAATAATACAACTCATTTTATAGAGCTATATAGTATCATCGTAAAATAAAAATATATATATTTATAAGTATATATTTATTACATTTAATTATGAAAATCGTAGATTATGTTTGCATTATCGAAAAAATGTGTATATATATATAATTTTAATAATTACGCGAAGGAAACAATTTTCCCAACAATGTCAAGGGCTTACGTGGGTATGAAAATTTCAAAAAAATCCATTTTTTAATCTTATTATTTAATAGCACAATATGTCCAGAATATTTTCCCAAAGTTTTAAGTCAATCGGAGTAAAAGTCTAGGAGAGAGAGCCTTTGGGAATTCCCTCAGTTGGGAAAGACCAGCCGGCAGCAACGCAGGTATATAGCATTTTTCTTAAAACGCTATTTTTGAAGTCGGTGGATACGATATCTCAAAAACTTATTCACCGATCTTATTGAAATTTTGCACAATTCTTCAAAATGGCATTGATTAGTGATTGAACAAGGGTTTTTTTCGATTACAACTAATTTTACAAGGCTATACGTAGTGTAAATTGTACCAAAAATTGAACTATTTTGCATGCAACTCTGCTAAAAATTCAAATTTAACTTTTTTTAAAATCCTTCGTTCAATCACGAGCTATACTTATCTACTAACAGAAAAAAAATTGATTTTTTAATTTCAGATAAAGTTATCATGAGTTATCCTGACCACCACGATGACACTTTTTTAGGGGTCTCTGGAAACCAGGTCCCACCGGCTGAATTTCCAAAATTTTTGAATGAATTTTTGAAAAATATTATTAAAATAATGTTCTTTTATGTGCTTAACGTTTTGAAAAAAATAATTTATGTATTATATTTTTTTTAAATAGAGAAAATATGCTTTTTTTATCTTCGAGACCCACGTAACTCCTTAAGGGGAGGGTAGAAGTTTCAACGTGAAAAAAAAAACACTTTTTTGAGAATTTTTTTCATCTATATGGATAGAGTAAATTTATTGATACCTTTTATACATTGTTAAGTGTCATTTCAAGAATATTCTGTGAAATTTGTACGCGAAAATATCCACAAACAAGCCGATGCCGCGTTTTTCTCGAAACCACTTTTTTAAAGTCCGCGTTCACTGCCATTTGAAAACTACATGACCGATTTATTTCAAACTTGGTACACACTTTATACATATAAAATACCTCCCCCCAACGGTTAGTTTGAGATTTTTTTTTACATTGAGGGGGTTTTCCGCCCCCAAAATGGCGGAATTTTTCGTGAAAAATAGTACTTTTCACTTTACATGACCACCAAAAATTTAGAAATTAAAAAAAAATTATCAAAGACCGTTGGGGGGAAGATTTGATGATACTTTGACTAAATTTTAATGGTACTTGATTTCAGATAATTTCTAGCTGAGATACAGTGAACACCGCAAATCGTGTTTTCCCAAAGGCGTTCTTGGAAAAGCTTTGTTACCGGCTTGTTTGTGGATATTTTCACGTACAAATTTCACGGAATGTTCTTGAAATGACACTTAACAATGTACAAAAGGTTTCAATAAATTTACTCTATCCATATAGATGAAAAAAAATCGCAAAAAAGTGTTTTTTTTTCACGCTGAAACCCCTACCCTTCCCTTAAGGCGGTCCTCTAGTTTCTCGGGTCGAAAAAATCAATTTTTTTTTCATAAATCACATCTACAACATGTGTAGAAAATGTGTGCCAAAGGATTTTTCGATATTCGAAGTGGTTCACAAGTTACGGCCCTGGAACGGAGCAGGTATACGGAGCAGGTACACTTTCAAACGCGTTTTTCTCGAAACACCATTTTTCGAAACGGTGACCACGATATTTCAGAAACTACTGCACCGATCTTGTTCAAATTTATACAGCATCTTTAATATGTTATAAGCCAGCGATTGAACTAGGATTATCATGATTGCTTCGATAGTTTTTTTTGTACGAGCGAAAAACTTAAGAAAAAATGAGTAAAAAATAGAATGTAATTTTCAAAAGTGTATAAAAAAGTCAATTTTTGTAATTTAGAATTCACTCTAGTTCAATCGCTAGTCTTAAATATGCAGATTAAAATGCCGTTTGGTTTTTTGATTTCAGATAAGCAGAACAGCCGCAATCTTGGTCACCGTCAAGCACCTCTTTTACTCGGTGTCTTCCTGTCGGCCACTATAACTTTTATTCTATTATATATTTTGACTTCAAAAAATTTGTAAAGCTTATTTAAATGTTAATAAAGATTATGCAAAAACAATGAGATTTATTATTTCGATGCTTTGCCCGTAAAAAATTATTGAAAAAGCCGAGAAACTAGAGGACCGCGTTAACGCCCCTATCTCTATGGATAAAAATGATACACGTGACTACAATCGCAAACAAAACTTTAACACCCTATATACTTCAAATCTACCCTACATACTACTGTATTGAAAATATTTCTTAAAATTCATTGAACATCCATATTTTCTTCCGCCGGCTGCCCTACAAAATAAATTTTCTAAACGTACATAGAAGGAAAAATAAAATAAATTGCACATGATTCTTCGATAAACCTTCTCATTATCGATGCCGCGTAAAGTGCCCAGCTGTGCCGCAAATAATTTGGCATTACCCTCGCGGCAGGGCGAGAGGAGCAGAAAAAAAACCCAATTTCTTCGAGTAATACGAGAGTGGCCCTATCCACCCTCGTGAGTGAATAAAATACTACGGTGTCTCGTGCATAGCGACGCGTAACTTATCGGCGGGCTCTTATCTTGCGGCGCTCGATATCGGCGACTCATTCTTCGGTGATTCACAAATTTGTCTTGTTTTTTTTTGCTTCCTTTGCCATTGATAGGAGAGCATTGCTCTGACGCATAAAGAAGAGACAAAAACACCAGCATTAATCAGTGACGTATCAATGACGTGAGCAACGTGGCCAGCTGTTCCCCGTGATGACGATAACAATAGCAACAACAACAATTAGAGGCGTGTCCATTTTTTTTCCACGTCATCGAACTTCAGGCGCTTTAAACGAGATCGCAATATTTTTGCTCGTTGCTCCACGTTTTTTGGTGTTCGCTTTGTACGATGCTGCGACTGTCCTCGTGAAGTGAAATGGGGCCTCAATTTTTTCGAAACATAACAGGGCACCGAAAATGGTTTTCTCAAATTGACTTTTTCAAGACCGGTGACCATAATATTAAAAAAATTACTGCAACAATCGACGTCAAATTTTACAAGCCTCTTTTACATTTTAATGTATTCACATGTTTGAACGATAGACATTTTTTTCTATGCGTGGTCATTTTTTTGTCAACGAAAATAGAGCGCTTTTTGCATCGAAAATCCATACTTTTAATTTGGACTGCGGGCATTTTTTAAAAAAATCAACATTTAATTAAATCCTTCCTCCGAGCAGGAGATAATTTCGTGCATAAATTAAATGCGGGTGATTTTTCTATTTATTGGCTAAGAGAAATGTAATAAAAAATATAAATTTAATTGATTTATAAAATTTATTGGCTATGAAAAATTCAATAAAAAAAAATAAATTTAATTGATTTATAAAATTTATTGGGGCAAATTTATTGGTGCAAATTTATTGATTAAGTAAAATGTAATAAATTAGTAGAAATTTAAAAGTTTGAGAATTTGAAATTAATATAAAGTTAAATAATTTAAAAAATTTAATACATTAATTTTTAACACGATTTTTTTCCATTGCGCACTTTTACAGCCTCACATTTTAACCTCAATTTACAAACGAAGATTTTGTAATAGTTCCAAAAATCGGCCGAATTATGACGATTTTTGTGAAGCGTCAGCCCGCTGCGCTCCGGCGAATCGGTCCTCTGCGATTTACCCTTCTTTCTTTTGCCTCTTTCTCGAAAACTATATTTCACGAAACAGTGCAACTCGTATCTCGAAATCTATTCGTCCAATTATCTTCAAATTCGGACGGAGCATCGTTCTCAACATTTTCTATCGTATGACCGGATGACTTTTTCATATGTTGATCCATTTGTCGATAGCAAATAATCAAAGTTGTTTTTTCGGTCGAAAATCGACATTTTTTTCTACAGCTTGCCACTTTCGTAATTTGCAAAATTTCAAAAAGGAATCCAATCATACGGAAGTTCCAATATTATCCGAAAAGTGCATTTTTCCGTTTTTCATTTTAGCATTTATATACAGGGTGTTAGGAAGTACGACGCAAAGCCTTAAGGGGGTGATAGGCCCCCTCGTTAGGAACATATCTAAGTTAGGTTACCTTAGTCCAAAGTCTAAGGATTTCGAGTTATCATGGCGAGTATGATTTTTGGAAAATTTCCCAAAATGAGGTACTAACTCGTTCGTAATGTCCAAACAGACAATAATTGGTAACTAAAAACTTATTTGCGTCGTAGCTTAATGTGCATTCAATCGACAAACACCAAATCGAATAATTAAAAACTTGTCAAAAAACAAAAATACCTCTTATGTTAATGCTATTTTTTTTCTAATAGTATTAAGGGGTTACCCCCACTTGCGATTTTGAAAAAAATCGATTTTTTTTTATTGCATTTTTTTTGAAGTATAAGTATCGGGGCCCATACTTCTGTATGGGCCCGGAATAGGTGACTCTATATAAGTTTACAAAAAAAAAAATTTTCTTCGTGTAAACTGAAATTGAAACTTTAAACGCGTTTTTCTCAAAATGGCATTTCTGAAGTCGGTGACCAAGATTACTCGAACACTAATGAACCGATCTTCTTGAAATTTTGCAGGCTCATTTAATACATAAAAATGTAGTCTTTAATCGTTCGATTTTTTTTTTTTTTTTTGAAAAAAAAATGGCCTTTTTATAGTCAAAAAACGGCCGTTTTTTTTTCGTTAAAATTGAACCATTAACTTTGACTGTCCGCCATTTTGTGAAAAATGAATATTTTTTAAAATCCTTCGATTATAGACTAGTTTAGACTTATATTTGACTAAATCCATCCGCATTTTTTTTCAGATGATCCACTTCGCCGCAATGTTGGTCACCGCAAACCGTGTATATAAAAACATTATTTCATTGACGGCCATTTGCCACTAAACAATGTAATATTTTTCAATAAAAAAATTACTGAAAGTTCTTCAAGATGTGTTCTTTAAGATGGTATATTGATCGATTAAAAAAGTTTTGTAGTTTTCTTTTAAAAAATTCATGAAAAAGGCCTTTTTTGCGCTACAAGTGGGGGTAACGCCTTAACGTAAGAGGTAAACGAATTAGTGCCTAATTTTGGTAAATTTTCCAAAAATCATACTTACCATGATAACTCGAAATCCTGAGACTTTGGACTAAGCTAACCTACCTTAGATATGTTCCTAGCGAGGTGACCTATCACCCCCTTAAGGCTTTGACCTTCCTAACACCCTGTATATTAAGGGTGTCCCAAACTGCCATTTCTATTTATTAATCAAACGTATTGTTTATTTGAAAAGTACGAATATTTTTATTTTAATATAAGGTACAAACATGGAGGTTATGTATGGAACGCAATATCCGATAAATGGCCGCCTCGTCCCTGTTTGCAAACGTTCACTCTTTTGGCGAAATTTTCAATAATATTTTGGCATAATTGCGGACTAATTTCGTTAAGGCAGAACAACAATTCTATTCTTCATATCTCTATTCTCAGAATCTCTCTTAACAATAAAATTCGTATAAAGTTATCTGACTTCCAACCCCCTATCTTCGAAAATAGCGGCACAAAAACGATTCGAAAATTCGGGGTTGATGCGTGCGCGAGCGGAGTAGACATATCGCTGCGTCCTTGTCTGGGTCAGTGGTGCTCTCTTGTTTTTGTGCTGCTATTCTCAAAGATAGGGCATTGGACGTCAGATAACATTATACGTATTTTATTATTCCAAACAACTTTTGTTTGAAACATTTTTTCATCGGGCTATTAATTATCGAGATACGGCGATTTTTAAGCTTTCAACCCCTATTTCTTAGAGTTGGGGCAAGTTGAGGGGATACATTTTATTGAAGTTACTTTCAGTATGCAACTATCTACCTTCACGGAGACTTTGTCCTTGAAAGCAGCGGGAGATGTTAGCGGCTCAACATGAGCAGCTAGAAGAAGAGGAGGGATGCCTCTATGGACCAGGCATTGCCGATTAGCGGTAATTATAAACACATTTGTGTAAACACATTACAAAACTTTAAACGCGTTTTTCTCGAAAACACGTTTTTAAAAATGGCTGACATTCTCCTGATCGCTGTAATTAACATATCGACCTGAAATTTGGACAGCATACTCAGAAAATATGTCTTCACGGAATGACGGATCGTTTTTTCGATAGATACATTTTTGCATTTATTATTTATCTTTTTATGCGAAAAAAACGCGAAAATTCGATTTTTCTTTTAATTGCCGCCATTTTCCGAAATTTGTACTAAACGAAAAACCCATCCGTCATTCCATGACCAAAGGGTCACAGATTGATAATATGCTTTGAATTTGTATTTCAGATCAACAAAGAGGGGGCAGTGATGTCAGCCGTTTACCTCCCGCGATTTGAGGACCTGTTTTCGTGAAGCTGCAACGTCCGCCATTTTGGTTTTTTTTTTCAGAAAAAATTTTTTTTAACGTTCTGTATATCATGAATAAAAGCAAGAAAAAAACTGCACTCAAAAAGCTTTACTCGTTTCCTTTAAAAAAAATAAAATGTAAACACCTGAAATATGGCACTCCAAGGACAAAGTCTCCCTTCAGTCAAAAATTCATATTCTACGCTAAAAAATGCTGGGTTTTCGTGTTTTGTACTGAACTAAAAGGGTTATTTCACAAGTATCGCAAAATCATAAACGTAAGTGCACCCAGTAAGCATAGCACTTCGGTACGTGGTACAACTCACAGGACGAACTTTTCTCCTCGTACGATGGCACCTTGCTTACGCGAAGCGCTTCGCTTGTAGCCACCTGGCGGATTGTTGGCGAAATACATTTAGGTAATGTCTTCCCGGCCAGAACATTGATGTTTCCCAACATTGCGACGAGGCGTTCAGAAACCACGAATGACCTGCTTTACTTTTTAGCGTCATAAAAAAATTGGGCTATTCTTTAGGCTCAAATCATTAGTTATCGTAATCCCGGTGTTTATGATAAGCATTGTTATCCTCGTCGATTATCATTGAAGAAATAAATGCTTCTAATGATGAATAGAATTACAACAGATGTATTAGTTTCATCACAATCGATTATAAATACGATGAGGTGAAAAGCAAAGGAGCTTTTCTTTAGTTCTTAAGGGGTTACGCCACTCTAGGGGCCGAAAAAATAGGCCTTTTGGGGATATTTTCAGAAAAACTACAAAGTAAATCGACATTACAAAAAAGGGTGTTTATCGTACATATCAGTGACGGTATACAATAATTTTTTTGAAGCGATTAATTTCAAAATGGCGGCTGTGCAGCGTTTATCACAAAACTGCATTTTTTAAGTTGGCCGGAAACATAAATCAGACAATTTTCAACCGTTTCTTTAAATGTTGAATATATCTTAAATACATTGTCTATGAAAGTACCTAGGATTTTTTTTATATTGCATAGTTCATTTGTTATTAACAATTATCTGACGATTTTTTTAGGCAAATTTTGCACTTTCCAAAAAAATCGTCAGATAATTGTTAATACATACATAAACCGAAAAAGCCTATTTTTCGTCCTCTAGAGTGGCCTAAGGCCTTAACGAGTTATACGCAGTTAGAAATTTCAAAAACTCGATTTTTTTAAATTGCATTTTCGGAATGTACAAATATGTATGTTCCCTGAAAATTTCAAATCGATCCAGCAAATATTCTCGGAAATACACATATTTGTAAGGACGCTCGGAGCGCTACAAAGTTAGCGCCCGAAAGAGCAGGGCATTTTTCGAAAAACGGTGTTTTCAAAGTCGGTGAGCACGATTTCTCAAAAACGGCTCAATCGATCGGTCTGCAATTTTTACACAACCTTGTCAGATATATTCTTCAGGTATTGACCGAAGGAATAAAATTTCCGATAATTATTTCTATTTTTTTCAACGATTTAACGAAAAAATTTGGTCGAAAATCGAAATTGTTTCGTTGCGGAGGAACCATTTTGTCAAAAATCAAAATTTCGACTATTCCTTCGATCAATACCTGGATTCATCTATCCGCTGGAAGAATCTTTTTGGTTTTTTCATTTTAGGTAATCCAAACCGAAGATACTTTGCTCACCGCCGGACACTTTTTCTTCGGAGACCTCCAGGAGACTTCCTACACCCATGCGGAAAACTGATAGGGCATCCCTAATAAAAATAAGGGCCTTTCAGGGCTTTCCTAGTGCTTTCCCTAGTAGGGATTTCCACAATGGGCCCAGACTTGGCCATTATCGGGATAAATTTGTAGGGATTTCCACAATAGGGCCCGACTTGGCCATTATGAGGATAAACCTGTAGGGATTTCCACAAAAGGACCCGACTTGGCCATTATAGGGATAAACCTGTAGGGATTTCCACAATAGGCCCGGACTTGGCCGGTATAGGGATAAAGAAGTAGGGATCTCCACAATAGGCCCAGATCTGACTATTATAGCGATAAACCAGTATAAATAGCTTAGGCTACATGGTTGATGGTATTTCAATTATTCAAATCGATTATATACATCGATCGAATAATATTATCGAACGCAAATTGGGAAAAAGCGTAAGGGCATTCCCAGGTAGGAAATCAAAAGGCTGACGATGGAAACAAGCTTGTGCGAGCCTTGTTTCACCGAGCCTGAGTGAGACAGACCTGGCCCAGGTTTCATTGCATCGTTTGGAGCAGCCTGGAACCACGACTGGCTGCTTAGCCTAAACTCAGGGTTATTTCAAGCTTTATTCAGCCGGTGAATTTTGAGGCTGAAAAATCAAGGCTGGATGCAGGCTTGTTTCAGGTTGTGATAAAATAAAATAAGTTTAAAATAACATTTTTTCTGTACTTTTATGAAAAAAAAAATTTAGCAATAAATTTGTCGGGTGCGAAGGCACGAAAAACGAAAGCGAAGGAGGCAGCTCAGAACATTTAAACATATGCTCTTATCGATATTTATGAGGTACACAAAAAAGTGTATACGAAAATAAAAGTACGCAATAAAATAAAGTATTGTTTTTAAAAATATTTTTTGTATATATTTTGTAACAAATAATATAACAAATAATAAATATATATATAATAAATCAAATGAATTCTTTACAAATTTATTAAATTTACCCCAATGTGGAATATAGAAAACTAAAAACAGGCCTCATATAGCCCCGGGAAGAGTTTGGGAAAAGCCTGGTCATAAATGCTCGTGAATGCTTCATTAAGGCTCGTTTTGAGCCTTGTTGTTTCGTCGTTTCAGGCTTAGTACAGGCTTTTCTACCAGCCTTTGGTCAAGCCTGTGTGCAAGAGCCTGAAACCCCGTTATCATTCAGAGGTTCAGCTAGGCCTGAAATCAGGCTGGTGCTCAGCCTGAATTAAAAAATGTGAGCCTTGTTTCAGAGCTTGGCGAGCCCTTTTTTCATCGTCAATTCCTACCTGGGTTAGCAAATAAAAAATCAACGATGAACACAAATATGCAGATAAACATCAGACAGTATTTATTTATCAAATTAAAGAAACCTTTGGCATAGATACAAACAATTACTCATGGTTTCACTCATACATGGAGTAATGCTAGCGCATAAGTGTGAACACTCCCAACCGGTTTTCTCGACATTTTTATAGCAACTAATTTCCGCTCAATACTCATCATAGGGAAAATTATTTCTTCTGAAGACTTCGCTGATATTTCCCATTCATAAACTTTATCTGACTGTGTAGGATAAGTAAATAAATTGGTCTTTGTTTTCCAGATCTTTTCCTCAATGGAAATAGATTCTCGTGATTCAGTAGACCCATATATTTTTTTTATTTCTACTACACATCCATTAGAATAGATTATTTTTTGTATTAATTTTGTCATGGCAGTTTGTCATAAAGGCTCACATGCAAATACGCAATCACATTTCTACGCGCGCACACATACATACACATGTACTCACGCTCACACCTATGCACATGAACATTTACATAAAAACAAATACAGATATACCCTGACGCATTTAACATACACGTATATCCACTCATACGGATATTTTATGGCGCTGAAATGGTTATGATGAGGCGCCGTTGAGGCATTTTCAGGGCGCTGAAATGGTTTTGATGAGGCGCCATTGAGGCGACTTATAAGGCCCCGGTCGTAGCACCTTTAATGGTCCTTGTTGACAAAGTGTGACCGGCCACTAACGGCCCTCATGTGGCTTCCAGATTAGGGCCCGAATAAAGTTAGGGGAATATTATTGGGGCCCGATCACAGCCCCAACTCAATTTCCGCACGGGCAGGAGCAATGTTAATGAATATTTTTGAAAATAAAAAATGCCAATCAAAAGCTAAAAGGTGCCACTACACTGCCCAATACTTTTCGTTTTGCCCAAATGAAATGCTTTTCCAGAAAAAAAAATCGTGAAAAAACGACTTTTTTGGGCTCCACTTTTCAGAAAATGCCAATGTTCTGGCCGGATACACATTACGTGAAGATGTACTTGCTCGCAATGTATCCCGGCCAGAAGATTGTAATTTCCAAACGTAGAGAGTAAGCCGTAAAAAAACGATTTTGCCATCTTCCCGGATTGTTCCATGGGAGGGCCCGGTCAGGTAAACTAGACAAGGCAAGTCTGCTCAAGGCCGGTCACAAAGTAGGGAATGCCCGGTCACATTTCTACATGCGTATGCAGATCTTGTGTCCAAATTCGCTGCACAAAGCATCTTGAAATGTTCAATTGCTGAGCACGATGGTGAATCGAGGTGGAAGGACTTTCGTCAACACTCGCACTCACTGCGGCTATGTTTTCATTCGACCGACTTGTACGAGGACGGCCACTGCCTTTCCCGGTCAGAATTGAACGACTAACCTCAAATTTTGTGATTAAATTCACCACAGTATAGCTAAATGGTGCGTTATGATGACAAAAAAACGTGCGGTCGACCCAAACAAACCCAAACAAAATTTTCATCATTTTGGTAGTGAATTTTCAAAATTTCTATGAGTTGCTCGATCGCGTAATTCTCCATGACCAAACCTCAATACTTCCTGATGCCAGTTTTCAAAGATTATGCCACTAAAAATAGCGGGCAATTGAGGGGAGGTACCTGAGTAAACGGCGAGAAAACAGGTAAACTTCGGGAATTTTTATCTCAAAAACTAATGTTTCGATTGGACCCTGGTTTTTTTATTGGAAAATATGTACATTGAGGTATGTTTAAGAATTTTTTCAAAATAAATTCGTTGACGGGAAGCGATTCAAACGCGATTATCTCGAAACTTAGTTTTCACAGACGGTGCCAGGCGTATCTCGAAAACGGCTTGTCCCATTTTGATAAAATTTGAATACAATATTCTTCAATAGTTTTTCTCGTTCGCCACGTGGGGGGTTTTTCATTTGATAGAACCATTGCTTTTTTATGCAATGTGTATGCAATCCAAAATCGTCGAAAATTGCGAACGAAAAACGAATGTTAAATTAAAACGGACGCAATTCCGTCACAAATGAAAATTTCAAAAAGAATCCTACGTGGCGAAGGAGAAAAACTATGGTAGACTATTGTATCCAAATTTGGACAAAATCGGACAAGCCGTTTTCGAGATTTTTTTCGTCGTTTACTCAGGTACCTCCCCTTAAAAATGTCAGGTCATTTTGAGACAACGTTTATTTACATATGAGGCATTCCACGTCATTTCAGCCAGTTAAAAAAATCCACAAATAATTTTGCAAAATCGAGTTACTTTATTGAAAAATATTCACCGAGTGTCGACGATTTTTAAACATTTCTGACGGTTTTTCTCGTTGATTACCGTTTTTTAACATTTTTCCATCCAAATGGCTGTATCTTTGGCAGGATTTGACGTATTTCCATTCGTAAAAAACGAAAATGTGCGTCTTTTTATAGCCTTCCAGAAAAAAATTAATTCACACTTTATTGAGCAAGTCGAACGACCGTTTCAGGGCAAAATATGCAAAACTATTTTTTTCTCAAGGAAAGACACTCGTTATTTTATTTTTTAAATTTCCCCGAATTGTGAATACGAAAAACGGATTTTTGGTATTTTTTATATTATGGGATTCCTCAACACCGTGAAGTAACAGCGTTTTTTTTATTAATATTCGATTCAAGAGTGTGGAGCACTCCAAGGCTCCAATACACATGTAAACATACAGCGAGTGCTCCACACTCTTCAATCGAATTTTAATAAAAAAATTTTTTTATAAAAATAGCTGTTACTTCACGGTATTTAGGAATCCCATAATATAAAAAATACCAAAAATCTGTTTTTCGAATTCACAATTCGGGGAAATTCTTAAAAATAAAATAACGAGTGTCTTTCCTTGAGAAAAAAAATATTTTTGCCTATTTTGCTCTGAAACGGACGTTCGACGTGCTCAATAAAATCTAAATTTATTTTATTTCTGGTAAGTTAGAAAAAGACGCACATTTTCGTTTTTTACGAATGTAAATACGTCAAACCCTGCCAAAGAGACAGCCATTTGAACGGAAAAATATTAAAAAATGGTAATCAACGAGAAAAACCGTCAGAAATGTTTTAAAAAAACGTCGACACTCGGTGAATATTTTTCAACAAAGTAACTCGATTTTTCAAAATTATTTGTGGATATTTTTTGTTACTGGCTGAAGTGACGTGGAATGCCTCATATGTTTATAATAATTTTCGATTCCTCCTTATCCATTCGCATCCAGAAGTACAAAAAACCCTTCGTCCAACAATCCATCCACACTTGTGTATATGTATGAATAAATTGTTGAACGTAAGCTCTGTTCGTGCTCGTTCTGGATGTTTTTCCTCGTCGCGTTGACACTGCGTTGCTTGGCTCTGCTCTGCTGCAAGCGTCGATTAAATCAGCTTCAATGAACAAATCGATATTTCAAGGTTCGCCAGTCGATCGGTTCGTCGTTACGTCGTTGCCGTTATGCAGTGTGTATGCAGCCGCCTGCGATTGAGCATCCCTCTGCTCCAGTTCCCCCCCCTCCCTCTCTCGCTCTCTCACTGTAAAAATCTCGCCACCTCGTTTCCTCGTACTTTTTTTTGTCTGAAACACTTTTCGCGGATGGTTCTCATACGAAGGGCCGCGCAAAAAAGGACAAAAGAAGGAGCCAGTCGTAAAGGGGAGAGGGGCACCAGAAAGTTCACTGCGCGAGGACGACTCTGGGAAATAAAATTTTACGAGCAAAAGATATTCCGTCGACAATGATGAGCATTTTTAGTGTAATGTCAGCAAAACGAATAACAGTAAAAAAATTATAATAAAAAATTACATAATATTCATATAATAACAATAATATTAATATGAATGATATTTTAATGAAAATATTACTATAATTAATCAATAATTTATCCAAAAATATTAATAATGAAAAATAATCCGAAAATAGAAACAACGACAATCGAAAGTTTGGCAATGTCAATATCAGGAATAGAAAAAATTCATTACAATGCCAATAATAGTAAGAATAATCATGATGATGATGGAAATGTCTTACGTGATTTACTAAATATTGTCCAGGCGTAGATTTTCTTTGAAGCCCTAATTTATTTATATTTTCAAGACACAGGACTGAATAAATTTTGCATGGCATCATAAAACGCATAGAAATGAAAATTTAAAAAAAAATCTAAAACGACTACTTCACCACTAATAAAAACTATAAATATGTATAGCAAAAAAAGAACCCTTGGAGAGAAAAGGCAATCTGTGCAGTTCTCTGTCATATGGGCGACGCTTTCAAGTGATGCTCGTTATTCTCCATCTATTTCTAACCCTTCTCTGTAACCGTTCTCTCGCCACGTCTTTCCCTCTGCGTCTGGCCCGGACATCAAAGTCCATGAAAATCCGGCATCGCTCTGTGCTCACGTCCCAGATTTTCGTGATAACAGGGCGTCGCACCACCATGTTATAGTACAAAGGCCAATATTTTTTTACGAAATACCTCGAGCATTCAGCCGTACTCTGCGGGAATAAAGCACCGAGGAAAAATATGCTGGCGGCCCGAGGAAAGCACGGTGCGGTCGAGCCACAACAAATTGTGTACACGTTGTACGTAATTTGGATTATGGATGGCCTACCCTCTCCTCGTACCTACGATCTCTCTCTCTCTCTCTCTCTCTCTCTCTCTCTCTCTCTCGCTCTCTCTGTCTCTATGGCTCTCCCTCATTTTGAGACAAATCCAATCAGAAAGAGGGAGGGGAGTCGAAACGATGTAAAGATAAATAGAAATTATAAACACAAATAATTACAAAAGAAATTAAATAGAAATTTTTGAAAAAAATAGAAATATATTTGAAAATGTTATGTAGAAATTTTTCAATATTTTTTTCAATTTGAATATTTATAAAAATATTTTTGAACATACATTTTGAAGAACATATTGAATAGAAATTTCTTTTCAATCAATATAAGCGAATATTACTAAAATATAAACGGAAAATAATTGTATTTTCGTTGAAATATTTCAGTAAAATGGCATTTTGTTAAAATGCTTTGAATGTAATTATTTTTTTAAATGTCAACAAAATACAAACACGAAAGAGAGGTGAGAAAAAATTAAAATTTAATAATATTTGATAAATTATTATCGAATTTTTTTTCGTAAGGTACTTAAGTTTTATTATTATTTGAAAAAAATAAAAATAAAAAATATTCCAGATATTCGAAAACTACAATTATTTGGCAAAAATATTTTTAAATGTAGATCTTTGAAAAGAGATATTCGGAAAAATCAATCTAAACAAATATTCCCAGACAAAAAACACATTCCTTGTATGTAGTTATTTTCGAGAACTTCAACAAAGTGCAAATATGAAAAAACGGGTACGGTAAACATATTCCAAAAATAAGTAATGAACGAATAAAATGCACGTGAAGAAAAATACAAGAAAAAATGTATAAAAAAATGTCTACTCTGACAAACGGACGCGATGCCGTTACGAGGGTACTTAAAGTCGGCCCGGGTAGTTATAGAAGCGCTACAAGAGCATTAGTGCTCCGATTGTTCGCATCCAGGTTGCTATTGGAGCCGCGCCAACGTTGACAGGATCCCCCCGGCTGAGTATATACCTATGTGCATTAGCCAAAATTCATCCAACTGGAATTGGCCAATTTCTTACGCCCCTTCGCCCGTGGCTCTCGCAAAGCACCGCCACTTTGCCACGCGCTCCTATGTACTCTTGTATTTAGTTTAACGTTGCTAATATCTGCGAGCAGTAAAGTTATTAGCTCTAATCGTCGAAGCAAGGGCTTATTAAATTCCTGCGTATAGATTGAGAGCCCACATCTATATATATATATATATATATATATATGACAAGTGTCTTCGAACGACCAAAAAGCCTGACCTTCTTCAATCTTTTTCCAAGTTGGTGATTTTTTTGTATTATATATTTTGAGTACGTGGCATTTTTTCAGATTTTTATCGGCTCGCTAACTCGGCTAACTCGGAGATAAGATTTTACACGTGATAAAATTTCAAATAATCGTATTGTAGTGATCTTCTCGTCGTACGAAAAAATGTCCTCTACAAAAAAGAAGCGTTTTTCTATGAACTATTTTTAAAACAAATATTCAAAATTGTCCAAGTACTACAACACTAAAAAAAAGAACATTCTTTAATTTTTTATTTTTTTTAACCCCAATGACAATGTTGATTCTGCTGAAATTTACACTGAATTTTCTTTTATTAGTGTAAAACAACATGTGTAAATTTCATTCTGGGCTGGCCTTGCGTTCAATTAATATCGTCGTCTTAAATTTATGGGAAATTGTTTTTGTTGAATAACTCGGCGATTTACGATTTTTGAGTAAAAATGGTAATCACCAAACTTGTAGGAAATCGAGTGCTTTACAACTTTGGTCATTACAATTTTTTCTCTATCATCAATATTTTTCGAAGTAAACCTGGAAAAGCGACTATAGCATTATCTCGTTCATTTTTAACTTTAGGGCATAAACGAACATAAACGAACTTGTAGAGAATGAAATTCACGACATTTTTGGTCGCCAACGGTAAAAAAAAAACGTGAAGCGTGGAAATATTATTTCGCGAACCATTCGCTCTTTTTATTTACCGTTGGCGTACGACCTTAAATATTGATTCTCGGAAAAGAAAGATGGTAACAAAATGTCCAAAATTTCATTCTCTACAAGTTTATTCATGTTCGTTTAAGCCCTAAAGTTAAAAATAAACGAGATAATGCAATAGCCGTTTTTTCAGGTTTAATTCGAAAAAAAATTGATGGTAGAGAAAAAACTGTAATGACCAAAGTTGTAAAGCACTCGATTTCCTACAAGTTTAGCCATTACCATTTTTACTTAAAAATTGTAAATCGCCGAGTTATTCAACACGAACAATTTCCCATTGAATTTAAGACGATGATATTAACTGACCGTAAGCCCAGCCCAGAATGAAACTTACACATGTTGTTTTACACTAATAAAAGAAAATTCAATGTAAATTTCAGCAGAATCAACATTGTCATTGGGGTTAAAAAAAATAATAAATTAAAAAAATTTCCTTTTTTTAGTGTTGTAGTACTTGGACAATTTTGAACATTTCTTTTAAAAATAGTTCATAGAAAAACGCTTCTTTTTTGTAGAGGACATTTTTTCGTACGACGAGAAGATCACTACGATACAATTAGTTGAAATTTCATCACGATTAAAATCTTATCTCCGAGTCAGCCGAATTAGCGAGCCGATGAAAATCTTAAAACAATGTCACGTACTCAAAATATATAATACCAAATCATCACCAACTTTGAAAAAGATTGAAGAAGGTCAGGCTTTTAGGCCGAAAACACTTGGAATACCTCATATATATATTGTAACGGATCGAAAATCGACACAAACGAATTTATTGGTTCGGAACTTGATCAGGGAATAAATTAGTCGAGACTCGGGATTTTGTGGTATTTTGCAAAAAAAAATTTTTTCAGTTTTAATGATTCTATACGATTCAAAAATAACGCCGTGTATGAGTGTAATGTGTTGTTTGTGTTGTTTTTCGTATAATTATTAAGTGTCGATTTTCCGTCGGTAAATGTTTAATTCGCGTAATTACTCGGATGGTAAGTACATCCGGGTGCGACTCGTATTGATTATCATGCGTCGATGTTGACTTTGCATCGGTGTATGTGTGTTGTGTTTTTGCATGAGTGTCGTGACACTCGCAAATTTGAGATACCTCTTCGCCCTTTATGTTCTCATCTTACAATTCTTCCTCTTTTCGCATTCCGATAAATGAATTCGCCCTTCTTTGCTATTTTTTGTTCTCTTTGTCCTTCTCGTTTTCCTGCATCTTGTGACCGGTATTCACGAGAAGTCTCTGTCAAGTTTGAGAATTTAGAAGTTGACATTTTTCGTACATTTACGCATTTTCAAGACTTTGGAAGCTCATGAGTCATTTTCTTGAAACGAATTGTATCAAATAATAAAGTATTTATAAGCATACATTGCAGAATACAGAAAAGTTATTACGTGCTATTACAACCACAAACAAAACAGTTATGATAATTTAAAGGCAAAAGGTCGGGTAATTAAAAAAACGAAAAAAAATAATCATATCTTGATTATGGTGACACTAAGGGTGACCATTTACGCATTTTGAAGACTTTGGAAGCTCGTGAGTCATTTTCTTGAAACGCAATGTATCAAATAATAATGTATTTATAATAGGGGTGTGCGGGTAGCAGAATTGGTCGGGTCGGGTCGGGTCGGGTAATTAGACTATGATTCGGATCGGGTACCCGAATTTTTCGGGTAGCCCGAATTTTTCGGGTAGCCCGAATTTTTCGGGTAGCCCGAATTTTTCGGGTAGCCCGAATTTTTCGGGTACCCGTGATCGGACGGGAATACTCGAACTTTAACGGGTATCCGAGGTTTTCGAGTACTCGTGACCAGACTGGAATACTCGTACTTTATTGAGTAACCGACCGAAAGAATGAAAGAATAAAAAATAGAGAAGTGAGACGAAAAAAGATTTTTACAGCATTATGATTTATTCGATTTATCGCCTTCTTCGAGTTTTCGTTTTCTCCCATTATTCGATCGATACACCTAGATAAAAAATAAAAATAAACATAAATAATAGATACGAATCTCTGAGTCTGTTACGAATACCCGAAAACCAAATTCGGGTACCCGATAGAGGCGGGTAATGCAAAAACGAAGCCCGTCGGGTACCCGACCCGACCCGAACATCGGGTACCCGAGTCAATCGGGTACCCGCACACCCCTAATTTATAATAAGCATACATTGCAGAATACAGAAAAGTTATTCCGTGCTATTACAACCACAAACAAAACAGTTATGATAATTTAAAGGCGAAAGTTCGGGTAATTAAAAAAACGATAAAAAAAATCATATCTTAATTACCGTGACACTAAGGGCATAGGGTCTAAGGGTGAAAAAAGTAGCAAATGTAACCTAAACCCCCCAAAAAATTGTGTCGGTTCATGTGCACATACTGTATATGAGTCAGTCGACTTTCATTATTTTTTCAAACTGATCAACATTTAGTAATCTTTTAATCTTTTAATTTTTTATTTATAGTTTATTTATGGTAAAGAAATACATTAAGGCGTTACCCCCACTTGTAGCGCAAAAAAGGCCTTTTTCATGAATTTTTTTAAAGGAAACTACAAAACTTTTTTAATCGATCAATATACCACCTTAAACAACACATCTTGAAGAACTTTCAGTAATTTTTTTATTGAAAAATATTACGTTGTTTAGTGGCAAATGGCCGTCAATGAAATAATGTTTTTACATACACGGTTTGCGGTGACAAACATAGCAGCGAAGTGGATCGTTTGAAAAAAAAATGCGGATGAATTTAGTCAAATATAAGTATAAACTAGTCTTTAATCGAAGGATTTTAAAAAATATTCATTTTTCACAAAATGGCGGACAGTCAAAGTTAATGGTTCGATTTTAACGAAAAAAAAAACGGCCGTTTTTTGGCTAGAAAACGGCCATTTTTTTCGAAAAAAAAAAAATCGAACGATTAAAGACTACATTTTTATGTATTAAATAAGCCTGCAAAATTTCAAGAAGATCGGTTCTTTAGTGTTCGAGTAATCTTGGTCACCGACTTCAGAAATGCCATTTTGAGAAAAACGCGTTTAAAGTTTCAATTTCAATTTACACGAAGAAAATATTTTTTTTTGTAAACTTACATAGAGTCATCTATTCCGGGCCCATACTTCTGTATGGGCCCGGATACTTATACTTCAAAAAAATGCAATAAAAAAAATCGATTTTTTCAAAATCGCAAGTGGGGGTAATCCCTTAAGTTGGAACTGTTCTTCAAATATTTATATTATGTTCGCATGACAAAATTTTACAGCTATAGTACTTCTTTCAAAAGAATGATTTATTTGATTACCTTTATTTCACCTAACTCGGTAGATGTTTATAGTAATCGAAAAACGAGTTGAAATTGTGATATGATAATACAGTTCAAAGTAGTAGAGACCTGTTCACAATGAACATATTTATAAAAAAAAATCCCTCCGTAGTGCCATAAAGACTGAATTTCGGAACAGTTTAAGACTTGGCGCATGCAAATCGGATGAATAGTTTTTTTAATATGTTGTCAATCAGGTTGAAAAACCTAGTTTCGAGAAAAACCCCTTCAAAGCCGCACATCTGCGGCTCGGCGCGGTCGTGCGCTTCGGCCGGTTTCACACAAAATGCTTCATCTCCGCCAATTTTACAAATTTCTTTTTAAAATTCGGTGAGAGCATTCTTAACAAATGTATCTTTCAGAAAATGACAAAAAAATTAGCAAAACTTTTTTTTACCGTGGTGTGGTGCCTTAAAGGGGTCTTCTCACTTTGGACGGTAAAAAAGGCAATTTTCATGAATTTTTTTGATAGCTTTATATTATATATATTGATATAAAAGTTGTTACACTTAATAAATACACTTTCGAAATCCATTAAAAAAAAGTTTTTTATGTATTTATGTAACTGAAACTAACTTTAAACGCGTTTTTCTCGAAACAACGTTTTTCGACGGCTTGTTGATCAAATCTTCGAAACTACTTAACCGATCCTTATGCAATTTTAGCCACCATATTATTTACAAGTATACCTATTATACTATATTCAAAGTTGTCATATAATTGTTTTTCATTTTGTTTCGTTTTCCTCGTTTGACGGCGCTAACCTATCCAACCTACACGTAACGTTCCCTAACGTGAGGTTTAAGGTTGAAAATTATAAGGCAACCATGGGTCTTTTAAGGGTGTAACGCGGAGATCTTGCGACCAAGAAAAATATGACATTTGATGGTTTCTCAAGCCCCGTTCGAAAAAAAATATATCCTATTTTCGTCATGAGCTGTATTTGCCGAAAAAAAATAGCATTCTAGAAACAAAATTAAAAATTCACTCTGAGTAAGGCAGAATGAAAATAATTGAAATCCTAATCCTCCTGGAAAACTTCCTCCTGGAAAACTTGCATCCCGTGCTCGAGAAAAAAAATCATCAAAGATGCTTTAAGATTGAAAAACGCATTAATGGAATTTAATTCCGTGCGAAAAAGCTTCTCGAAGTTTCGTATTCGGAATTTGA
>OX101788.1:2771841-2861841 GCA_944452715.1 Ophion slaviceki | reverse complement strand
AAAGTCAACAAGAACTCGCGAATCAATTGAAGGTGATTTTTTTATCATTTTCAAATAACAGACGTGTCATTTTTACATAAAATTCCGGTTTCATACTTCTACACTGGCTTCGGTAAACAAATTTTAACGTCTAGCCAAAAAACTAATCAAGATATGAAAAAAAATCTGTGTAAAATTTGGACGTGCTGGGATAAGGAGAACACGTGCCACCGAGCAGTTTAATTTTCAAAAATACATGCATTTTTTAATGGCCGCACTGAAATATTTATTAGCCTCATAATATTAATAAAAAATCTGGAATTGGGTACATTGACTATACATATTAAGAGTTACAAAATATATTATTTACTGATTTTTTTCCATCAATCACGTACCGCAAATTCGTACCTTTACATGAAATATTACATAAGTAATAGCAGTTCATCTATGAAATGATTGAAGTAGAGTACATTTGTTTACGTTCGGAATTTTTTTTATATTCGGCGACAACTTGAAGAACAAATTGTTTTTGATCTTCATCAGAAGTCAATCGATTGTTATAATCGGTGATAAGTTTGATACCTCGCTCCGCTATATCATTACAGACTCTTATTTTTTTACAATTGCGCGCCCATTTGATAACTCTCGTTCGAGTCCAAACCGATACATCGGTGTCGAGAAAAGTACAATCAATTTAAAATCGTTCAAAAAACGCCATAGATTCGGCACTAATAAAGAAATCAATGTCTTTATCGAGCAGAAAAGTAAAGTCTGACTGGAAAACCTGATACCGTTCGGAACCGCATCGTAAAATCGAAATAAATTTGCAGAAACGTCAAGATTTCACGTGTTATATTTTGTTTTCTATGTCCAACAATGGCAAACCAACTCGGTCGGTAATGCTCGGGAGGTAAAAATGAGCGGACGAAGCGCCATGACCAAATTTCGAACTATTTGTCTGCACTATATTTTGTATTATCGCCACTACAGTTGGAAAATCTTCTCGCAGGCTCAAGAAAAAAAATATCATTTTGAAGCATTCAATACACGATTATTATATTATTGTTTGCATAAAAAATCCGCTCCGATAATTAATTCACTACTTCGATTTCCCGCCACAATGTGGCCAAACCGCCACGTCCGTTTTCAAATTTTGTATTAATTTTTCAATCTACTCACGACTGTACATAATTGATGGAAAAAAATCAGTAAATAATATCTTTTGTACCTCTTAATATGTATAATCAATGTACCCAATTCCAGATTTTTAAGGGGTTACCCCCACTTGCGATTTTGAAAAAATCGATTTTTTTTATTGCATTTTTTTTAAGTATAAGTATCCGGACCCATACTTCTGTATGGGCCCGGAATAGATGACTCTATGTAAGTTTAGAAAAAAAATATTTTCTTCGTGTAAACTGAAATTGAAACTTTAAACGCGTTTTTCTCAAAATGGCATTTCTGAAGTCGGTGACCAAGATTACTCGAACACTAATGAACCGATCTTCTTGAAATTTTGCAGGCTTATTTAACACATAAAAATGTAGTCTTTAATCGTTCGATTTTTTTTCGTTAAATTCGAACCATTAACTTTGACTGTCCGCCATTTTGTGAAAAATGAATATTTTTTAAAATCCTTCGATTAAAGACTAGTTTATACTTATATTTGACTAAATCCATCCGCATTTTTTTTTTTCAGATGATCCACTTCGCCGCAATGTTGGTCACCGCAAACCGTGTATATAAAAACATTATTTCATTGACGGCCATTTGCCACTAAACAATGTAATATTTTTCAATAAAAAAATTACTAAAAGTTCTTCAAGATGTGTTCTTTAAGATGGTATATTGATCGATTAAAAAAGTTTTGTAGTTTTCTTTAAAAAAATTCACGAAAAAGGCCTTTTTTGCGCTACAAGTGGGGGTAACGCCTTAAAATAAAAATATTCATCCTCTTTAAATGAATAATACGTTTGATTAATAAATTAAAATGCCAGGTCATTTTGAGACACCCTTTAGTAGGAACGCGGTAAAAAAATCACTTTCACGGATCGATATCGCGAGAAGTACGGCGCGTCGTCAAAAAACCTTTTAGCGGATTTCTCAAAATATTAAAAGGAAGGTGTATGCCAAATTTGAGAACGAAATTCGGTTTCCGCTTTTCGGAACTTTATTACACACACACACACACTCACGCACGCACAAACACATATATATATGTACATACAATGAGAGATGAGAACCGTCAAGAAGAAGGGAGGGACGGAGAAAGAGAAGAAAAAAATTAGGTGTGTGGGTATCCATCTATATATACAGAATGAGGGAACAACTATTCTCAATAGTAATATTTCCCAACGTATCCCAACGTATCAACGTATTATTTCCACAACGAAGGAAAACTATTCCTACAAAAGTTGCACGATTTGAAGAGGGCCATCGAGTGGTGGCTGTGAGGTTCATCCAGATGGAGGCGCTTCGAAGATTTCAAGGTCACCATCATTTGTTTAACTGAGACCACTGTTTTTTTTCTTCCAAATGTTATTGAGGAACTAGAAATGCGTTTACGAACCAAATTTCAAGACGATCAATCAAGATTTAATATTTAAAAAAAAACGATGAAAAAGAAATTGCAATGTTTTAAGCCTAGAATCGATTGAAAAAACGGTGCAAACACTTGATTCTACAAAAGGTTCTCAAAGTGATAGCCACCACTTTTAATCCACGCTGACAATCTGATTCGCATCAAATCAAATTGCTCTTGATGAAAAAAAAAACATTTTACGGAAAATTTGAATGTGTACTGACAGAAGGGAATTCTGTCGTAGTACTTTTCATTGAAGATATGACACATTTATTATGAAAATCACGATTGTGTGCGTGCGTGCGTGCGTGCGTGCGTATGTGTGTGTGTGTGTGTGTGTGTGATATGTGCGTATGTACGGCTATACTTTTGCAATACGAAACGACACGCTCAATTGTACGAAGGAAAAGTCATCGAAATTTGTGTTCGCGTTCCTTAGAACCTTCAAGCATGCACAGGTGTCAAATCTGCAACCGCGGATGAGTATTTTTTTTTTTATTGGTTTTTTCCTTAGGTACACACTTGTCGCGTTTGTTACCTATTCTTTCCCATCATTATGACCATTCTTTCCTCTACTGTTTACTCCTTTTCTTCTCCATCTTTCCCCTGTTCCCCCTCTTGCGGCCGCAGCCGACTTCCCCCTCTGTATCATATTCATCATGACATTTCTGTCATGGGTATAGGGAAACTGCGGAAAACCTATACCAATACAGCCGGTCATCGAGTTCGCCTCCCAGTCGTGGAACTAGTCTTATTTCGCCGCGAAATGCCGAAGAAAAACATTTCACGACGAAATGTACGCGACTGGGATTCGAACCCGCGACCTCCCGGTCCGCTGGTTTAGTGGCGAGCACGCTAACCACTAGACCATCGCACCGGTAACCGCGGATGAGTATTTTAACGAAACGAAAATGAGAAAAGGCATTTCTTCGTTATAAATACATATAAGTACATATACCTAGCGGATCTAGGAGGGGCAGAGAGGAGGCTGGGGTCGAAAACGTGTATCATATGGGCGTAATGAGGGAACGAACATATAAGCTGAACATGCGAATCGACAATTCGCTTTGAGACTCGTGAAAACGAGCCTTCGGGCGATAACTCTCATTCTCTCTCTCTCTCTCTCTCTCTCTCTCTCTCTCTCTCTCTCTCTCTCTCTCTCTCTCTCTCTCTCTCTCTCTCTCCGTCATAAATGTATTCATATGATATGATATATATATATATATATATATATATATATATATATATATATATATATATATATATATATATATATCATATATATATATATGTACTATGTAGTTCGCACGTGTACGGCACAGTTCATGCCCAATTGACGTGTGTAGCTGGCACCATTCGAGCCACAGCAATTTCGATCACAATTTATTTACGATCGTTGTGACAGTTGACAGAGTATCGTAATCTCGAGGGCTTGATGAGGTTTTTTCCTGTCGATTACTTTTTTCAATTGTGAGCCTCGAAGCCATCAACCTCGCGGTATTGTGACGTTAGAGTCTCATAACTGATAAAACACTCGATGAAAAATAATTATCCAGTGTTTTGTAGAGGTCTCGAAGTAAGCTTTAAGAATATGCGATAAAAAATGCAAGTTCCAATTTAAAATTTCGAACTTGACCTTCATATGTACTTAAGAGTTATACCTAAGGTCAAATTGAAGTTGCCATTATTTTTCTCTCTTGGAACGAAACAACTTATATTTATTATTATTCGAATTTTCGGAGAGATGAGCCTGTAACACATCACTTGAGAGACTGTGTATGTGTGTGTATGTATATATGTATATGTGTGTGTGTATATATATTATACAGGGTGGTCCGAAAACAGAATCGATCGAACGGAAAATTTTTTATTTTAAACTTTTCAATCTGATTTATTATTTTTTAATTTGATTTATTAATACATCGAATGGAATGTTTTTTAATGTGTAATTTGTATTTCCGAAGATCTGAACTTGTACACTTTAGCTGAGTCAACAGGGCTACTGCTTGTTGGTCGCGATCCCGTGGAAGGGCTATAGGACATGTTTTCCGTTATCAAAAACCCAGTAATGCTTTATGCAAAAATGAACCATTTTTGAGATATTATTATTTTTTTTAAGTTAGGGGTAGGCAAATTTCAGAATTAATTTTTTTTAACTTTTCTACGGAGTTAAAGTTTTTTAATATTTGTGGTTTGAGGACACAGTAACAAAGAATTATCAATAATAAAGGAAGAATAATTATTAGACTTGCCAAGTTTTGGACCCCTAATTCGAAAATGTTTGCAAATCGTTCTTATTTTATTGTTGATAATTATTTATTACTGGGCCCTCAAACTACAAATAATTTTTAAAAAGTTTGATTCCATACAACAGTTTTTTAAATTAATTTTTGAATTTGCCTACCCCTGAGTTTAAAAAAATTGTAAAACTAATACCGCGAAAAGGGTTGACTTTTGCATAAACCATTACTGGGTTATTTGATAGTGGAAAACACGTCCTGAAACCTTTTCACGGAACCGCGAAGAATAACCAGTAGTCCAGTATATATATGCAGGGTGGCCCGAAAAGTCTAGATGCCTCCTATCGATATACGTATCCCAATCACCCTATATGTTTCAACCCACCACCATATATGTTCTCCGATCATTCTTACGGTTCGAGAAAATGACACCGAACATTTTTATTGCGTTTTCCTGTAGCAGACATATCATTTCACTTTTGTATTTTTGTACTTCTGTACTTTTTTTTATTTCACTTTTGTGTGTGTATTTTCCGCTTAGAAGTTTTTAAAAGTAATTCGGTGTCACTCAGCCTAGTACAAGTATTTTTCTTAATCAAGTGAATTTCAGTGACTTATCCTCTCAACCCCATTTTTTAAACGTTTGATAAAAATCTAAGGCATTCACGTTGATGCTCAACTGCTCATATATTTACTTATCACGAAAATAAAAATGAAATAAATTATTTCACTACGTCCTGAAATGTTACGTTCCATTAGAGTTAAAAGCGTAGCTGCCATTATGCGAAAATAATGACAAATCATTTTTAAGTTTCGGTAATAATTGCTTATAATTTTAGAAATTTTAAAAATAATCGCCAATAAAATCAGAAATTAAAAAAAAATACTAATACTTTAAGAAATTTTAGAAAAAATTACCAGTAATTTAAGAAATTTCGGAATAAAACACTAACGATTTGAGAATTTTAAAAAATCTACGAATCATTTTAGAACCTTTAGAAAAAAATACTAATAATTTTAGAAATTTTATTAAAAACACCAATGATTTTAGACATTTTAGAAAAAAATAATACTAATTGTATAAATTTTAGACGAATTTACTAATAATTTTAGAAATTTTAGAAAAAAAATATATTCATTCTAGAAATTTTAGACGAATTTACTAATAATTTTAGAAATTTTAGAAAAAAAAATACTAACAATTTTAGAAATTGCTTTCCTGATGCCTTGCTCAACAGTGCAATTCCTAACGATAACGCAAAAAAGGGGACTTGAAAAAGAAGAGTTTTTCTTTCTCGAAAAGTAAAAAAGATCGTAGAACATACATGAGGATGATTGGGATAGGTGATTGATTCATGGCATTTATAATGTGCTTTTAGACGTCACTTTTCTAGCGACCCTGTATCTGTAGGTGAGGAAAAGGCAGAAACAGAGATCGCCGCGCGGTGTTATAATATTTAAAGTCTACGATCTACATAGTACGATTGGTGAGAGTTTAAAAATACACGACTCGATCTACGTTTTCCTTGAGGCTGTGCGCGAGAAAGACTGAGAAGCGTCGCTTCTCCTTGCCTATCTCATTTTTTTTCGCTTCCATTCGACTTTCTCCCGCTCGAGGGTAAGGCGTTAAGAATGACGTGGGACGTACGCGCGATACGAGCGTAGAGAAATTCCGCGGTAGTGGCGGCAACGAATGGGCATATATAATGAAGGCACTCAAGTGACGCGAACGATCGTGTAACACTTTTTTTACGGAAAAATGTTCCGTTCGGTCGGGAGCAATTTTTCGTCGACGATTTTTTTTTTTTTTTTTGTAACAGGACATACTTTATCAAGGACCGATGAAGTATTCGATATTTTTTTAGTGTTCGGTTATGGGTTAGGGTTTTTTTTATCACACGGTACTGTTTCGTTTCAAATTTGACGGTATTTTTTAAAATAAAACCTGAAGGTATTTCTTTACAAAAGAATTCAGAAGTATTTTTTCAAATAATGTTTGAAGGGTCTTTTGAAAAGAATATGTGGAAGTAATTTTTTCATGAAATTTGCAGGTGTTTCTATGAAATACAATGTAGCTAAATTTTCAAAGTGATATTTAAAGGTACTTTTGGAAATCATTTTTTAATGTAGAAATGATTTATACAAAATGTTCAAAGGTAATATTTAAAACAAAATTATTATATATCTTTTTAACTAATATTTCAAGGTATTTTTCAATAAAATTTGAAGATTCTAGGAAAAATCATTTTTAAAGCTATTCCTTCTAAATAGAATTTAAATATATTTCTTAAAAATAATATGTAGAGGTACTTTTTAAAATAATTTTCTAAACTATTGCTCCTAAATAAAATTGAAATGTATTTCTTTCAAATAACATTCAGAGGTGTTTTTCAAAACAAAATTTGAAGATTTTCCGTCTAAAAACATTGAGAAATATTTTTTAAATTAATATTTGATAGTATTTTTTTAAAATAATATTTAAAGATATTCACAATAAAATTGAAATGTATTGCTTTGAAATGAAATTTCGCGGTATTCCTCTAAATAAAATTCACATTTATGCTTTTCAATGAAATTTGAAGAACGGTTTTTTTTTCATTTTCCTTTCGAGTTTGCGAAGAAGATCGCGGTTGGGTATCAAATCAATCGGTAACATCGCCGTTTCTAAGTTTTCAACGTAGCATTTCGTATCACCATCTCTCTCCCTCTCACCCTCTGTTTCTTTTTCTTTCGTGTCCCATGTCCCTCGCTTCTACACGGATTTCCGTCAGCCTTCGCTTTTCCGAATCTCGTTTCGCGAACCCGGAACGTGACCTCGGTGGAAAAACTACTTGTACCACACACCACGGCCGCGGCTACTCTTATATTCATTCATACAGCGAATTTCAGGCCGAATCGGCGGTGACCGCTCGACCGAACGCTGCTACATTCGTTATGTATATATTTATATAATATGTTTGCTTATACATTTCATCCATTGCACGTTTTAAAGTTTTATATTTTTAATTTATTTAATACGTGGTTTATTTTAAAAATGCTGGATTTTTCATACATTTTTCATTTTTGTCATATTTTTTACTTTATACGATAAAATGTTGCATGCAAGCTCGGTAATATCGCCCCTATTATCTATACATATATATAATGTATATATCTCTCAAGATATATAATACTTCCTTAATTTTCCTGCTATACCGAGCGCGAAATTTATTTTACATTTTGCGAGTTATCGCCATATTACTTTGACCTGGAATTGCCTATATATATGTATATGTGCTGACCCGGCACACTCTTGGTGCGGGGTCCGTGCTGGTGAAATGTACCTTACCCTCGTTCCGAGAAGAGTATACACATAGCGACAGAGGGATCTGTGCCTACGGGAGCCTTAAGTTTTCTTTCTTTTTCGCTCACACCCGCTCCGCCCACTCTCGCTGCCTCTCGCTCTCTCACTCTCAGTCACTCACTCACTTACAAACTCACTCTCACTCTGTAACTCACGCACTCACTCACTCCCTCTCACTCTTGCTCACTATCCTTTGCCCGAAAGTACACTGGGGCATAATAAACTCTATCAATCAATCAATCAATCACTCACCATCACTCACTCTTACGCACTCAATCTAACTTACTCACCATCACTCACTCTTACGCACTCACTCTCACTCACTCTCACTCACTCACTCTCACTCACTCACTCACTCACTCTCACTCACTCTCACTCACTCTCACTCACTCACTCTCACTCACTCACTCACTCACTCACTCACTCACTCTCAGTCACTCACCCTCACTTACTCACCCTCACTCACTTACTCTCATTCACTCACTCTCAATCACTCACTCTCACTCACTCTCACTCACTCTCACTCACTCACTATCACCCACTCACTCACTCTCACTCACGCCCACTCACTCACTCGCTCACACACTTACTCACTCTCACTTACTCACTCTCACTTACTCACTCTCACTTACTCACTCTCATTCACTCACTCTCACTCACTCTCACTCATTCACTCTCACTCACTCACTCTCACTTACTCACTCTCACTTACTCACTCTCACTTACTCACTCTCACTTACTCACTCTCACTTACTCACTCTCACTTACTCACTCTCACTTACTCACTCTCACTTACTCACTCTCACTTACTCACTCTCACTTACTCACTCACTCACACTCACTCACTCACTCACTCTCACTCATTCCCACTCACTCTTACTCACTCTCGCTCACTCACTCACTCACTCGCTCGCACGCACTCACTCTCACTTACGCACTCTCACTCACTCACTCTCACTCACTCACTCTCACTCACTCACTCTCACTCACTCACTCTCACTCACTCACTCTCACTCACTCACTCTCACACTCACTCACTCTCACACTCACTCACTCTCACTCACTCACTCTCACTCACTCACTCTCACTCACTCACTCTCACTCACTAACTCTCACCCACTCTCACTCACTCTCACTGACTAACTCTCACCCACTCTCACTCACTCACTCTCACTCGCTCACTCTCACTCACTCACTCTCACTCACTCACTCTCACTCACTCTCACTCACTCACTCTCACTCACCCACTCTCACTCACTCACTCTCACTCACTCACTCACTCACTCTCACTCACCCACTCTCACTCACCCACTCTCACTCACTCACTCTCACTCACTCTCACTCACTCACTCTCACTCACTCACTCTCACTCACTCACTCTCACTCACTCACTCGCTCTCGCTCACTCACTCTCCCTCACTCACTCACTCTCGCCCACTCACTCACTCTCACTCACTTAC
The DNA here is from genome assembly GCA_944452715.1 of Ophion slaviceki. Lineage (NCBI taxonomy): Eukaryota > Metazoa > Arthropoda > Insecta > Hymenoptera > Ichneumonidae > Ophion > Ophion slaviceki. The sequence continues at coordinate 2,852,238 of OX101788.1, read as the reverse complement.
TCTTACTCACCATCACTCACTCTCACTCACTCACCCACTTATTCTCACTTACTCTCACTCACGTACCCTCACCCACTTTCTTACCCTCCGTCTATAATATAAATTGCAACCACCCGTTCGTTGCACAGTAAAGGAGAAAGAAAAAAGAGGAAAAAGCCAGAAAGCAAAGGAAGAAAAAAGTAGTCGTGTACCGGAAACCGCCATTATCTGCAAATCGGGTCTTCAAATGTTACGCTAATGCGGTCGCGAGCAATTCGGACTGTCAAGATGAAGGAAGAAATAACAGGGAAGAGAAGCGGACTATTCTCTCATTCTGCTTCCTCTCGTCGCGGCGCAACTCGCCCTTCAATTATCACGTCCGTCGTTGGTAACTTTTCCCATTGATCACAAAGCTCGCATCGACTCGTCCCAAGAACCGTGCTACAGAGTACATACCTGTCCGCTAAATACGAGAAAAAGTACCGCGACCCTTTCATCCTCGTAACGTACGCTATCTCGCCTATTTTTCCTTCGACCTTTGTGACAATTTTACAGATTAATGCTGTGGAGGAACGCAGTCTTCACACTCTCGATCGAAACGTCACAACGGGAAGTAGACTTTTAGTTTCATCGAAACTAATGCTTCTGCGTGAATGTACATTTATTTCTAACAAATGCACTCGTACATAATTACTCATATATAAGCTAATTTTTGGCAGGTTTATATGCCAACGTCATCATAAACAACTTGATTTCTATATTATTCAGTACATACTCTCAATCTCATCACTAGGAAAAAAAATACATAGAAAATTCAGTCAGATAACGATCGAAGCTAACGAAACTATTTTACATTGAGAATCAACTTGAAGTGCTTCCTTGCAAATGCTAACCGGGTTTCGCGCGGCCGACTGTCCTTCAAAAAGCAAAATCGCATTTTCTCAGGTTCCACCTGACGGATCCGGACGAAACAAAGTGCAGGAAAATTTCCGTAGCGCTGAATTTGCACGTACCGAGGCTCAGGGAAAAAGCTTCAGCCGTTTTCACGCCAACTTCGCTCAAACGGACTGACGGACAAACAACAATACCAAAAATCATAGATACCGTATCCTAAACCTGCCAGCGTAATTTGAGTCTGCAAAAACCAATGTACAGACGGATACTGCAATTTTACAATATCAGTTTTATGTATATCTATATATACATTTTTTGCTTCTCCCGATACGCGAACGCGAAATACGAGCTGCGAGTACATTTTTTTTTCGAGAATAGATATTCGACGAGAAGAGCCGCGCGGGTATATATCATGCTTCATAAATCGCGCGTGGATCGAACGAAACGCGTCCCCGGAGAGTACCTCGTCGCTGTACAGTATCCACGCGATGGAACTCGTACAAGGAAAAGGGAAGCCACGAGTGGAAAAAAAGAGACTAGCGAGAAAAAGAGAGAGAGGGAGAAAAAGAGCGAGAGGGGGGGGGAGAGAGAGAGAGAGAGAGAGAGAGAGAGAGAGAGAAAGAGAGAGAGAGAATATAAAAGACCGAGTTTCGCGAGCTTCCCTACCGTGCTCTGCACCAACGTCCCCTTTCCCCTTTTACTGCTGCCATATCTGCTCTAAACTCTTTTTTTGATGGCCACGTTTTTTCATCCCTCCTGCCTCCATCGTTCCGCGTTGTCTGACTATTCCAACGTGTAGGAAAGTATGAGCTCGGGGGTTGAACCGAAAGAGGGAGGGGGGGTGTCGCAAGCTCTGGATTTGGACAACGTCGACGACAGGGATGGCGAGACAAGTTTCGAGAACAGAGGCATTGTGGAAAAACGTCGGAGGGGCAAGGAAGTGGAGGGTAAAAACGTAAGAGGTGGGCGCACAAAGAGAGAGAGAGAGAGAGAGAGAGAGAGAGAGAAATAGGCAGACAGACAGACAGAGGGGGAGAAAGAGATTTAGAAAAAAGTATAAGGGAGCAAGAGAACAAGAGAAAGGGAGAGAAAGACCCGGTGGAAATCTCTGATTAGCCTACATTGCTTTGGAGCTTATGCCGGACTTATAGGGCAACTTTTGCTCTGCAGTTCCACATTTTAGATTCTCTGTACGTGTCTCGGTTGAACGGTGTTACGTTCACGCGTACATAATATATATATATATATATATGTGTGCGTGTGCGTGTGCGTGTGTGTGTGTGTGTGTGTGTGTGTGTGTGTGTGTGTGTGTGTGTGTGTGTGTGTGTGTGTGTGTGTGTGTGTGTGTGTGTGTGTGTGTGTGTGTGTGTGTGTGTGTGTGTGTGTGTGTGTGTGTGTGTGTGTGGTGTGTGGGTGTGGGTGTGTGTGTGTGTAAAAGTAGCTGTAAAAATATGAACCGGTGGAAAAAAGTTTAAGAAAAATTGACGATCAGCCTCGGGTTACCGAGCGAGCGTGTGTGCCAGCTGAACGAAAGTCTATTGGAACTTTTGGTCTAAATTTTCTGGGCAACGCGAGAGGCAACCCTCATTGAGAGTATAGGAGACGAAAAAAAGAAAAGGACAGTGTTCGTGCACTACACTTGTAGGTTGGAAGAAATTTCCTTATTTTTATAACTCGTATCTACGTGATTCGCAAATAAAAAGCTAATGAAAAATAAGGAAATTTCTTGGAACATGAAAGTTTGGGCACGTACACTGTCTTCTTCTTCTTGCCTCTCGCTCTCAATAAGATTCCTCGCAGCGTAGCCGAGAAAAAAGTGACTCACGGTTCCTATATATATATATATATATATATATATACACATGCATACATACATATACATACATACATATATACATATATATATACATATATATATATATATATATATATATATATATATATATATATATTTATATAAGAATGCATTATATTATATTAAGGCGTTACCCCCACTTGTAGCGCAAAAAAAGGCCTTTTTCATAAATTTTTTTAAAGAAAACTACAAAACTTTTTTAATCGATCATTATACCATCTTAAAGAACACATCTTGAAGAACTCTCAGTAATTTTTTTATTGAAAAATATTACATTGTTTAGTGGCAAATGGCCGTCAATGAAATAATGTTTTTATATACACGGTTTGCGGTGACCAACATTGCGGCGAAGTGGATCATCTGAAAAAAAAATGCGGATGGATTTAGTCAAATATAAGTATAAACTAGTCTTTAATCGAAGGATTTTAAAAAATATTCATTTTTCACAAAATGGCGGACAGTCAAAGTTAATGGTTCGATTTTAACGAAAAAAAACGGCCGTTTTTTGGCTATAAAACGGCCATTTTTTCGAAAAAAAAAATCGAACGATTAAAGACAACATTTTTATGTATTAAATAAGCCTGCAAAATTTCAAGAAGATCGGTTCATTAGTGTTCGAGTAATCTTGGTCACCGACTTCAGAAATGCTATTTTGAGAAAAACGCGTTTAAAGTTTCAATTTCAGTTTACACGAAGAAAATATTTTTTTTTGTAAACTTACATAGAGTCATCTATTCCGGGCCCATACTTCTGTATGGGCCCGGATACTTATACTTCAAAAAAATGCAATAAAAAAAAATCGATTTTTTCAAAATCGCAAGTGGGGGTTACTCCTTAAAATATTTATATCAAAATAGAAAAAGGATACAAATAAAGAATTATGAAAACAAATATTCCGTAAATGAAAAAATAATTGCTGATTTTTTTGTTAACTTTGAATTACATTTTTTTCTTTTTTGTATATTTTTGACGCCCAGAAAATTCAAGCTCTTCATAATTTTGGCCTGATATATGTATATATATGTATTATATTAACATACACACACAAATATATATACAGGGTGTCCCATTTTAATCTTACACCTGAATTTTCTCGAAAAATATTGCTCGGACGAAATATTGTGTGGAACAAAACTTCTAGGGATTGAAGGGGGACGTTTGAAAAAAATTTATTTGAGGAGCCAAAATTCAAAATGGCGGCGTTACAAAGGCTGACATGTTTTTTTCAAACGGAAACATAACTTTTTTTTATTGCCAAAAAATTTGTCAGCTGAAAACTAAAAACTTTTGTTGAAAAAATTTTTTGATAAAGTTCATAGTTTTCAAGTGAGAACATCATTTTCAATTATTTCAGATGTATCCAGGATTTGTGTGTGTGTGTGTGTGTGTTTTCCTACCCATCGTGATCAAAGTTCGTCAAGGATTTAAAGAAACACGTTTTTGGGCCAAAAAACACGGAAAATGGCACAAACGCTATTAAAATGGAAAAAAACCATTTTTCATCGATTTTCCTCCAAAATTGTCTCATGAAATATCGTCCAAATTTGAAAAAAAAAAAAAACAAAAAAAAACCAAAATTTTCAACAGTGTTCCACACGCACGCACATGCACACACACACACACACACACACACACACACACACACACACACACACACACGCACACACACACACACACACACACACACACACACACACACACACACACACACACACACACACACACACACACACACACACACACACGCACGCACGCACACACGCACGCACGCACGCACGCACGCACACACACACACACACACACACACACACACACACACACACACACACACACACAATCCTGGATACATCTGAAATAATTGAAAATGATGTTCTCACTTGAAAACTAAGAACTTTATCAAAAAATTTTTTCAACAAAAGTTTTTAGTTTTCAGCTGACAAATTTTTTGACAATAAAAAAAAGTTATGTTTCCGTTTGAAAAAAACATGTCAGCCTTTGTAACGCCGCCATTTTGAATTTTGGCTCCTCAAATAAATTTTTTTCAAACGTCTCCCTTCAATCCCTCGAAGTTTTGTTCCACGCAATAGTTCGTCCGAGCAATATTTTTCGAGAAAATTCAGGTGTAAGATTAAAATGGGACACCCTGTATATATATATGCGTGTGTGTGTGTTACAGTTGAAGCCTGTTTTTCATTTAAACGCGTTGTCTCTAGTGAAAAACTAAAATTTAGTAATAAATAAATTTGAATGTTATTTAAGACTAGTTTTAACTAGAAAAAATGCAAACAAAGCCAGCCCATGTGAGTCGTTCTCTAACGTCTCGTGTAAACGATGAATTTGGACCTCATCCGGAAACAGTTTTAACTGATTCCATCTGTTAGAACTAGTTTTTCCTAGTTAAGACGAGTTTCAAGTAACATTCGATCTTAATTATCAGTGAATTCTACTTTTCATTCGAAAAACTAGTTGTAACGATGGAGTTGAGTAACAACTAGCTTTCACTCGGGTAAACGCGTTAAACTGAAAGTGGATTTAACTATAACATATAAACATTAAGGGTGAAGTTTTCGATTACTTTGGATAATTGCAACGAATAATATTGGTCTAATATAATATTAGACCAATATTATTCGTTTCATTTCTTATTTCACGACGATACCATATAGCTCTATAGAATAAATTATATCGTTTTAAAATGATTTTGCGATTATCCAAAGTGACCGAAAACTTTTGACCGGTGCTGCATATATATTGAAATTAATATACAGCACCGATCAAAAGTTTTCGATCACTTTGGACAATCGCCAATTTATTTTAGAATGATATAATTAAATGATATTAAATGATATAAAATAATATAAAATGATATAATTAAAGAATGGTATACATTAAAGTTAAGGGGCTATACCAGTGTGAACGCTGACATTTTGGGTGATTTTCGGGAATTTTTTGGAAAAATAGTACTTAATTAAATGTTTCGTAAAATTAAGAATATATTTGGCTATATTTGACCTATATTACATAATTTTTTCATAGAAAAATATTGAGATCCAAGCGACTTATGCGCTGCCTTCGGAGACGCCAAAAAAAAAGTTCCTCCACTGCTGACATGATTCCGGCCGATTGAGTAGCTGAAACCGAAAAAGGAAAAAATGTCGTTAAACTGGAAGGCATTTTCTGTACAATGGCGTAAGATTTTCGAAAAATATCAAAATCTAACAAAATGGCATAGTTATGAAAAAAGTCCGTTTTTTGCCTATAAAATGGTCGTTTTTTTCAATGGCAAATCATCAATTTTCATCCACTCAAAAATATCCTACGTCATTGTAGAGTAAATATATTCAAGAGTACTCAGTTCAAATTTCAAGTCAATCGGATAATTACTCTTTCAGTTACAATGTCAGCAATTTTCAAAAATCTTTTTTCGAGAAAAACGCGTTTAAGGGGTTACCCCCACTTGCGATTTTGAAAAAATCGATTTTTTTTTATTGCATTTTTTTGAAGTATAAGTATCCGGGCCCATACTTCTGTATGGGCCCGGAATAGATGACTCTATGTAAGTTTACAAAAAAAAATATTTTCTTCGTGTAAACTGAAATTGAAACTTTAAACGCGTTTTTCTCAAAATGGCATTTCTGAAGTCGGTGACCAAGATTACTCGAACACTAATGAACCGATCTTCTTGAAATTTTGCAGGAAAAATGTAGTCTTTAATCGTTCGATTTTTTTCGATAAAATCGAACCATAAACTTTGACTGTCCGCCATTTTGTGAAAAATGAATATTTTTTAAAATCCTTCGATTAAAGACTAGTTTATACTTATATTTGACTAAATCCATCCGCATTTTTTTTTCAGATGATCCACTTCGCCGCAATGTTGGTCACCGCAAACCGTGTATATATAAACATTATTTCATTGACGGCCATTTGCCAATAAACATTGTAATATTTTTCAATAAAAAAATTACTGAAAGTTCTTCAAGATGTGTTCTTTAAGATGGTATATTGATCGATTAAAAAAGTTTAGTAGTTTTCTTTAAAAAAATTCATGAAAAAGGCCTTTTTTGCGCTACAAGTGGGCGTAACGCCTTAAAGATTTAAGTATCGATTTTTGCAAGATTAAATTATTAGAGACACGGCCTTGAAATTTTTACAGGATTTTCTTGAAAGTATAACCTGTCGAAAAAGGCAAAAAAATCGATTTTTTTAAGTGTCACCCTGGATCAACCCCTTAATATATGTATACATTAAAATAAAACATTATGAAAACGAATGTTCTGTAAGTTTCAAAATATTGCCTATTCTTCACTGTAACTCTGAATTACAGTTTCTTTTTCTTTTATCGATGTTTTTTGACGTACAGAAAGTTTGAGCCCTTAATGATTTTGGCCTCATATATATTTATATATATGCGGTCTGCAATACATATCGAAGCATACCCAGGCTTATAAGATTTATCAACCCTTCATCTCGCTATCGCCGCTACCACCAAAGAGTCTCGTGTACTTCCTCCAATCTCGTATCCGCAATCGGGTTTTAATTAAACGTAAACACTCGATAATCCGATAATAAAATTAACCCGTAACCGGGTAAACGGGCAGCTCTATTATTCCCATTGGTGAGATTCCGTGCATATTTTGTCACTGAGATCCATCGATCGACGATGAAAAAGGTAAATGTTGCCTCACGCGTTGAGTCGGGGGTCAGTGCGGAGCTTTCGAAATTCGAATTACACTTGGCCTGCTGGGGACACTGGGCGATCAAATCTTGCGGGAATCCACGCGATGCTCCATGATACGAGTGATTAATGGCTGACGCTTTTTAGCTCCGCCATCATCCGAAGGCGGATTTTCCGTGGCTGACCACACGCGGAACTTTCTACTGCGGACGTGCTCGACGTCGGGATTGCAGGGAAAAAAGTCTCCCTTTGGGACAACCGTTGAAGCCTAGGGTTTGGTCCGATTGTTTTGACGCTCTGGATAATATTGATATGTTGCATTGTTGAAAAAAAATATACTAATATTTGAGGGGATGCAAAACTTGCTTGGTGATTTTTTTCGGTTTTGAAGCTTTTCCTCCGTGTGAGGAAATTTGTGCGGAGACTTTTTTTAGGGAAATGAAACAATGCGAGCATAAAGCTTATTGATACTATTAAATTGTAGTGTTTGTCTGTCGAGGAAGTAAAAAAATGTATATATATATATATATATATATATATATATATATATACATCAAATTCATCACATGCGAATGAAATTATATCGATTATCGAGGAATTGCGTGAAGCGGAAATCATTTATTAAGGGAAAACACCACTGTGACGGCTTCAAAAAATCGATTTTTTGAAAACCATCTAGAAAAATCTAAAATACATTTAAGATGAAGATGCGGTTGGACCCAGGTCGAAAAAATAATTATTTTCGGAGATATTGAATATTTTGTAGAGCGGTGCAGCGCTCCGTGACGCTCGGGGTCCCGCGTTGTTTGGGTTTGTTTGGGTTTGTTTGGGTTTGTTTGGGTTTGTTATATGAATGATAACTGAATTCATTCATATATCATATGAAAATGATATATGAATGTATATATGTATGTATGTATGTATGTATGTATGTATGTATGTATGTATGTATGTATGTATGTATGTATATGTATATATGTATATATGTATATATATATGTATATATGTATATATATATATATGTATATATGTATATATGTATGTACATGTATATAAATATGATAGAGTTACAACTTGATTTAAGTGGGGAAACCTAGTTCTAACGCAATGAATCAGTTAAACCTGTTTGGGTTTGTGACGAGCTTTAACTAACATTAAAATGTATTTATCAGGAAATCCTAGTTTGTGAGGGTTCGTTTGGGTTTAAAACGAATTTTAACTACCATTCAAACTTATTTATCAGTGAATTCTAGTTTTTTTTGTTTGCCTGTGTTTTTTCTGGTGAAAACTAGAATTGACTGACAAATAAATTCCAACGTTAGTTGAAACTAATTATAACTAAGGAAAACTAGTTCTTACGAAATGCATCAGTTGAATATGTTTGGGTTCGTTCGAGTTTCTTTGAGTTTAAAACGAGTCTTAACCTCCACTCAAATTGATTTATTAGTATATGCTAGTTTTCGGGTTTGTTTGTGTCTACAGCGAATTTTAACTAACATTAAAATGTAGCTTTTAGTGAATTCCAGTTTTTGCTAGGGAAAACTGGTTCTAACGAAAACGTCTAGTAAGAACGGGTTTTAGGGGTCTTCTCATTTTAGACGCTAAAAAAGGCTATGTTCGTGAATTTTTTTCATAGGTTTATATTATAGATAGTGATGTAAAAGTTGTTACACGCAATAAATACACTCTTGAAATAAATTTGATATATTTTGTTTTTAATTATTTAAGTCACTATTTATAAACGAAAACGGTAGTTAAAAAAATGTCCTAAAAAAATCGTAGGTCTGCGCTGTTGATGAAATCTCGGAGATCGATCATCCGAAACAAAAACATCAAACGGTTTTAGATTCAGTATATCAATGGCTATAGCGCATATCATACGATTCTTTGAATATACAAAAATAACAAAATGGCGGGCATTTTTCGAAAAAAAAAAACGTTTTTTCACCGTTTTGGCAAAAAAAATTGTAAATATCAAAATTTAAAAAAATCCTTGATATGCGCTATAACAATAGGTGTAAAGAATATGTGGTTAAAATTTCATGAGGATCGGTTTAGTAGTTTCGAAGATTTCATCAACAAGCCGTCGAAAAACGTTTCGAGAAAACGCGCTTAAATTTTGTTTGGGTTACATAAATACATTAAAATTTTTTAAATGTATTTCGAAAGTGTATTTATTAAGTGTAACAACTTTCATATCAATATCTATATATAAACCTATCAAAAAAATTAATAAAAATACCCTTTTTAGCGTCTAAAGTGAGAAGACCCCTTAACTGTAACAAATATAATTGTATAGCTAAGGTTCTTCATTTTTATGTGAAATACGTTTATTCTTACTAATATTATAGAATAGTAGTGCGTGCCTGTACATACAGCCTTTTCTGGCTAAAGTTGAGGTAGAACGAGCGTCCGCTCTTGATTTCTATAGATTTTGTTCAAATTTTAAGCAGACATTGTTCATATCATCATGCACGTCTGAGTGCAATTTCAGAACAGTCGACTATTTAGATTCGGAGATAATTGGTTTTTAAATTGCAACTTTTAATACATCAAAATTTAGACAGAATACTTTTCCGTAAAAAATATTTGTCCTCGATAATAAGAAAACATATGGCAACACCGCATCGGTCCACGTATCCAATGACGAAAGTTTGCGCGGCCCATTTAAATTAATACTGCAACACAATTTTTTTTTTGGAAGTAATTTTTAATCGAACAAAGTTTTCAATTAGTTATGAATTAACCAATACTTTTACTTGTTAATGAAGACAACATAAATAATATAAAATATTAATATTCATAAAGCAAATATTTTTTTATGATAAAAGTTTTTAACTTGAGGAACACGATAATTTTTTTTCTCAAAATATTGAACAATACTGTTCTGCAGTGTTGCCATATGTCTTTTTATTATAGGGGACACATATTTTTGACGGAGAATTATTCTGTCTTTACTGAACGTTTTTAGCAAAACTGAATAGTAAAGGCAATCCAAACTTTTTTCACCCTTTCTCTAACTAGTTTGCTATCTAAACATTTTTTTTTCCAAAATGTAAAACACAATGAAATGGTACGACGAATTATGTGACCTGACTTTCGGGTAATGCAAACCCTGAAGTGGTAAAAGTTGCAATTTGAAAGCCCATTATCTTCCAATCTAAATAGTGGACTACTCTGAAATTTCACTCAAAAATGTATGATGATATGAACAATGTCTGGTTAAAATTCAAAAAAAAAATCTATAGAATTGAAGGGACCGCGCTCGTTCTACCTTAAGCTGGCAGGGTTAGAATTCGATGCTGATACGATATCTGTGCTTTTTGGGAACGTTGTCTATCCGTCTGTCCGTTTGAGCAAAGTTGGCGTGAAGCGGTTGAAGTTTCTTTCCCAAACCTTTGGTACGTGCAAAATGAACGCTTCAAGAATTAGCCTGCACTTTGTTTTGTCCGGATCCGTCGACTGGAACATCAGAAAATGTGATTTTACTTTTTGAAGGACAATGAGCCGTGCGATACTCGTTCAGCATTCGCAAGGTAGCTTATCAAGTTGATACTCAATGTAAAACAGTTTCATTAGCTGCGATCCTTATCTGACTTAAGGGGCTATACCAGTGTGACACTTTCAAAAAATCAATTGTTTTGGCCTTTTTCGACAGTTTATACTTTCAAGAATGTCCTGTAAAAATGTCAAGTGATCTCTAATCATTTTATCTTGCAAAAATCGACAGTTAAATCTTTAAACGCGTTTTTCTCGAAATGAGATTTTTCAAATTTGCTGACATTGTAATTCAAAGAGCAATTATCCGATTGACTCGAAATTTGGACTGAGTACTCTTGAATATATTTACTCTACAATGACGTAGGATATTTTTTGATTGGATGAAAATTGACGATTTGGCATTGAAAAAGACGACCATTTGATAGGCCAGAAAACAGACTTTTTTCATAACTACGCCATTTTGTTAGATTTTGATATTTTTCGAAAATCCTACGTCATTGTATAGGAAATACCTTCCAGTTTAAGGGGAGGGTAGGGGTTTGCACTTTTGAAAAATCGATTTTTTTGTCTTTTTTTATAGCTAAACATTTCACGAATATAATCCCAAAATTTCAAGTCAATCAAAGCAAAACTCTCGAAATTATTGACTATTTAGTCGCGCTCCTCTAACACTGTAGCTCCGACTTCTTTAAACTTCAAACGCGTTTTTCTCGAAACCACTTTTTCCAAGTTCGTGTTCACTGCCATTTGAAAACTACATGACCGATTTATTTCAAACTTGGTACACACTTTCTACATATAAAATACCTCCCCCAACGGTTATTTTGAGATTTTTTTACATTAAGGGGGTTTTCCACCCCCAAAATAACGGAATGTTTCGTGAAAAATAGCACTTTTCACTTTGCATGACCACCAAAAATTTAGAAATGAAAAAAAAATGATCAAAGACCGTTGGGGGGGGATTTGATGATACTTTGACTAAATTTTAATGGTACTTGATTTCAGATTATTTCTAGCTGAGATACAGTGGACACCGCAAATCGTGTTTTTCCAAAGGCGTTCTTGGAAAAGCTTTGTCATCGGCTTGTTTGTGGATATTTTCGCGTACAAAGTTCACGGAATGTTCTTGAAATGACACTTAACAATGTACAAAAGGTTTCAATAAATTTACTCTATCCATATAGATGAAAAAAAATCGCAAAAAAGTATTTTTTTCACGCTGAAACCCTCCCCTTAACGAAATATTTTCCTTTTTCGTTTTCAGCCACTCAATCGGCCGGAATCATGTCAGCAGTGGAGGAACTTTTTTTGGCGCCTCCGAAGGCAGCTTATAAGTCGCTTGGATCTGAATATTTTTCTATGAAAAAATTATGTAATATGGGTCAAATATAGCCAAATATATTCTTAATTTTCCGAAGCATTTAACTGAGTACTTTTCTTCCAAAAAATTCCCGAAAATCACCCAAATTTTCAGCGTTCACACTGGTATAGCTCCTTAATTTTATACGCTCTTGCTTCTCAGTGATGTGATTACAAATCGGTACTAAACTATACGGAAAACTGATATCTCTTTAACTACGCACAAAAAGGTGTTTTTTTCTCAATGTTAAACGCATTTCCTCTTTATCTTTTATTTTTGGCAATTTTCCGCGCAATTTTCGGTCAAAATGGCCATTTTCCGCGTGCAAAGAAGCGCGCCATATCCGGCCCGAGCTTCCACTCTGCCAACCATATCCGCTGGGAGCTTTTTTCACGCGAGTCATTTCGTCGGCGAGGCTCCCTTTCATTTTCCACCCCTTGTTCTTAGCTCGCTGCGCTCGCGAGAACTCGGCCTCCTTGCGAGGGAGTTTCACGCCCGAGTATATTCGCGTGACCCTGTTCGTATTGGAAAAACGCTCGACCGTCCGCGACCGTGTATCTCTTATGTACTGTACGAGCGGCAACTCACTCCGGGGGTGCGTTTTGGAATAATTTGCTGAAGGGAATGGACCGCGCGGCCATGAAGGTCCCTAGGGTTCGTCACATTCTCAGTCCTGCTGAATATTTCTCGGGGTTCGTTTGGATTTGCTCGGCCAATGCACGAACCTTACCGAACCTTTGGGTTCGTAAGATTCGTGATATTTTTTATTCCAGTTAAGGCGTTACCCCCACTTGTAGCGCAAAAAAAAGGCCTTTTTCATGATTTTTTTAGAAGAAAACTAGAAAACTTTTTTAATCGATCAATATACCATCTTAAAGAACACATCTTGAAGAACTTTCAGTAATTTTTTTATTGAAAAATATTACATTGTTTAGTGGCAAATGGCCGTCAATGAAATAATGTTTTTATATACACGGTTTGCGGTGACCAACATTGTGGCGAAGTGGATCATCTGAAAAAAAAAAAAATGCGGATGGATTTAGTCAAATATAAGTATAAACTAGTCTTTAATCGAAGGATTTTAAAAAATATTCATTTTTCACAAAATGGCGGACAGTCAAAGTTAATGGTTCGATTTTAACGAAAAAAAACGCCCGTTTTTTGGCTATAAAACAGCCATTTTTTTTCGAACAAAAAAAATCGAACGTCTAAAGACTATATTTTTATGTATTAAATAAGCCTGCAAAATTTCAAGAAGATCGGTTCATTAGTGTTCGAGTAATCTTGGTCACCGACTTCAGAAATGCCATTTTGAGAAAAACGCGTTTAAAGTTGCAATTTCAGTTTACACGAAGAAAATATTTTTTTTTGTAAACTTACATAGAGTCATCTATACCGGGCATCAAAAAAAAAACTGCACTTCAAATTGCACTTCAAAAAAATGCAATAAAAAAAATCGATTTTTTTCAAAATCGCCAGTGGGGGAACCCCTTAATAATGATTCGGGTTCGTTTGCGTTTGGTTGGCTTTGAGCTCGGAATAATACAGTCGTGCTGTGTATTGGAATCCGAAAAAATGAGAATTAGAAGGCTAGTTTTTTGACAGGTGATTTTGTAGGTGCCGCGGGTGCTGAATCCTAGTTTACCTAAAAATCGGGGTGCAGTGCTTTTTTTAGGGGATGGGGGTCGATTAATGCCAAAGTACAACCCCTACAAGGTCGGCGCAGGGAGACAAAACGTTCGGAAAAATCCGGGCTTTATTTTTGTCCACACCGCCGAAGTCGTGGAAGTTCAATTTGGGGGTGAAAAAGTGGGGTGAAATTTTGAAAAATCAGTTTCAATTCGATACCTCTTTAGGAAAAATTCATACAATTTTTGTTTAAACAGGAACGTTGTAGCCCTTGAAAAGACGCGTCGATCGAGTATTTGATCATCCCTCTCCGATAACATCTTCGCCCCCAAAAAAATTGTTGAAATATAACGTAAAAATTGTTTATTGAGTAACTCAAAAAGAATCGATTTTTCAGGGATGGTTTAAATGTACGAAATGTAGAGGATAATTTTTTTCTATATTTTCGTTTCTACGGACCACCCTTGAATTTTGCGTTTTCAACCCCTCTCGGAGGTTGAAAATTCAAAATGAAATGGGGGAGAACTATGGATCGAAATTAAAGAGATACGAGTTTGGCGCTGTGGATGAAAATGTAGCTGAGGGTTCAAGCTACAAATTGTTCCACGTCGGTGAATTCGTGTGGTCAATAGTGTTCCCAGAATTTCCGTTTTCACTTTCAACCCCCGGGAGGGATTGGAAAAAGCAAAATTCAAGGGCGATCCATAGACACGCAAATATAGAGAAAATTATTCTCTACATTTCGTACATTTAAACCATACCCGAAAAATCGTTCGTTTTCGAGTTATTCAATGAACAATTTTTTTTGGTATTTGAACAATATTGTTGGGGGTGAAGATATTATTGGAGAGTGATGATCAAATACTCTATCGACGCGTCTTTTCAAGAGCTACAACGTTCCCATTTGAACAAAAAGTGTACGAATTTATCCTAAAGAGTTATTGAATTAAAACTGATTTTTCTAAATTTCACACCAATGTTTTACCCCCAAAATGAACTACCACGACTTCGGCGCTATGGACAAAACTAAAGCTCGGATTTTTCTGAACATTTTGTCTCGCGGCGCCGACCTTGTAGGGGTTGTAGTTTGGCAGTTACCCACCCCATCCCCCTCCATCCCCTGAAAAAAACCCTGCACCCCGATTTTTAGGCAAACTTCAACTTAGCACCATTTACAGAATGGTGCAGCATTTACAGAATCACCTGCCAAAAACTGGCCTTCTAATTTTTTCCGATTACGGGATTTTTCAGCAACAGCACGACTGTACTTCGTTCGTCATATTTTTTGTAATATTTTTTATTCCAGTTAATAATTATTTGCGATTGTAGGTGTACAAGTCATTATATTTTTTATTTGGGCGAATATTGATTTGGGTTTTGGTTCGTATATTGATTATATTTATTATTATTATTTTTATATTTATTAAAAACGAGGTAGGAAAATACAAACAACGGGAGAGAGAGACAGTGCGAGAGATGAAGAGAGATAAAAAGGAATAACGAAAGGGAGGACTTAAGAGAGCGGAAGACCGGACGCTATAACCACGAGAGAGGGGGAGAGAGAGAGAGAGAGAGAGAGAGAGAGAGAGAGAGAGAGAGAGAGAAAGTGGGAGTCGAAGAAAGAACAAAGAGGAAGACCGGAAACTATAACCCAGCGAGAGAGAGGGAGAGAGAGAGAGAGAGAGAGAGAGAGAGAGAGAGAGAGAGAGAGAACAGACGGTGAGGCCATCAGGCAGGCGCGCCAGAGTTCAACGTTGAAAATCCAGTTTCCATTGATTGGTACTTCCCTGCTGGCTGTGCTATATGGGGCAAAACTCATCGGACATCCCCGTCAGTGGCTCGCATCGTGGCTGACGCAACCGTTTCCGGAAATGGCGGAGAGAGGAAGAGAGAAAAATGGAGAAAGAGAGAGAGAAATATGGAGTCGTTTTCCCGATGAGTGTACTCCCTCTAACTCCGCTCTTCTTTTTCCACTTCCACTTTTTTCTCTCTCCTCCCTCTCTATCTCTCTCTCCCTCTCTCTCTCTCTCTCTCTCTCTCTCTCTCTCTCTCTCTCTCTCTCTCTCTCTCTCTCTCTCTCTCTCTCTCTCTGCCCCTCTCTCGCGCTCTCTCTGCCCATATTTCGACTTTATTTCCCACCGATCCATATGCTCGAAAAGTATTCCGAGGATGTTTATGCACTCGGCTCGCCATGAAACATTCGATTCCTGGGACTAAATGAGAACAGATATGAGAGGGAGAGAGAGAGGGGGAGAGAGAGAGAGAGAGAGAGAGAGAGAGAGAGAGAGAACGTGAGAGAGAGAGAACGTGAGAGAGAGAGATGGAAAATGACCGTAAACGTTGCCGCGACGTTTGCTAGGAATGAAAAATTAGAATAGTCCGACATCATTACTCCGGTTCTACGAAAGCGTGAAAAAAAAAAACAAATAAAAACATAATGCGCCTCTATTAGGCCAACGGAAAATTCGTTTCATTGCTGAATAGCGTCACGAGAAATAATTTTTTTATTTTGCTAATCAGCTTCGTACGCACGATCGAAAAAATTATCCCAATGTCTTTTTTTCCGGAATAAATGAAGAAAAGAGAGCGTTAGGCGTCGTGCGAATGATTTACTTTTTTCTAATAATTCTCTTTATTAGAAGTTTGTGTGTAATAATAATAATAAAAACAATGATAATTATTGTTGTTGTTGTTATTACTGTTATTATTATTATTGTCATTGCTGTTGTTCTTGGTGTTACTGTTATTGTTATTGTGATTCTTATTATTATGATTAGTAGTACTAGTAGTATTTATTATTTCAGGTGTACCCCTTCAAGCAGTTTACACATAACTAACTTTCTGTTAATTAATGACTGTAAATTAACTGTCTGTGTTTATACATTTTAACTTATATTCCGTTGTCGTTTGGCCTTTCGCTACGTCTCGCATTCGCTTCCTAGTTTACTATTTGTCCAATCAGATTCTCAAAGTGCTTTATGTGCATACATAGTTCAGTTACAGGCTCCTTTTTTAGCACCGTCTGTATTTTTCTATCGATTTGCTCTCCTTTATCCCCTATCCATTTTTCCAGATCTTCTTTTTCTGTTTGATTTTTTTCTTTGCTTTCTCACACGTACATATATGCATTAAGTTTCCCACTTCCTTTTTACAAACCCTGCATTTGTTGTCGCTATACCCCTTATTTCCTTCTTTCCCCACATTCCCACATCTCAGTCTCACCCAAGTTTCTTTTGTCTCGCCCATTATATTTACATCCTCCCGGTACTTCTCTGTCCCTATGGTAAAATTGTTATTATTATTATATTAATATTATTAATAATACTACTCGATGTCGTTCTTGATATTACTCGTATCGTATTTGCTACAACCCAATTAATTGAAAATCAATATTATTCGTACTATTGTTATTATTATTGGCGTTGGAGTTATTAATGTTAATAACAACGAAAATTGTTGTTCCTATTACTAGTATTGTTTGTACTGCTGCTGTTATTGGACTAGAGAAAGTAACTCGTGAAAATGCTCATTATTAATCCTACGTTGACACACTGGGTCATTTTGACCCGAACGAATTTGAACTAAATTTCTCACTGTCCCAAAATTGAAAATTTTTAATAACTTTTTACAGTAATTAAATATTATACGTTCCGAATTTCGATTATGTGGGCATATTAAGCAATTTTTAAAGTCTATCGCTGATTTTTCAAAATAAAAACCCACCGAAGGGTTGTTACCAATGGCAGGGGGATGATACCAATGGCAGGGGCAAAACTGACCCAGTGTGTCAAAGTCGTGACCAAACATAAGTGTATCAATGAAGGATTAATGTTATTATTTTTTATTATTATTATTGATTCTGTTGTGTTTGATACGATCGTTGTTCTTATTTTTATGTCACGACAATTGTTTACAAACAAACATTATTGTTAACGTAATTATTCTTGGAGTTACTACTATATTATCAATAAAATGCATGATAATGATTCATATTATTGTTGCATTTATTATTAGTGCCTCTCTTCTATTTGCAGTTATTAAAATAAATAATGATCTACACGATTGTTTATACAATTTAGAGTAAACTGCGACAATATCAGCATTCGAGAATTATTATTATTATTATTGTAATCATTTTAGGGTGTAGTTCCGAAACGGACATACCCCCGGTGAATTTGAAATTTCGTGTGCTCATGTATTTTGACCCGCTGATTATGAATGTGTTAATGAAAATACCTGCAAATTTGATTTTCACGGTCAAAACTCACAAAAACTGATTTTCAAAAAGTTTTTCTACTTTAATTTAATAAATGTTGATTTTAGAGACAAATGTTTCGCATAAAAGTTGTAGGCTATAAAAAGATGGATCTTTTATGTTCTATACAGTTTTTGTCTAAAACCATTCTGTTTCGAGAAAAATAGGATAATGCTACAATAAGTACATTTTGCTAAACTCCATTAGTTTCGATATTATCTACTTATGCAATTTACCGCGGGAAGGTTGGAGTTTGTTTGGATTTGTTTGTTGTGTTGTTTGTGTTTGTTTGTTGTGTTGTGTGTTGTTTGTGGTGTTGTATGTTGTTTGGGATTGGTTGTTGTGTTGTGTGTTGTTTCGGTTTATTTGTTGTGTTACATGTTGTTTCGGTTTGTTTGTTGTGTTGTGTGTTGTTTAGGTATGCGTATAGTGTCAGAGTTTAGGAAAATGTGCTTGTCGCAGCATTATACCATTTTTCTCGAAACAGATTGGTTTTAGACAAAACTTGTATAGAACATAAAATATTAATCTTTGTATAAGCTACAACTTCAGTAGGAAACATTTTCCTCTAAAATCAACATCCATTACAATAAAGTAGAAAAACTTTTTGAAAATCAGTTTTTGAGAGTTTTGGCCTTGAAAATCGAATTTGCGGGTATTTTCACGATCATATTCGTGAACAGCGAGTAAAAATACATGGGTTAACGAAATTCAAAATTAATCGGAGCCTTTTCGGAACTTGAACCGTATTTTTTTCAGAATTTTATATTATTTTATTTATTTCTTTTATCATTGTTATTTTACTCCAATTAATGAGGCACTGTTCTTAACATCGCAATATCGCGGAACAAACTCCACGTTGAACGATCGAAGAATAACGTGCCTGAATGTAGTCACGTAAAAATCGGCAGAAAACGCATTTAGTTCGGAATTTTTCTTCTCTTGATTTACGCTTCGTTGAATTTTCGCTATTAAACCGCGGTGACCCGATATTTGTTGGGTTTCATCCTGCCTCACCCCAGTCCTTCCCTCCCTCTCTCGCTCACTCAATCTCTCTCGCTCGCTCGCTTGGTTCACTCGTGCCTCTTTATAACGAGGAATTTCTCCACAGGTGTTTATATGAATTCGCGCCGAGAATGAAGTTATTTTTGCACCAGGATCGCGCGACTCCGGCTTTGTTTTCTTTTCGCGTTCCTTTTTTTTCCATGCCGAGACAAATACGAGGGTAAATAATAACAACGTTGGAGGAAAGAAAAAAAAACATCGTTGTTCCAGTTTTCCTGTGTGGCTTTCGTTGAGGGAAGATTTATCGGGTTGCAATTTTTTTTCGTTCCTTGCAAATAAAATGCAGATTTTAGGGCCGTACCGTGTTGAGTGTTATACAGTGGATCAAAAAAGTCCTCGTACACTCAGTTTTTTTTCGGAAACTTCAAAGACTTAAGGCCTTAGGCCGCTCTAGAGGCCGAAAAAATAGGCTTTTTGGGGATTTTTTTTCTTCAGAAATACTACAAAATAAATCGAAATTACAAAAAAGGGTGTTTATCATACGTATCAGTGACTGTTCACAATATTTTTTTAAGCGATTAATTTCAATATGGCGGCTGTGCGGCGTTTATCTCAAAACTGCATTTTTGAAGTTGGCCGGAAACATAACTTAGAAAATTTTCAACGAATTCGCTTGAAATGTTGAATATTTCTTGAAAAAAAACATAGTCTATGGAAGTACGTAGGATTTTTTTTATTTTGCATAGTTCATTTGTTATCTGACGATTTTTCTGACGATTTTTTATGCAAATAAATCTGACGATTTTTTATGCAAATTTTTGAAAAGTGAAAAGTTTGCCTAAAAAATCGTCAGATAATTGTTAATAACAAATGAACTATGCCATATTTAAAAAAATCCTACGCACTTCCATAGACAAATGTATTTATTTTAGATAAGTATACGAGTCTACAAGTATACAAGGATACGAATACTTTTTTTAGTCTCAAATTCTTATTGTGTTTAGCATTAGTTTTTTATTGCGCGTAAAAAAATTCTTTATTTTCAAATTATCTCTGTACCTGGTGAACTATTAAACAAATAGCTTTTGTTTGGGTATCACTTATGTCTATGAAATCATGCGAAAAAACTAATTGTTCGAACACTTTCTTGACCCACTATATACTAATTACTATCATGAAGAACACCTTTAATAAATATTTTTTAAAATATACGTTGTCCATGTAGTTAAAAAAAGTTGTTTTCTATGTAGTTTAATGCATCCTCGTAATCTCATGGCTGGGAAAAAATACATATAAAAAATCGAGTCATAACGATCGAAGCTAATGAAACTGTTTTACATTGATCAACTTGGAGAGCTTCCTTGCAAATGCTGAACAGCTATCGCGCGGCCCACTGTCCTTCGAATGGTAAAGTCGCATTTTCTCAGGTTTCAATTCACAGATCCGCATGAAACAAAGTTCAGACAAATTATCGAAGAGTTTATTTTGCCCGTACCAAAGGTTCGGGAAAAACGCTTTGGCTGTTTTCAAGCCAATTTCGCTCGAACGGACAGACGGACAGACAATTTCCAAAAAATCATAAATATCGTCTCAACATCGTATTCTAACCCTGCCGGCTTAGTTTCAGTCTGAAAAAACCAATGTACAGACGAACGGTAGAATTTTCTAATATTAGTAAGAATAAAAGTACTGCATATACACATAAAAGCTTCAAGGGTCCTGCGCGGAGATTTTACGAATGACAAGAAACCCCATCTTCGATTTCACTGAAACTCATATATATAATAAAGCATTGAAAACTATTAGACACGTCTTTTTTATCTGCGAAAAACATTTTTAAGGGGGGACACGACTCCTCAAAAAGACTTGTGTCACCCCTTAATTAATTTTTTTGTCATTTATTCAATAGCAAATTTTTCATCGATTTACGTTAGAAGAATTTTAGTTTTTGTTTCATTCAGATCGGTGGACTGCTTGTGGGTGAAAGTGCGAAACCACCCCTCGACACGCCGTTCTTTGAGGGCTACTTTCCCCCTTTAAACCATTTTTCCGCGGATAAAAAAAATACGTCTCCAATAGTTTTCAATGCTTTATCACATATATGAGTTTCAACAAAATCGACGGCGGACACTTAAGTGACGCTCCTGGTGAGAAAAATTAAATTTTTAAGCTTTTCAGGTCCTCTACGAAAAAAATATAGCGTATTTCTGTGACAAGTAGTATTTGCCAGAAAAATTGAGCTATCTAGAGAAAAATAAAAATTCCGCTTCGACTACCCCAGGATGAAGATTAATCAAATTTCGAATACAAAACAATCCTGCAAAACCGTTTTTGTACATCCCATTATCGAGAAAAACAATAATCAGAGATGCGTTTTAAAGTAGATGAATGGAATTAAATTTCATTGAAAAAAAAAAAACATTTTTTTTAGGAGAATTTCGTATCCCGAAGTGAATCACCTTCAGTCTGTCGAACTCGAAATGCGGATTTTTTTTTCCAGAATGCACAATTTTTCTGGCACATACTACTCATCGCAAAAATACGCTATATATTTTTTCGAAGAGGAATTGACAAAATCATTAAATATAAAATTTCCCTTGATCGCAAAATCTTCTCGCCGGGCCTTTAGAAAAATACCTATATATATATATATATATATATATATATATATATATATATATATATATATATATATATATATATATATAGGTGTGTGTGTGTGTGTGTGTGCATTGAAACTACTCGCGTGGAACATTACAACAAGTAGGTATGTAGTACTATATTCTACTCTGTTCTCGCGGTCAAGTCCCGTGCCAAGTTTATTAATATACACTTCCGTTCGCCAATGGAGTTAAATGTGCCGATCGCACTCGAGCACGCGACAAGAGCACCTCATTACACGCGCATTAAAATAGCCCGCCAAAGATCACACCCAATGTTTCTACTTTAGTTTCACAATACTACTTTCCAAGTCAGGTGTAAGATAGCATGAATTGGAAGGATTTCACGATTCGATTCAATGTTTTTGCGGCATCGACCGTATACACGAGCGGACAAGTATTAAGGCGGAAGGCTCACAGACGGTAATGGGATTGAGATTTTTTTTTATTTTGTCGGGTAATTTAAACGGAGAAGAGGAGTAGCATTTCCGGAAGACTTGTATCGACTAAGAGTGAGGAAGAGAGAGATGAAGAGAAAAACAGAGAGAGAAAAAGCGATTAGGGAAGAGAGGGATAAAAAGGGGAGGAAAAAAGCACGGCCCGAAGTTGCGTCCTTCGACATAATCGTCTCTAGCCACCGAAAGCCTTTGTTTCAACTAATTGGGTTAGCCTAGTTCCATCGATTCCAAATCGATGACTTTCTTGCTCACCCCCTTCTGGTTTCTACCCCCACCCCCTCTTTCGCTCTCTTCCTTGCACTTCCAGGTTTGATCTTTCTTTCTCTTCTCTCTTCTCTCTCTCTCTCTCTCTCTCTCTCTCTCTCTCTCTTCTCTCTCTCTCTCTCTCTCTCTCTCTCTCTCTCTCTCTCTCTCTCTCTCTCTCTCTCCTCTCTCTCTCTCCTCTCTCTCTCTCTCTCTCTCTCCTCTCTCTCTCTCTCTCTCTCCTCTCTCTCCCTCTCTCTCCCTCCCTCTCTCCCTGCAACAGCGACCATTTTTGTACGGCGCATTCCAAGCCAATCGACATCTCCACGACCCTCATCCTTCAACCCCTTAACCTGCCGTCCAATAAATTGCGCAAGATCAACGGAGCAAGAACCACCCGCTATATAATTAAAAGTTTCTTCATACATTCAATTCCGAGCTCCCGTCCTGCTCTTAATAAAACTCTGAAACGCTCGAAGCGTCCAAACTTCCAGGAACGCTGGAACATTTTTGCAAAAAATATTCCTGGAATGTAAAAAAAAAACAGTTTTTGATACACTATCTTTCATATTGCGAAGAAGAAAAGAAGTGAAGGAATGCCTGCAAGTATTAACGAAGAATCTCGTCCGAACATACCAGTACATCTTCATTATTGGCAAACAAAATATGATCGGCAAGTGATGTTCAACTTTCAAAAAAGTCTTTCGTATTTTTCCGATAACCAAATATAACAATAACAATAATTATAATAATAATTGATAATTGATCATAAAAAAGAGAAAGGAAAAATAGTTGTAATAATAATAAAGATCATGATCATAAAATTATAGTGATAAATAATACTCCAAATTAATATTTTAATAAAAATGGAAATAATAATAATTATTATGTATATATATATGGGTCATTCCATGTCAAATCGACAAATTTTTTACCTGACCCCCTTTGATTTCGCTGAAAATTTTCTATCTTTTTCTACCCCCCGAAAGTTATTTTTCAGAATTTTTTCAAATTTTTTTTCCCGACTCAAGAAAAGTTATGAATTTTTGAAAAAAACCGCTCTTTTATTTTTAAATTGCCAGAACTTTTTCAAAAATTGACCGTTTGGGAACTTTTTTTTTTCAAAATTTTTGTTTTTAAATGTAGTTTTCGAAAAAAAATATGAAAAAATTTTCAGAATCCCAGATATATGAAATATTTTAGTTTTTTTGAAAAAACCGTAATTTTCTCAAAGTCCGACCGTTTTTTTATTTTTTTTATTTTGCTCTAAAAATACTTCAACTAATTCTGCAATGATCCCCGTTAATCAAAAGATGTGACGACAATCGCTTCTAATTTTTTTTCTTGATTATAAAAAAAATTTTGTTGAATTTTTGCTGATTTTATATAACTTTGTTATGAAATTTTTTTTATTTCCTCGTGAAACCTCAAAAGTTGAAAAATAAAATTTTATTGGAGAATTTCAAGTGATTATCGTCCAAGAAATTGTTATTTAAAAAAAAAAATAATTTTTTTCTCTCATTGACGTTATTTTGTCATGTTTCAGTACCAAAATGACGTTAAGTTGTCATATTTCAGTACCAAAAAAAAACGTCCATAAGAGTAAAAAAAATAACGTCAATGAGAGAAAAAAATTATTTTTTTTTTTTAAATAACAATTTCTTGGACGATAATCACTTGAAATTCTCCAATAAAATTTTATTTTTTAACTTTTGAGGTTTCACGAGGAAATAAAAAAAATTTCATAACAAAGTTATATAAAATCAGCAAAAATTCAACAAAAATTTTTTTATAATCAAGAAAAAAAATTAGAAGCGATTGTGGTCACATCTTTTGATTAACGGGGATCATTGCAGAATTAGTTGAAGTATTTTTAGAGCAAAATAAAAAAAAAAAAAAAACGGTCGGACTTTGAGAAAATTACGGTTTTTTCAAAAAAACTAAAATATTTCATATATCTGGGATTCTGAAAATTTTTTCATATTTTTTTTCGAAAACTACATTTAAAAACAAAAATTTTGAAAAAAAAAAGTTCCCAAACGGTCAATTTTTGAAAAAGTTCTGGCAATTTAAAAATAAAAGAGCGGTTTTTTTAAAAAATTCATAACTTTTTTTGAGTCGGGAAAAAAAATTTGAAAAAATTCTGAAAAATAACTTTCGGGGGGTAGAAAAAGATAGAAAATTTTCAGCGAAATCAAAGGGGGTCAGGTAAAAAATTTGTCGATTTGACATGGAATGACCCATATACCAGGAGAGAAATCCTACAATAATAATAACAATAAGAGCAATAATATTTTTCCACATATGTACACAAAAATAAATAAATAAACCGTCGAATATTGAAAGCACGATGCAAATTGAATAAAATGTACAAATACGTTTTGTTCTATTCTCATGGCACGAAAATTCTGATCGAGAATTCTCATCTTCCCGTATTTGCCACCCCTTGCATCTTTCGCATTTTCCTCAAAAATAAAAAAAAAACAATTCACCCTCTTTCAAAATCATTGGAAGAATGGAAAAATAAAATAATACCTTTATTTCAAAGATCGTTTGAAGCGCGAATAACCTGAAAAATCCCACCATACCATGCTGCAAAAGTGTCTTTAAAAAAACTTACTCTCCCAAAAGCGAAAAAAAACATCATTCAACCACACGTACTTTTGTCTCAGCTCTGTGTTGACCGAAGGGAGAGTAATCTCGAGGCTCGGGAAAGTTTTTCGCTTCAACTCGGGATATCCCCCATACGTATTTATAACCTCGTATACAAAGCTGAAAAGCTTCAACGATATACGAGGCTCTCGTTCCCGTGGCATAGTGTACACGTTCTCTCCTCAAGACTTGACCGCACGTATAGACGCATTTGTAAAGTGTTCACCTTACGTTTCATACACTGGGGGGTCGCGTGTATGCAGAATTGTAGAACGAGCAATATTCGAGAAAAAATGTTTCATCCATGATTAAACATGTTTCCTCATTATTATTCTTATTATTAAGCATATATATATATATATATGTGTGTGTGTGTGTGTGTGTGTGTGTGTGTGTGTGTGTGTGTGTGTGTGTGTGTGTGTGTGCGTGCGTGCGTGCGTGCGTGCGTGCGTGCGTGCGTGCGTGCGTGCGTGCGTGCGTGCGTGCGTGCGTGCGTGCGTGTGTGTGTGTGTGTGTGTGTGTGTGTGTGTGTGTGTATTGGGTCATCCCATAAATAATGTGGTTTTTTCAATATGTCTTTTATTTCTCAAAATGAAGACAAACCAAATTCTTTCAAAGTGGCACTAAAAATAAGAAGGTGAATCTACTTCCTGCTTTTATAGCAAGTTTAGGCAGGAAGTTGATCCCCTGCCACTCCAACTTTTCGTTCGTGCAATTGCAAAAACTGCATTATCGATGGGCTGTCCCTATATATATATATATATATATATATATATATATATATATATATATATATATATATATATATAGGGAATTACAAAAAAAGCAGGTATAAAATGTCTAAATTTATCGTAGTTTAATATTACATTCACACATTTCCAGTAAATCTTCAAAATACAAATAACGAAACCAATTTGAAAACTTTAAGAAATGCCCGCTTTGCTCAGGGGGATAGCCTAAAGCCGACACATCTTCTGGGCAAAGCGGGCACGTAGAGGATAAAGCGAGCACCCTGTATTTTTTTCCTGAGATTAGGCATAGAGGAGAAGAAAATAGGGAATGATAGGGGGGAAAACTATGAATATACCCACATATTTTAATGCAGACAAATCATTATTATTATAAAATAACAAAATCTTAACGTCTCTTCTTAACAGTCGGTAAACATTATTTTTTTGGCAATTATCACAGTAAAATGATCCAACACCAAGGTAGGCAGTGCATGCATCATGAGCCCACATTGGACATTCATTGCATTGAATCCAGTCTTCGGTGGGAGGATCTATGTATGGTTTGTTGCATATAATGCACACGTAATTTTCCTTGTCTGTAGTTTGGTTCTCTTTTGACCTTTTTGGCTTTTCCTTAGTTTTCAAATCCTTCTTTAGGCTCCTATCCCAAGAAGCTTGTGTCTTTCTTTTATATTTATTGACCATCTGAAAATAATAGTGGATATCGTTATAAGAAGGTAACAATACCACTTTCAAACCTGTAAAAAACATAGTTTCAATAAATAATAGTTGCAAAAATAATAGTAGCAATAAATAATAGTTGCAAAAATAGTAGTTGCAACAAATAATGGTTGCAAAAATAATAGTAGCAATAAATAATAGTTTTGGCCAGTTCCCACATAGATAAATAAATGGGAAATTATTCAAATAAAGTCACATAGTAATCTTCTACCTTCTATTGTCATCTTAATTTCACATAATCATCTGTCATTAAAAGATAGCGGGCACGTGCTCGATTTCCTACAATAAAGATAAATAAATAAGGAAATTATTTCAATAAAGTATCAACTTCATTTCACGTAGCCGTCTTTTATACTGGGCATAGCGGGCACGTGCTCGCTTTGCCCTGCCCGCTTTGCCCTTTTGCGCCACGTGACGATTTCATCAAACCTGACCGACAAAACATTGGAATACATTTCAGCAAATATGAATGAAACAAAGTGAGATAGGCATAAAAGAATTGTCACATTTTAGTATTGATCTTTTTTGCTCACAAATAGACAAAACACGATGTACATACTTTGTTTTTTTTTCAAATCTAGTGAAATTTTGTTTTTTTCCCACACGAGCCGCGCGTGTGGCAAAAATTGAGCTTCACGGCTGCAGTACGTCGGGCGGAACGGCGGCAACGTCCCTGCGTCGCGAAATCGTGGTAAGGTTTAAGACGTTAGTCTCATGGAGGATGTGAGCTCCCTTCCCTTAAGGGGTCTTCTCACTTTAGACGCTAAAATAAAGCTATTTTCGTGATTTTTTTCATGGGTTTATATTATATATATTGATATAAAAGTCATTACACTTAATAAATACACTTTCGAAATACATTTTTTTAAATTCTATTTATTTAATTCACTATTTATAGACGAAAATGGTAGTTAAAAAAATGTCCTAAAAAATTGTAGGTCTGCGCTGTTGTTGAAATCTCGGAGATGGATCATCCGAAACAAAAAAATCAAACGGTTTCAGATTCAGTATGTTAATGGCTATACCGCATGTCATACGATTTTTTATATATGCAATAATAACAAAATGGCGGACATTTTTCGAAAAAAACGTGTTTTTTTCACCGTTTTTTGCAAAAAAAATGGTGATTATCAAAATTTAAAAAAATCCTTGGTATGCGCTATCAGCTAACCAACCCTCGGAAAACGTTGTTTCGAGAAAAACGCGTTTACAGTTTGTTTGGGTTACGTAAATACATTGAAATTTTTTAAAATGTATTTCGAACGTGTATTTATTAAATGTAACAACTTTTATTCCAATATTTATAATATAAACCTATCAAAAAAATTCATAAAAATATCCTTTTTTTAGCGTCTAAAGTAAGAAGACCCCCTAAGTAGTATCTCACAATCTATTCGTCCGATCCACTTCAAATTGGGATAGAGCATAGTTTATAACATTTTCTATCGTATGACCGGATGATTTTTTCCCGTATTTTTATCCATTTGTCAATAAGACATTATCAAAGTTGTTTTCTTTGGTCGAAAATTGAACTTAAGGGGTTAGGCCACTCTAGAGGCCGAAAAAATAGGCTTTTTAAGGATTTTTTTTCAGAAAAACTACAGAATAAATCGAGATTACAAAAAAGGGTGTTTATCATAAATATCAGTGACTGTATACAATAATTTTTTTGAAGCGATACATTTCAAAATGGCGGCTGTGCAGCGATTATCTCAAAACTGCATTTTTAAGTTGGCCGGAAACATAACTCAGACAATTTTCAACCGATTCACTTGAAATGTTGAATATATCTTGGAAAATACATTGTCTATGGAAGTACGTAGGATTTTTTTTATATTGCATAGTTCATTTGTTATTAACAATTATCTGACGATTTTTTAGGCAAATTTTCGGAAAGTGAAAAATTTCGTCAGATAATTGTTAATAACCATTGAACTATGCAATATAAAAAAAAAATCCTACGTACTTCCATAGACAATGTATTTTTCAAGATATATTCAACATTTCAAGTGAATCGGTTGAAAATTGTCCGAGTTATGTTTCCGGCCAACTTAAAAAATGCAGTTTTGAGATAAACGCTGCACAGCCGCCATTTTGAAATTAATCGCTTCAAAAAAATTATTGTACACAGTCACTGATATGTATGATAAACACCTTTTTTGTAATCTCGATTTATTTTGTAGTTTTTCTGAAAAAAAAATCCCCAAAAAGCAAATTTTTCTGCCTCTAGAGTGGCCTAACACCTTAATAAATAAAAAAAAAAGTATCCTGTCGTGCGATACTTTTATCATTATACTAAAAGTCCATTTTTTTATGTTTCATTTTAGATGAGGCTAGTTGAAGCACCTACACCGACTGGCCATACAGCAACAATGGCGCTTTGTTTAAATAATAATAGCTTCATTGTTTATAAATATTTTTCAATACAAAAAAAATGAAATCTTGGTGAGACCAGGTATGAATTGTGTGTGAATTCCCGACCTCGTCATCCCCATATCCTCATTAGAAAAAAATGTAGAGCCCAACATTTCCTTGAGCCAGGTTTTCCTCGAAGGAAAATTCCATTTTGCTGTCCCCCAATATTTCGCCAAACCCAACGAAATTTAACAGCATCACTTTTTTTTCTCCCTCGTCCGATTGTCGGCTCGAGTTCCTTTTCCTACTTTTCCGCGGTCCAATTTTTCATTATCATTTTTTCGCTCCCGACTCGCATCGCACGGGATTCGAAAAGTCCCACGAGGGACCAATTTACCAGCGGCAATTTCCCCCCAATTCTTCGACTCGCTGTTCGCAACGTCCTGTAATTAGACGATTTTTCGGAGCGACGAAAGTGAGACGAAAAAAAAGGGGAAAAAGATTGATCGAATTTCGCGAAAAAGGATATGGCGAGGGGGAAGGTGCGGAAGTGCGGAAGCATTTGTCACGGGAGTAAGTGAAATATAAAAAGTTGATACGAGGCCAGACACGCACGGACATAGACACGTGTACGTATGTCGAAAAATCGTCGAGCAACGCCATGATACCGCGTCACGCGAGGAATCCTGTTTTTTTTATTGGTTTTTCGTCCGTTGGGCCTCGTGGCGGATTTGTCGAGTTTTTACGAGTTGGAGTGATAGTATATATTTTTGTATGTGCATATGTGTTTATTTTTTATTATCACACCACTATTCATTTTTGGTAAATTGGTTGGTAAATATTTTTTTCAATGATTGAACGTTTTTATGCAGCCACAGTGTGCTGAAGGAAATTGGAGGGAATCAAATAAATTGTTTACTTTGCATCGCTGGAATGCAATGTTTGTTATTCATTTAATTTTGAATATAAAGAAAATTAGAAAGATCTACAAAAAAAGTTTATTTTCATGCTCTGAAATCTGATTCAAAATTTTCTTTTCAAAGTGTCAAATTAACAATAGTTTTTTTTATTAGAAATGTTTCCAATGGAATATTAATTTTTTCTTTATTTATTTTCTAATCGTTGATTTTACAAATTAAAAAAAAAACTGTAGTTGCATTCCAACGACGGAAAGAAAATGACCTTTTTTCGCGACAATTTCTTGTGGCAAGTTGGGACCAAAAATCGTTCAATCATTGTTTTGAATACTTTGCAAAAGATATGCAAAAAAATGTTGGCGTGATGGTAACAATAAGAAAATTAAAGTATGGAAAAGAATTTCCCTTGCGTTCCGAAAATTCGAACTTCAACAATAAGATTGACGTTTGCATCGTAGTCACACTCTGCTAATAGAAATTTGGGTAAGTAGGAAGAAAAAAAATTATCCAAGCCAACGGCAATTCTTTGGCATCAGAACATCTTTTTTTCTTCTTCCAAAATTTCTATAAGAATATTGTGACTACGAAAACCGGTCAACCCTTTCTTCAAATTCTCACTTGGAAATCTGCAATATAAATTTGCATAACGAATATTTAGTGTAATAATAAAAAAAAAGAAAATGAAAGTATGGAAAAGAATTTTCGAAGTTAAATTTTCTTCATCCCCCCGAGCTATTTAAACGCCGAAGACCGATCAGGCACTCTGAGTTTTTTTTCTTTTTCTTTCATCGAAGAAAATGGGGACATGAGAAGAAAAAAGGTTCGTTCGACCGGGCGAAACGACAATTTCGAAAAGTGAGTACAAAAGTCGCGTAAGGGCGCGTACATATAAAATACTAGGATACGAGTATATGGCGGGGTGGCTCGCGCCGGTAAAATCCATTACCCCGAACCCATCAGAATTTCATCAATTTTCCAGATGATAGAAAACCGAGCCCAGAGGGGTGTGACAACGAGAGACGGAACTCCTCAACGGAGTCAAGAGTTATCAGCTCGCACGCTCGACTGAGCCACACGCGTTGAGAAATGTGGGTGGGTTTGCGTGTATAAGCCACGTATGGATATAAATACACACATACACACGCAAGCATATTACATTTCTCAATATTTTCGTTCGATTTCCGTATGCTGTGATCTCGATACAAATTTGAAGTGTCAGAAAATATACTTTTTCTGGAGTGCTTCGCCTGAATTCGAAAATGTCTAGAAAAATATACGAATTACGAATGTAGATAAAATTGCTAGTTAGAGTACGTACATTTATTTGTTTATTTATTTATTTATTCATTCGGCTGTTTGTTTACCCATTTATTTATTGAATTATTAATTCATATATTTATTTATTTAATCATTCACTCATCCAAAAATTCATTACTTTTATTTATTTCTCATTTAAAATTGCGTTGAACAGAATAGAACGCACAGTAACAAAAATGTATGGATAACCGGAAGTCCGTCGATAAAGCTGGGAAAAAAGCCCGGAAGTTTTGCCAAAGCTGCTACTTATTATTGTATAATATATTTAGACGTGAAACAATCGACAAAAATTACGGCAAGAAAGATGGAGATGGAGAGAAGACGTTTGACCCAAACAAACTCAAACAATCCCGGAAGGTCTGGCGAAGCTCTGTCGAAATGATCGAGAGAAAATCAATAGAGGGACGGAGGGAGGGAGTGAGTGAGTGAGTAAGCGAGTGAGTGAGTGAGTGAGTGGGTGAGTGAGTGAGGGAGCGAGCCAGTGAGTGAGTGAGTGCGTGAGTGAGTGATTGAGTAAGTGAGTGAGTGAGTGATTGAATGAGTGAGTAAGTGAGTGAGTGAGTGAGTGAGTGAGTGAGTGAGTAAGCAAGTGAGTGAGTGAGTGAGTGGGTAAGTGAATGAGTGAGTGAGTGAGCGATTGTGAGTGCGTGAGTGAGTGAGTGAGTGATTGAGTAAGTGAGTGAGTGATTGAATGAGTGAGTGAGTGAGTAAGTCAGTCAGTGAGTGAGTGAGTAAGCGAGTGAGTGAGTGAGTGAGTGAGTGAGTGAGTGAGTGAGTGAGTGAGTGAGTGAGTGAGTGAGTGAGTGAGTGAGTGAGTGAGTGAGTGAGTGAGTGAGTGAGTGAGTGAGTGAGTGAGTGAGTGAGTGAGTGAGTGAGTGAGTGAGTGAGTGAGTGAGTGAGTGAGTGAGTGAGTGAGTGAGTGAGTGAGTGAGTGAGTGAGTGAGTGAGTGAGTGAGTGAGTGAGTGAGTGAGTGAGTAATTGAATGAGTGAGTGATTGAATGAGTGAGTGAGTAAGTGAGTGAGTGAGTGAGTGAGTGAGTGATTGCGTGAGTGAGTGAGTGAGTGAGTGAGCGAATGAGTGAGAGAGGAACGGTTTTTGACCCAAACAAACCCAAACAATGCCAAAAGCTCTGCCGAAGCTCTACCGCAGAATTACGTAGAGAAAAGTCAATAAAGAGAAAGAGACAGAGAGACGAGTACTGCTTGACCAAACAAACCTTCCCCGTTATACGATTTATGGCAGCGATTAACACTAAATCGACGTAAGACACCATAGGGTGAAAGCTGCGACGATAAGATCCGGAAGCCTCGCCAGCAGCTTATTCGTTTATTCGATTTCCTCATTCGTGCCGAGATCACGCGGCCTGAACCCTTTTCCTTTCATCGCACCCGCCCACCACTTCGCCCTCTTCACCCCTCTTTGTTGTCGCGGGTGCACGTGACACGAAGTTTCCGATCCTCTCGACTCAATTGTCGGCGCTTCGCGTGTGACCTTGCCGAGAAATCGGTACAACAAGTCGAGAGCCAAGTTTATCGAGTTTATCGGGTTTATCGTGAATGAGATACAGCCCGGAATTGAATGACGCGGATATAAAGCACGTGAAAACAAAGGGCATACGATGAAGGAGGAGAAGAAGTTGGAAGGCGATCAAAGTGCTTCGAAGTTCGCTATTTTATACAGGAAGCCCGGATAATAATACGTTCGCGAACTCGTACGAGGACTGAAAACCGCGTGTTTGTATGTGTGTAAAAATCTGTGTGGGTGAATATATATTCGGGGTGGTATAAATATTGATTTCGGATAAGAATGAAGTGAGGCGCAAAATTTGACGGGTTTGTGAAGATTTTCGTCGTCTCGGTTTTTAGGGGGTTGCGTCAGATGGATATAAAAAAAATCGATTCTTTTTTATTGCGTACTTTTGTAGACTAGGGTCTTAAGGGACGTGTGGCGAGGAAAAAATTGGGTGGTTTTCATCACATTTTGTCAAAAGGAACGACTTCTTCGCCATTTTTTAGACTTTGGTTATGTTTTATTACTACTTTTGGCTGCTACATAGTATTTTTTCAAATTTATTTTTGAAAATGGCAGAGGTATGACACGGTCTTCTAAATTGCATTTCCAAAACTGGCGTGACGTTAAAAGCTAATCTATCTATTCTGATGAAATTTCGTATAAATCTTTCTAACCTTATTGCCTAATGACCCTAAATGTTTTTGATTTTTTTTTGTATTTTTTTGTCAAATGTAGCCATTTTTTCGAAAAAATGCAATCTTTTTGTTTCAAAGCGTACCATTTAATCGGTTTTCAGCATTTCTTACTTTTTCTTGGTTCATACTCTGCGTATGATTGTTAAGGAAAGAAAAATGTTCGTTGATTTTTTTTAGATTAAGGGCTTACACGTGAATAGGTAAAAAAGATCGATTTTTCAAAAAGGTGCTCATTCGAAAGTACCATCCTTCGAGTGTCTACCCTGAAAATTTCATAGGGAAATTCGTAGTAATGACGAAGTTATAGCGTTTTGTGACTGACCGGGTGAGCAACGACTCACTGTTGGGGCGCAGATACTTAAAACTTGAAACGCGTTTTACTCGAAACGGTTTTTTCAAAATCGGTACCGGAAATATCTTCGCAACTACTGGACTGATCGGGATCAAGTTCTGCACAGTTACGCTCCACACAATAATCTAGTACTTATCGAGCCGTTTTTTCGATACCTTGCATAGTTTTTTTTCATCATAGGTACAATTTTGAAGCAAATAATCTCTCTGTTTTATTCCGGTGACTGCCATGACGCAAAAAAATTAATTTTTTTAATTCCGGCTCGAAAAGTACTAGTTTTATCTATGTACTTTAAGGGGCTATACCAGTGTGACACTTTTAAAAAATCGATTTTTTGCCTTTTCAGACAGTCTATACTTTCAAGAATATCATTATCATTTATATGATTTACATCAATATCATTTTATCTTGCAAAAATCGATAGTTAAATTTTTAAACGCGTTTTTCTCGAAATGAGATTTTTCAAATTTGATGACATTGTAACTCGGACAGCAATTATCCGATTGACTTGAAATTTGAACTGAGTACTCTTGAATATATTTACTCTACAATGACGTAGGATATTTTTGATTGGATGAAAATTGACGATTTGGCATTGAAAAAACGACCATTTTATAGGCAAGAAAACAGACTTTTTTTCATAACAACGCTATTTTGTTAGGTTTTGATATTTTTCGAAAATCCTACGTCATTGGACAGGAAATACCTCCCAGTTTAACGACATTTTTTTCTTTTTCGGTTTCAGCTACTCAATCGGCCGGAAACATGTCAGCAGCGGAGAAACTTTTTTTTTGGCGCCTCCAAAGGCAGCGCATAAGTCGCTTGGATCTCAATATTTTTCTATGAAAAAATTATGTCATATAGGTAAAATATAGCCAAATATATTCTTCATTTTCCGAAAGATTTAATTGAGTACTTTTCATCCAAATAATTCCATTCATTCCATTCATTTTAGGAGAAACACTTTCAAAGTTCTCGCTTAAAATCTTCCTATACACATAATTCCCTCAATTTTGAACGGATCGACTTGAAGGTCCGAGAAAATTTTTGAAATAGTAGATTTTGAGAATCCGTCGAAAACCAAAGATTGATATTTTCAAAAATGTCAACTAGGAGTAAGTCCTCAACAACATTGTAATTAAAAAATAGTTCACTTTATGGTAGATTTTGATTTTTGAAAAACCCGTATTATTTAGTAAAAACAAAATTTCATCGGGGTCTAGTTACAAAGCAATAAAAGGAGTGTGGCCGACATGTTACATTGTGTCATAACATTCATTTATTATGTATGAAATGCCACGCCACATTTTTCACTCACCGTTTGGTGTTTTGATATTTTTTTTCGATTTTCGCAAACATTCCGCACCCCCCAATCTTGCAATCTCGCGATAAGTGAACTTCGAACCAATTTTGACCCGACTAACGCCATTTAGTTTGCATGAATTGCACTAAAAAAAGCATAGAACGGTTTGCAGCCGTCGTGTGACACTAATTTAAAAAAGGATTAAATGTCAATATGAGATTTCGTGAGAACTTAGATGGTTCGTGACAGAACTGTCACAGGGTGATATGAAGAGTTAACTTTAATTTGCAACAAAGATTTTAAAAAACTAAAAAAATGACCTGTGAACACTTGAAATTGAGACAGAGCAGAGTTTATAATACATTCTATCGTATGACCGGATTCTTTTTTTCATATGTTTATCCATTTGTTGACGACAAATTATCAAAGTTGTTTTTAAGTCGAAAATCGAGCTTTGTCTTCGACAGCTTGCCATTTTCGTAATACCGAAAGAAAAAAATATCCGATCATTCGAAAGTGTCATTGTTATACTGAAAGTTCATTTTTTATTTTTCATATTGGATGAGCCGAATTGCCAGCATCATAATAATAACGACGTTATTTGTCAAGATTTTTTGGTGAGAAAAAAAACTTTAACTAGACAAGACTATGTATCAATCGCAATAAAATCTCGCCCTTGTCGTCCGAATAATAAGACCTAAATAAAAATTATTGAAAATCGACTTGTTTCTTGGGCCCCAATTTTATGCATCCCTTCGGCGACAACGATATTAGTTTTCGATCCCACCAGAAGCTTCGTCCACTAACGCAAATTGAACGCAAACATTTCACAAAAAATACCATTCAACTAGCTTTACGTAGAAAATAATTTTTTTTTAATTACCCGCAGATTCGTCTCGTTGGTTTCTGACAAATGCGATTCTAGTTTCTAAAAATCGTTTTGCGAAAGAGACAATTTTTCAATATTATCTCGTTTTTAAATATACAATTATTAATGCGATCGAAAATTACAGTCCACGCCGGGGAGAATTTCTACAGCAACGTCTGATCGGTTGGTCCCTTTTCCACTTGTCCGAGCGGACGTACTGATTCATCACTTGTACGACTGAAACGTGATATTTCCACTGTCGGGGACAATTTTACCCGTCCTCGAACATTTTTATTGCTCCTCTGTCGTACGATACGACGTATTTAAAATTTTTTTGTCCTGTAGCTGTTATCCGCACAACATTAAGACTCCCTTCCTCCCTCGCACCTTTTTTTCCTCCCCCTCATCCACCTCCTATTTCTGCAAACCGATTGAACTCGCTTCAGTGCACTTAAAATCCCAAGGAAATTGTCGCATGCGTTTATGGCGAGGAAAATAAGCTCACATGCAAGGTCAAGAATAGAGAAGATTTATATATATAAATATATATATATATATATATATATCCACTTGGCAGGGAACATTACAACACCTCGTGAAAGTTATGTTCTGTACGTCTCGGTCTCATCCCCCGCGTGATATATATACATCCATTATTACCTCAATATACGCGGGGCACATATATATATATATATATATATATATATATATACACAGGGTGTCCCATAACTGAATGCGTTCCCTGAAATAGGGGGTTGGGGGTGAAATTCTAAGTCGATTGATATAAGCACGTGTCGGTCTCAGATCAACCGCAGAATTGTTATTAGTTTTTAAAGTCGGGCGCACCTGATTGGCCCGCATTAGAAAATTAATAATAATTCAGGGGTTGATCTGAGACCCACACATGCTTATATCAATCTACTCAGAATTTCACCACCAACCCCCCATTTCAGGAAACGCATTCAGTTCTGGGATACCCTGTATATATGTATGTATATATAGGGTGGCCCGAAAACCGACGTTCAAAACGAAAATCTCATGCCGTGTATCAATACCCATCTGAACCACCCCCACATTTGTTCTACTTTCTTTTTTAATTGTCGAGAAAAAACGCAGTTTATTTTTTTCCGATTTTTCTGTAGACTGAATATTTTTTTCTCTCGTGTATTTGCTTTTCGCTCAGAAGTTGTGGAAAGCAATTGGAAGTTATTGAGACTAGTATTACTTATACTAGTCATTTTTTTCCATCATCTGAATTTTGGTGATTGATCCTCTCAAACCTTTTTTTTACTTATAAAAATCTGAGGCATTTACGTTAGTGCTCAATTGGTAATTTATTTATTGCTCAACAGTGCACTTCATTACGATATCGCAAGAACAAAAAATCGCGAAGAAAGTACGTACACAAAAATGAAAAATAAAATGCATTTTTCTTGAAAAGTAAAAAAGATTGTAGAGCATACATGAGGGTAATTCAAATAGGTGCTGATACGCATCTAGATTTTCCTCTTGGACGTCACTTTCCGAGCCACCCTGTATGTGAGTACAAACACACACACACGCGCGCGCACACACACGCACGCGCATATATATATATATATATATATACACACAAAAATCCATTCCTCCCTGTTGCAGCAATCTTTTTCAACTTTACGACGACATCACTTGGCATTTTCGTTTCCCTTACGAGCAAACAAAATACGATCGACCTTCCAGCGCGCGCGAGCGCGCGTTTTACGAGTTTCCATTTCGCATCACGCATTTCCTCGTTTTCGCGCAATCTTCGCTATATCGTCGCGTTTTAGTATTATTTTTTTTATTTCTTTTTATATTTCTCTGTGTGTCTATGTGTGTGTGTGTTTCGGCGTTCAGTCTGGCAGATCTCGAACATCTTGAAGCCGCCCATGCTTCAAGACTGCTCGTGAAACACTCCGTGTCATTCTTCTTTTTTTCGCGCCTCTTCAATTCGACCGAGACCCCAGCAGAAACTGTGTCAATTAAAGGGAAAAGAAGCCTCGCAATAGATCCAAATTATACACCTACACGCATATATATATATATACACACACACACATATATATACAGGGTGTTAGGAAAGTCGATGTAAAGCCTTAAGGGGGTGATAACTCACCTCGTTAGGAACATATCGAACTTAGGTTACCTTAGTCCGAAGTCTAAGGATTTCGAGTTATGAAGGTAAGCATGATTTTTGGAAAATTTCCCAAACTGAGGTACTAACTCGATCACCTCTTATGTTAATGCTATTTTTTTAATAGCATTAACATAAGAGGTATTTTTATTTTTTGACAAGTTTTTAATTATTCAACACGTCCCATTTAGTTCGTTGTGTGAACACAGATTATTGTATTGGTGTTTGTCGATTAAATACACATTAAGGAGTTAGGCCACTCTAGAGGCCGAAAAAATAGGTTTTTGGGGATTTTTTTTCAGAAAAACTACAAAATGAATCGACATTACAAAAAAGGGTGTTCATCATACTGTGACTGTATACAATAATTTTTTGGAACCGATTCATTTCAAAATGGCGGCTCTGCAGCGTTTATCTCATAACTGCATTTTTTAAGTTGGCCGGAAACATAACTCAGACAATTTTCAACCGATTCACTTGAAATGTTGAATATATCTTGAAAAATACATTGTCTATGGAAGTACGTAGGATTTTTTTTTATATTGCATAGTTCATTTGTTATTAACAATTATCGGACGATTTTTAGGCAAATTTTTCACTTTCCAAAAATTTGCCTCAAAAATCATCAGATGTCCCTAACGAGGTGACCTATCACCCCCTTAAGGAGGACAGTTATGAAAGAATAGATAATCCTGCAACTGTGTGTAGGTCACATCATGTCCTACTTGTATGCTGGAATTTCAGTTTAGTAAAAGCCCCACGGTTTTCGAGATTTTGGCCTTTATGTTATTTAAAAAAAAATCATGTGCTTGTGATTTTTTGCGTGCCATTTCTACAAATGATATGAATCGACAATAACTAAGCAACCTTTTAAAGTAATTGGAACGATATGCGTAGTACATTTTTTTATACACCCCAGGCTATCAAAGTCAGATGTTCGAATTGGTTTTTATGAAAATTCTGCACGAGATCTTTTTTTGGTAAATCTCCAGAACTATGGCTGCAGCTCAAAACCGCTCCAATTTTTTTTCTAATGTTTGTTATCACTGAAAAATGTTACCCCTTGTAATATTGTGGCGGGGAAGGCCGAAACTTTCCATAAAATCCATAAGTTAAGGGGTTTTGAAATTTACTAAAAACGGGGGACAAAATAACGTATTTGCGGACATTTCACATTTATTTTGAGGGTGGGGTATTTGAAAATAAACCTTCGCCAGTCACACACACACACGCACTTTATACTATGAATTGATTGGACTAAACCAAAAAATGTAAGCATCAACCCGAACAAACCCAAACAAACACCAAATTATTTTTTCTCAAATAATAATTTACATTATCTCCAATGAACAAAGTATTTTTTTTTTACTAATTCCTCCTGCTCCCACCCCAACATAAGTGTGAAATGTCCGCAGATGCGTTATTTTATTCCCACGTTTTTTTCACGTCCCTCGTTTAGCAAATTTCAACATCCCATAAAATTAGCAATTTTCCCATGATTTATGGAAAATTTTGGCCTTCCCCACCATAATATTACATGGGATATCATTTTTGAATGAAAACAAACGCTAGAAAAAAAAATTTCAGCGGTATTGAGCTGCAGCCCAATTCTGCAGATTTACCCTTTTTTTAATAAATTTCCTTTAACATTTAAGGTTTAAAAAAAACTTTTCTAGATAAGACAAATAACCAAGAGTATTTTCAGAAAAACCGGGTAAAAAGAGTTAATATTTGCAGAAATGGCATGCGAAAAATTAAAAGCAGATGATTTTTATCTCGAAAATCCTAGGACTTTTACTAAACTGAAATTTCAGCATATACTAGGACATGATCTGACCTATCGACAGTTGCAGGATTATTCATTTATAACGGGACACCCTGTATATACACATATATATACACGTACGTTATGTGTCGTTCGTTCAACCTGATATGCATTTTATCTCCGATGCAATAATATGGTCATATTCAGTGCTAATGTCGTACGTGAATTGTCCCACGACTATTGTTACGTACGTCGCTTGTGTTCTCACTTTTCTTTGTGGACACGCTCGATGTGCATATCCTGAGAATTTGCTTTATTTCATATCGTGGATTGTCTCTAAAGCTCAACATCATATATGTGTATGGGGTATTCCAGCTCAACTCAGACAACTATTCCCCTCACCATCGTTGATTATAGATTTTCATAGTGGAAAACCTCACTCCTAGTGTAAAAAAGAACCATCGAATTATTTTCAAATTTCTTTACCCACCCCTGGTCTTTTTCCGGCTGCGAAAAATCGAACAGTCCACTCGGGCCGTTTAGCAAATTGGGAAAATAATTACAAACGTTTTAGACTTGTTTTGTGCACTTTTCAGCAAAGCCCAACTTGTGCTTAAAAAAAAATTAATTGTTTTTTGTCCGGTGAAATTTCGATTTTGGATATGATTATTCGACAGTTTGAAAGTCAGAAGAGTACTTTTTCGGTCTGCATGTAAATCCCATCCGAATTGAATTTAATATGAAACCATATTTTTGAAGTTTTTTTCTATTGCAAGATCGAAAAAGTATTCTTCTGACTTTTAAACTGTGGAATAATCATCCCCAAAATCGCAATTCCCCCCCAAAAAAGTAGTACATATCGGAATGACAAGTTAAGCTTTGGTAGAAAATGCTCAAAACAGATCTATAACGTATCGAAATTTTTTCAGGATTTTAAGCACAACCCGAGTTGACCTCTCGATTTTTTGCAGGCACAGAAGGGCAAGGGGTGGGGGCAGAGATTTGAAAAAAATAGATATTACTTGACCCCAAGAGTGAAATTTTTCATTGTGGAAATCTATAAGCAGCAATGGTGAGAGAAATAAATTTCTTACTCGATCTGGAATACCCCATATATATATGCAGGCTGATTCACAACCATGAGGGTTTCGTTTGCGAGCATACAATCCGCATAATTGCGATAAAACGCTTTTTCCAAAAATGTCGTGCGCCAAAAATAGGTCGCGATATTCGCGTACAAATTTCAAATAGTAAAAAATGGCACGGGAGTTGCATCATTTATTTGTCCGGCATCGATTTTCTTGAGGCTCGTATGTGTGATAAAGCATTAAAAACTATTAAACACGGTTTTTTTAGCAGCGAAAAAACTGTTTTGAGGGTGGAAAGCACCCCTCAAAGAGACGCGTATCGAGGGGTGATTTTGCAGTCCAGCGAAACGAATGAAACAAAATCCAAAATTCTTCTAATGTAAAGCGATGACGAATCCACTATAAAAGTATTGAACAATAAATTAAATTAAGGCCTTAGGCCACAGTAAAGGGGATAAAACTATGTGCGAATTTAACAATTTTTTTTTCGTATGAAAAAGTGATTCACTCATGAAATTAATTACACATCTATTTAGTATGAATATCAAGCTGTTAGAAAATATATATATGTTTTTTTTTTCGATGTACAAAATGGCCTACTACTCGAAACTTCTCGAAACAGCTTTTTTCCAATTGGCGTGACAAATAACTTCAACAATTTTCACTCGATTTGCTTCAAATTTAAAAGTTATGTTCCTAATTGCATTTCGCAGAGAAGTACGTACGGAATTTCTGATTAATCGAAAACTATTCATTTTATGAGCAGTTTATGAGCGGTCATAACGAAATCTTTCACTGAAAATTCATTGCTTAAGTCCAAATACCTACAACTTTTGAATAAAACAATATTTTTTAACTTCCGTACGTACTTCTCTAGGTATTCTAATGTAGATTGACGAGAATTTTTGTTTTTTGTTCTAGGTAAAAAATTGTGGATGCTAAATGTCACGCCGAGGAGCGCCTAAAAAAAGATAACAATAGAAAATATTAGTAGTCGGCCATTTTGTACATCGAAAAAAAAATATATTTTTTCTAACAGCGTGATATTTGTGAATCACCCTGTAGAAATTCATGCATAACAGGAATACACATAATCAATGCTGGGTGTATATCGACAGCGTTGATTCGCTTTAGCAGGCGCAGCACGATGTATTATGTCCTCATCGGTCTTCACGCCTTCCGCCACATATATATATATATATATATATATATATATATATATATATATATATATATATATATATATATATATATATATATATATATGTATATGTATATGTATATGTATATGCATATGTATATGTATATAATGGATATTATTCGCTCGATAATCATCGACCTCCTTCGCTCCATCTCTTCGAGCAGCCTAGTCCAGTTCCAACCCCTCAGCCTTCAATGTCTTTCTCCCCCTGATACAGCGCCACTGCGTTTCACGCCGCAACGAAAAACAAAAAAAAACAAAATAAACACCGATAACAAATAAATAAACAAACAAATGCTCATTTTCGAAATAAAAGAGGGAAAAAAGGTACAAATGAGAGCAGGGGGCACCGCGCGAAGGGGTGAGAGGCCAGGGGAGATGAAGGGGAATGAGATTGCACGATCGAGTCGACACGACGCGTATACTTTCTCGTTCGAGGGTGCTTAACGGGTTCGTCACCGTATTTGCATTCGCAAGTTTGTGCAGACTCGCGGGGGCGTATACCGCCCCTTGATACACA
This sequence comes from Ophion slaviceki, assembly GCA_944452715.1. Taxonomy (NCBI): domain Eukaryota; kingdom Metazoa; phylum Arthropoda; class Insecta; order Hymenoptera; family Ichneumonidae; genus Ophion; species Ophion slaviceki. The sequence goes on along the minus strand of OX101788.1, from coordinate 2,809,550 downwards.
TCGAGGGCTTCGTCAGCCCTTGAAGTAGGGCTCTGTCAGAGATTCCGAGCTGCCGCGCGGGCCGCCTACGAATACGTTTGAGCTCGACGGGATAATAATTATTTAGCTAGGGTGGGTGGGGAAGCAGGGGGCGTGACGGATCTTACCTTCGTATATATTTATATATACATTGGGTGTGCGAATTTTTATATACCAGTTGAATTACTTTGATGGGCGATATACATAATTATATTTCGATGCTACTTATTGTTCCTCTCAGGGTGAAAAAAACTATATGTATACAGGGTGTCCCAGAAGTGAATGCGTTCCCTGAAATGGGGGGTTAGGGGTGTAATTCTGAGTCGATTGATATAAGCATGTGTGGGTCTCAGATCAAGCCCTGAATTGTTATTGATTTTTAAAGGCGGACGCACCTGATTGGCCCGTCTTTAAAAATTAATAATAATTCAGGGCTTGATCTGAGACCCACACATCCTTATATCAATCCACTCAGAATTTCACCCACAACCCCCCATTTCAGAAAACGCATTCAGTTCTTGGACACCCTATATATATATATATATATAAAACATTTGTGCTATTCGTTGTTCCTCTTGTCATTAAAAATTGTGCCCATTTTACTAAAAATGACAATGAAATATAGAAATATTTTTTTAATGTAAGAAATGATGCGTTCTTTATAATAAATGATATATAACATATATTATCTGTTAATATATATTCTTACATTTCTTATATATATATGCGATGTATTATACTTCACATATAGGGTGTCTCAAAATGACCTGACATTTTAATTTATTAATAAAACGTATTATTTATTTGAAAAGTACGAATATTTTTATTCTAATTTAAGGTACAAATATGTAGGTTATGTGTGGAACACAATATCCGATAAATGGCCGCCTTATCCCTGTTTGCAAATGTTCACTCATTTGACAAAATTGTCAATAACGTTTTGGCATAATTGCGGACTAATTTCATTAATGGTGCGTCCGATGGTTTCCTCGAGCTGCGGAATGGTCTGTGGATCGTTGGCATACACTTTTCCTTTCAGAAAATCCCAAAGTCCAATGGCGTCATATCGCACGATCTTGGTGGCCAATTCACATCGCCGAGGTGTTATTTGTTATGTAATATAAATAGATTTTTACTTTTATGAGAAGCTATACATATTAGGGTGGCACAATTTTGAGCTCTATTTTTTTCTTTTTCTCACCATCCAATTATCTTCTGCAAAAATAGAATAAAATTGTCGCGAATGCTGCGAGCGGTCAAAAAATAGTTAGACGTCGCTCAAGCCTTCTGATAGTTCATATTTTCATTAAACATCAATTTTTTTCATCCACTTATCACCCATTAATGTTATGCTTTATCATTTTTAAAATAATCTCGCGAAAGCTGTAGCCGGCCAATGAATATTTAGTGGTCGGTCAAGGTTTTCCAAATTCAGAATTTCCGCCAAGAAACAAATGTCACATGCACTATAATTCGGACAAGAGCTTCAAAGAATTATTTTATGAGGACAAAATAATAATTCTTGGGTTAGAAGTGCAAGGTAAAATTGAAAAATCTGTTTCTAACGAAAAAAAAGGATCAATTGTTATGAAAATTTTGAAAAACATCCAATTTATGAGTGAGAAAAGTGAAAAAAAATTGGTAATTTCGAAGCTCTTGAGCGACCACTAAATATTCATTGGCCGGCTGGAGCTTTCGCGACAATATCTTTTTCTTTAAAGAAGATAATTGGTTGGTGAGAAAAAGAAAAGAAAGAGCTCCAAATTGTGCCACCCTAATACATATATATATAAACATATATATGAAACATAATACATTACATATACACAAGATATACAGGTATAATATATAGAATACCTTAACCCTAAGAAACAACAATACATGTAATACACGCACATCATTCACGCCGTATATATACATATCTATATAATACATTGATGCTACATATTCTTGCTTTAATATCTCGAAAAACTACATATATTATTTAATATGTAATATATTATAGCCCACATAAATTATGAACCGTCGTACATATATATATATATATATATATATATATATATATATATATATATATATATATATGTAGTCAAAATGTTATAACCCTAAACAGTATTTACACACACACACACACACTTGTACATACAAGGGACGAATTTGCCTCGCACGCATTTATCAACCCGAAGCTCCGAGGTGTACATATCCCGAGAGATGCTCTCTATGACTGGCGAGGGGGTGAGGTTGGGGGCGCTGGATACACGAGGGCCATCAAATAACGTGAGGTTATTTGTATGTCATAACGCTGCATACAGACAAGAATGCACAACGACGTTTCCACGAAATTGATCAACGACCATGAAGAGCAAACCAGTCGTAACAATTTGGTCGGTTTAATCGACGCGATATAGTGTTACAGCTATTTCCGGGAATGACGATAAATACACAAATATATCGGGAGAGAGAGCGCGAGAGAGAGCGAGAGAGAGAGAGAAGCCGAAGTCAGAATATAATAATAATAGTAATAATTATTATTGTATTATATAATAATTAACGGAGGATAAAATCTAATAAAATAATAATAATAATAATAGTAGTTATATAACAATTCGTATCTTATACATTATATTATTGTGAACCTATATTATTATTGTAACTATTTTATTACATTCATTTATATTTTTATATTTGTATAATTGCATAATTGTGCAAATAATTTGTATATGTGTAACCACAAGGAAAACAAAATTTGAAAATGGAGAATTTGTCACAACTAAATTCTAGGGTATAATGTTAATAACTATAATAATAATGATAATAAAACGATTTGGTTGGGTTTATGCGGATTTTTTTATTTTATTTATTTATCGAGGTCTCAATTACCCTTTCCAATTGAAGCCCTTCCTAGCACTCGACCCCCTAACCCAAAGCCGCTCCTAGCGACCACTTAATATTCATTGGCCGGCTAGAGCTTTGGCGAGGTTAATTTAAAAATTATAAAGCGTAAAATTCATGGGCAAGAAGTGAACGAAAAAAAATCGATTTTTAATATAAATTTGAATTTTTCGGAGGCTTTAGCGACCTCTAAATATTTTTAACGGCTCCCAGCTTTTGCGACAATTTTTTTTCTCTAAATAGATAATTGGATGGTGAGAAAAAAGGGAAGAAAATAGAGCTTAAAATTGTGCCACCCTAATATATATATATATATATATATATACAGGGTGGCCGGAACATTGACGTCCAAAAATAAAATTTAGGTCCCTTGTAGCGTGGGGTATCCGAATCACCTCCATGTATGTTCCGCGATTTTTCATAGTTTTCGAGTTATGAATTTTTTTCTGAATTTTTGAGAATTTTCGTCCTGACCAATTTTTAAAAAATCTAAAAAAAATGGAAGACTGTCGAGATTTTTTTTTCCAACTGAATCTTCATGAGTAGTACTTTTATGCATAAAATAATCAGCTTCGTAACTGTGATGAAAGTTATGAAAATGTTGGTCCAAAGTGAAAAATTTACGTTCGGTAAATTGTGACTTAAATTTTCAACTTTAAATTAAAAATCTAAACAGGTGACTTCATGGTTCCTAATTAGGCCTCAAGAATGCGCCTAATTAGGCGCATTCTTCTAGACTCTCAGCATTCATAATCATTTTAAAAAAAAGTAGTACTTAATAGGGCCACTTTGGCTAAAATTGGCCTTCAAAGACAGCGAGGTGGAAAAATATTAAAATTACCCATCTAATCTAGAAAAAAAAATTTGCTCATTTTATCATTCCTAAGGTTATTTAGTTTGTTAACTAACCAAAAATGACTGCAGGAAAGCTAAGATTTAAACATTTGGAGGTTTATTTTTTTTTTAGTTTAATTTAAGTTCAATGAATTTTGCGCATTCTTGAAGCCTAATTAGGAAACCATGAAGTCACCTGTTTAGATTTTTAATTTAAAGCTGAAAATTTAAGTCATAATTTACCGAACGTAAAGTTTTCACTTTAGACCAACATTTTCATAACTTTCATCACAGTTACGAAGCTGACTATTTTATGAATAAAAGTACTACTCATGAAGATTCAGTGCAAAAAAAAATTTCGACAAAGTCTTGTACTTTTTTTTTAGATTTTCTTTTTTTTCATTGGTCGAAAGTTCAGTCAGGTCGAAAATTCTCAAAAATTCAGAAAAAAATTTACAACTCGTAAACTATGAAAAGTCGCGGAACATACATGGGGGTGATTCGGATACCCCACGATACAAGGGACCTAGATTTTATTTTTGGACGTCAATGTTCCGGCCACCCTGTATATACAAACACATTAACAAGAAAAGGTGAGAAGTAAAGGAGTGAGAACAAATTGGTCAAACCTAAAAGACCAGAGAATTATCAAAACACCAATGATAATGATAATAACGGAACAATTTGTTTGGGTTTATTTGGATATTTTATAATTTTTTATTTTGAACACTGTATCACGTTTTAATTTTTATTATTTATAATTTTTTTTATTTTTCATAACTGTGTCCAAAAAAAATTATCCAAATAAACCCAAACAAATTGTTTCGCTATTATAATTATTATCATACTCTGGCCTTTCATTTTCGACAACATTTTTTTCTACTTCCTTATTTCTCGTTTTATCCTTGTTACTATAAACATACGTATACATATATATGTGTATGTGGGTGTATATATATATATATATAATATGTATACGCGTAAATGCGCAATGCATCACGAGTGACACTGGAATATCAATTCGCGTGGTGCGTCTTCGAGACCGCCGAGGAAAACAATTTAATACGCGGCGACGATTTGTCCGCTTATACGTGTAAATGACGTGCCTCCTCCGTAGCAATTCGTCTTTGCCGTCAGGCCCGCCACTCGCACGAAGCTCTTTCGTATTCGTGAATTGTGCTCGGAAGCGCCGGGCGCGAGGCAAGCTGAGAATTTCGTGTATCGTGTGATATGAACGAGGAAGAGATTGAATGATTGATATATATATATATATATATTATGCCTTGGTTTCGAACCTTGAGGCAATATGATACATGGTATGTACAGTTCGTGGAAGATCGGTAAATTAAATGTAAGAATAAACATAATATAGATGGTGGTTATGATCATAATAATGGTAATTGTAACAAGAAATGAACAAGAAAATATGCGGTATAGTGATCTATGTATGGAACAATATATCCGAGAGAAAATTATATAAAATAAAATAAAATAACGGGTTATAAAGTAATGTAAGTGATGTAGAAAGAAAAAAAGCATAAAAGTGGAGGTGCTTACGAAGATACGCAAGCATACACATACGTGCCCGCGTAGAAATTTTGCCATCTCTGGCATCTCTCTTATTACTATATGCACATCACACATACAATACAACACACGATTACACACACGGTAAACAAACACATGCTTAACATGTACCGAAAGCACCTGAATACAACGTTGCCACGGATATTGCCAGAATTATGAAATGGCGGCCTGTGACAACTCAAGTCAAATCTGATTGTGATTTTACTTCACTTACCAAACTATAATATAAACAGTTATCACATGCACTTCTCAAATAATTATTTTCTGTATCATGTTTATTATTATACCCAAATACATTATATTTTGCTTTTTTCAGATTCGATAATTTATAGATTTGCTGTTGACTAGTCAATCCGCTCGTACTACCTTAAGGGGCTATACCGGTGTGAAAAGCTTCAGCCGCTCAGCAGGCATTATTCGAGGAGGAGAAGGGTCCATTGCTTGGGTCAGGTATAGCTGATTAGCAGTTTTTATGGTAAATATCATTTTGTATTGCAAAAATCGATAGCTAATCTTTAAACGCGTTTTTTTCGAAATGAGATTTTTCAAATTTGCTGACATTGTAACTCAAAGAGCAATTATTCGATTGACTTGAAATTTGAACTGAGTACTCTTGAATATATTTACTCTACAATGACCTAGGATATTTTCGATTGGATGAAAATTGACGATTTGGCATTGAAAAAAAGACCATTTTATAGGCAAGAAAACAGACTTTTTTCATAACTACGCCATTTTGTTAGATTTTGATATTTTTCGAAAATCTTACGCCATTGTACAGGAAATACCTTCCAGTTTAACGACATTTTTTCCTGTTTCGGTTTCAGCTACTCAATCGGCCGGAATCATGTCAGCAGTGGAGGAACTTTTTTTGGCGCCTCCGAAGGCAGCGCATAAGTCGCTTGGATCGAAACATTTTTCTATGAAAAAATTATGTAATATAGGTCAAATATAGCCAAATATATTCTTAATTTTTCGAAACATTTAATTGAGTGCTTTTCTTATAAAAAATTCCCGAAAATCACCCAAATTTTCAGCGTTCACACTGGTATAGCCCCTTAAAGATTGCAAAGGTCGGGGACGTTTTGATTGCTAAATGGAGAGAATGCCAGAAACACATATCAATTAAGCCGAAAGAATTTCGGCGTATAGTAGTACGATGAAAGGGTATGAGAAAAGCATTAGTGATGGTACGGCAAGCTGAGTAAAGTGATGGTAGGGCAGGTGGGAACATTTCAATCAGATATTGAGGAGTGTTTTTGTTCGAAATGTTATCAACCATAACACCCATGAAGTAGAGTCTTCTCGTCCCGACTGTTAACCAACCCAATTGTCGACGGTATGGTGTGATATGTTCATCTTTTCGGAGGTTAAAAATAAATCTGATAGTTAAGTTTTTGCAACTTGTGATTTTGTTCGGTTGACAAGTCGTTGTAGACCGAACTACAATGATCGGGAATTGGAAAGATGAGAGTGATGATGAGCGAAATCCTGACTTGACGTGATAGTGCATTTTTGTGATATTTCAGTTTATATAAGGAATCATTTACTTTGCGGGAAACAGCTGACACATGTTTATGCCAGGAACGGTCGGATGACACAATTACTCCTAGGTTTCTTGCCTCACTGACATATGGTAGGGTGGTGCCATTTGCAACGATGGGAGCTAGTTTATCTAGGTTTAATTGATTTATGTACGTTCTGGACCCTAGTACTAACACAAGCAATTTTTGTAAGTTTAATTTGAGCCCGTTATCATCTGCATAATTAGCTACTACTTGAACGTCGGCTGAGATGCGGTTTATTTCGTCAGCAATGTCGGCCGGTGTGCAGCAGAGGTGAATTTGAGTGTCATCGGCAAAGACTGTGTGTCGGCAATGGCAGAGGTTCAGTCCAATGTCATTTATAAATAAAGAGAAGAGTAAAGATCCAAGGACTGAGCCTTGGGGAATACCCGCGTGAGTTTCACACCATCTAGAACAGACACCTTCATCGTCAATAACCGCCTGAGATCTCGAAGTCAAATACGCGGAAACCCATTTTAGGGCGTGATCTGAGAATCCGATCCGTTCTGACTTTCTGAGTAGTTTCGTGTGAGGAATAGTATCGAAGGCTTTGCTGAAATCGAATGGCACAAGGATGGTTATGTTTCTATTATCGGCTGCTGTTTTGATATCATGACTGGCTCGAAGGAGAGCTGTTTGAATGCTGAAGCATTTCCTATAGTCGGACTGTCTTGGGTCTAAAATGTTGTGACTGGTAATGAATGTGACGATTTGCTGATGGACGATGCGGTCAAGGATCTTGGAGAGCTCAGGCAGGTTTGCGGTCGGCCGTCTGGCAGATAGGGTTCTGCGTGGAATGAATTTAAGTAGAGGACGGATTAAGGCTCGCTTCCAGTCTTGAGGGAAGTGAGCTAGCCTCAAGCCAGCATTAAAGAACGACGTTAATATTCTGGAAAGCAACGAACGAGACTTTAGGAGTATGAATGGGCTAATGCCATCAACTCCTGCGGATAATGACGATGATCCAATATGAAGGATGAGCGTAGAGACAGTCTCGGCGCCAACAGCCATGAAGTTAACGATAGGACCGTCGGGTCTACGCTCATCTAGGATTGTAGTGAGGTGGTCAAGGGGGTAGGCCACTCTAGAGGCCAATAAGTAGGATTTTTGGGGATTTTTTTCCAGAAAAACTACAAAATAAATCGAGATTACAAAAGAGGGTGTTTATCATACATATCAGTGACTGTATACAATAATTTTTTTGAAGCGATTAATTCCAAAATGGCGGATGTGCAGTGTTCAAAGCTGCATTTTTTTAGTTGGCCGGAAACATAACTCAGAGAATTTTCAACCGATTCACTTGAAATGTTGAATACATCTTGAAAAATACATTGTCTATGGAAGTACGTATGATTTCTTTTTTATATTGCATAGTTCATTTGTTATTAACCATTTTTTTCGTATGAAAAAGTGATTCACTCATAAAATTAATTGCACATCTATTTAGTATGAATATCAAGCTGTTAGGAAACATATATATTTTTTTTCGATGTACAAAATGGCCGACTACTAATATTTTCTTTTGTCATCTTTTTTTAGGCGCTCCGCAGCGTGACATCCACAATGTTTTACCCAGAACAAAAAACAATAATTCTCGTCAATCTACATTAGAATACCTAGAGAAAAATATACATATTTTTTAACAGCTTGATATCCATAGTAAATAGATGTGAAATTAATTTTATGAGTGAATCACTTTTTCATACGAAAAAAATGGTTAGATTCGCACATGATTTTATACCCATTACTGTGGCCTAAGGCCTTAAGGTTATAGCACTCAGATGTCTTTGTCACTTGTGCGAAAAACGAGTTCAATTCATTAGAGGAATGGAAATTGAAAGGCGAGACTGCGGTGGGTTTGGTATGTCCTAGTGTTCGTAGCTCCTTACACATACGGCCCATATCCTTAATTCCCGATAATCTTTGCCGATGAAACTCATCTCTGACAGATTTTATACCAACAGCGAGTACATTGGGAAATTGTCTATAAATGGCGTTACTTAGGATGCTATTTGACCGCTTGGCTTGTTTGAAAAGCAAATTACGAGAGAGAAAGAGAGAGAGAGAGAGAGAGAGAGAGAGAGAGAGAGAGAAATAGGAAAATCAACCTTGCGGAGGAATATAAAAGCTGAGCACACTCGTCAACAATGAATGATTGTATCAACGCGATGTAATCTCCTGATACGAAATCGTTTATTCTTCTGAATTATTGATTCATAAATGCACAACGACAAAAGCGTTTTCGTTTTTCAAGTACCGCAAAATGAAATATATATATATATATATATATATATATATATATATATATATATATATATATATATATATATATATATATATATATATATATATATATATATATATATATATGGGATATTCCAGCTGAACTTAGACAAATGTTTCCCTCACCATCGTTGATTATAGATTCCCATAGTGGAAAACCTCACTCCTGGTGTCAAAAAACACCGATTTTTTCAAATTCTTTTCCGCCTCCTTGCCCTTCTGCCATTACAAAAAATCATCATTTAAGTATCCGCTTTCGATTTTGTTGAACTTCATATACTGATTGAAAACTATTAGACACTTTTTTTATTGGCGGAAAAACGATTTTAAGGGGGAAAACCACCCCTCAAAGAAAGGCGTGTCGGGGGGTGGTTTTGCAGTTTTACCCACAGGCAGTCCACCAATCTGAATGAAACAAAAACCAAAATTCTTCTAATGTAAAGCGATTAAAAGTGCACTATAGAATAATTGAAAAAAAAAGAATTAAGGGGTGGCACGCCTTTCTTTGAGGGGTCGTTTCCCTCCTTAATAATGTTTTTTTCGCAGATAAAAAAAAACACGTGTCCAATAGTTTTCGATGCTTTCGTAGACTTGAGTGATGTTCCTTGTGACTAGAGCTGGAATACTTCATACGAATATACGTATGAATATAGAAAAATAATAAATACTATAAACGTATTATAAACAAATTTAAAAATTAATTCAAAAAATGACATAAACCCAAAAAAAGTTGCATTATTATTATCATTATTGTCGTTGTTGTTAAGGCCAATACGTAAAAACCCGAAAGAGTATACGTTGGATCTCAGGAAAAGAATAAACATATCGATTAAAAAAAATCGTTTCCCCATAGGACATATCCGATATATTGATGGTATCAGGTGGTTGCGTTAAAACTCGCTGTTCGGCTGTACCAAATTGCAAAAAGTGCTGGTGAAAAGCTCTTGTCGAACACTTGAAGAATTGGTTGATCAACTCTTGCGTTTGCATACCACGAGGGACATACAGGGAGAAAGACATGAGATAAAGCTGCCGATAAAGAAAACGTGTTCTGTCCAGCAAACATTAAATTTTGCAAATATTGATCAATATTTTTTCGCAGCGAAGCAAAAGTGATTTAAATTGAGTTTATATGATTTTTTAAACAAATATATATGTATATATAGATATATATATATAGATATATATACGTCGATGTTCACTGATGCAGAACGATGAATAAGAAGAGGAGGAGGAGGAGGCAATGGTTCTGCCTTTGCCTCCTCGTCTCGAATCGTCTCTGTCGTCGTGGACGTCAACGACGTTCCCGTCGCTGTTGCCCGGAATGATCGATCGCAACGCGAACGCGCATACGCCACTCTCGCAACATCCATTCGTAGCTTCAAAATACAACTATATATATTAAGGGTAGTAAAAAGAAATCCATTATTTTTGCCTTAAATTTTATTAAGAAATAATGGATTTTTTTTTACTACACCTAATATATATATATATTGTTATACCGGGTTGTTTGGGGTGGAATCAAGTTGACACCTTTTTATTTTCCGTTTTTTTCTTAAATCAATCTTACATTTATTTAGAGACTCGCAATGAACAAATTTCTATTTCTGCTTCCGTATACGGTAATTCTACTATTCGCTAATTCTCCGGGTCGTTCCGAGTCGAAGGAGTTACGACGACTGACTTCACGTCCTTACAAGATTCACCTTAGCCTATGAAAAATATGTATCACTCCGCGAGCAAAACGCGGTTTTCGAAAGCAGTGCGATTAGTCTCCCACGCTTGATTCGCTGAAACAGCAACTGTACCGTGGGACAGTTTCTTAGCGTAACGTCTTTATCTAAATCTGATGAATCAGGATGCATTCCGAGGCGTTTCTAAGCCTTCCTAGGTAGCAATTTTCAAAAAGTTGTCCAAAAGTCGGCTAAAAGGGTGCCAAATGTCCGCCCGGAAGTTATCTTAAAGTCAGCAACCATCCAAAAAGATAACTGTTGGACACATGATAACTTATAGGTAACTTCCAAGCAGACATTTGATACCCATTTAGACAACTAATAGACAACTATTTTGAAATTGCTACCTGGGTTGGCATAACACCCCCACCCATAGATGAGAAATACCCCTCACAATTTTACATGAAGGGATATCTCTCTTTTTAATTTTTTATTACTAATATTCGAGATCGTCTTCAAACTCTGAAATTCGTAGATTTGAATGTCTAAAATTTCCGCTTCTTGTTCGTGATGGGTATTTTCGCACGTCCAAAGTGTTCAGGGACGGGTCCCTATTTGAGGTTATTCTGTTAATACGTTCTATCGGCTCCATAGGAATGTCATTTCGAAAAGTGTTATGATCCGATTGCTGCTTCAAAACACAATTTGGCAAAGAACTGCATGTGTTAAACACTTTATTTAATACGATTTTCAGAAATTGCAAGATTCTCAATTTAAACAGCAGGTAGATTATTAGAAGTATTGCTGACCCGTAGAGAATGTACCAAAACCATTTAATTATGTTCTCCTGAAAGGTTCGGGTCCTTTTATGGTGTTCAATCCCTTCTATTTCTTTACTAAGATCGCGTAATTTGGTGCCGTATCTGGTAAGATCACCTATCTTTACGTCGAGAGTTTCAATTACATGAATTTTCAAGAGACTTAAGTTGAAAGATCGATTTTTTAATATTTCAAAGTTATTGCCGAAATCATAGGTTATCAAGGGAGTGAATGACTTGTTCTGACTGTATTTTCTTTCTACGTACGAATTTAGTATAACATCCTTGGTAACTGCGTTACATCCGGGCGCGAGCCAAAGAATTTTTGTTCCGTTGATTATTTTTTCTTCTACATCGTCGTTGCAGACAATTCGAATGTTTTCTGGCTTTGGTGCACTGTATAACCATCTATTATTATTTTTAAATTGGAACCACATAGGATGGGTTCTGTGAACTACCTTAACAATACAGTTTTCTTTGTTTAGTTTAAGTGGTTCGTTTACAATTTTACTTAGGCGGGTATCATGCGCCTTCATATAATATTTCGGATTATTTCTTTTACAGAAATATAAAGTTTGGTGTACTTTACAGGTATCTAAAATGTTTGAATAACTCTGCGTGTATAGCAAGTTTTCTTCGTTGGTGATTATATAATCATGTGGATTGGATATGTATGCGATTACATTATTTTCGATTAATTTCGGGGTGGGAATTACTCGATACGCTTTATAATGTTCTATTTTAGGGAACGGTACTTTGATGATGTAGACAAAACGATATCCTATAACGGTGATCGATAAGTCGCTTATTTCTAAATATTCAAAGTAATTACTACCGTGGACAGGAATGGGCATTCGTTCGTTACCCTTTTCGTCTCTTATTAACTTAATAGGGCTAATAAATAACTTAGGCGATAAAAGCTGAGGGTTTGTTTGGCCAAATTTTCCGAAGATAATTAAGTCCATTAAAATCCTAACATTTCTGTTTAGGTCTAGCAATGCCAATTCGATTTCGAAGCACATCTCAGTAATCAAAGAATCCTTTTCTAATGTTTTCTCTTTTTGCAGTAACTCATTCAGGTTGTTGTCGACAGTTTGCAAATTAAGATCGATTTCGTGCAATGGTTTGTTATATTTGCGAAAGAGAGTCTCACTCTTCTGAAGGGAGAGTTGTACAATATGAGTTTGATTTTTGAATAATTCTGTAATTCTTCTGTTGTCATTATAGACCGCATCTATTTCTTTATTGTAATATTCTGCATCCTCTGCGCTCATTGTTCCAAATAATATTTGACTTGCTTTACCAAGAAAATCAAATAACCCACGTTTATTCCTGAAGAGGATTGGTATACCAATGGTGGAAAACAACTTGTACTTATCATTAATGGTAATGTCCAATTGTTTACGTAATTGCTGAATTAATCCACTTTTTGCACAGATGTTCGAACACAGCGTTTTCGCCGTGTTCAATGCCTCGCCAACTTTGCTCTCCTCCAAGGTCAGCTCGTCCAAATTATAATAAGATATTACATTGTAAGTCTCGTGGAAAAACTTCGTATCTCCCAAATACTCTATGTGCAAGTTCGGCAATGTCAAGAATTCCATTTCCCCCGACTTGCTGGCATTGTTTGACGATATCTTAATCAGTATGGTTCTGGAACAAAGTAACATTAGCATATTTCATTCTATTCGCATGAACAATTATCTCTTTTTTATTCTTAGCTATCTTATAATTAACGTCGGAAATTTTCTCAATTATCCTGTATGGACCTTCAAATGGCAAATTCAATGCGTTCGTCTTGTTATTAGCTGTACTATCTCTTTTTAGCCAAATGAAATCCCCAGGATGAAATTCTTGTGGATTAATCAGCAGATCATATCGTTCTTTGGTCCGTCTCTTGCTGTCAGCGATAATTTGTTTGCTTTCCTCCATTGTTGTTGTAATCTTCGTTTGTAGGTTTTCTAAATACTCAGGGTAAGTGGTATCGGTCCTTTTTAGCGAAGAGATACACCTCGGATTGTTTCCGACAGTTAATTCGTAAGGGGTGAATCCAGTACTTTCATGTTGTAATATAAGTTTAAGTAATGTTGTAATATAAGAAGTAGACGTGTTGTAATATAAGAAGTAGACGTGTTGTAATATAAGTTTGCTAGATGAATTCGTTCGTCCCAGTCGTCCGCATTTTTGTTAGAGAAATGTCGCAAATAATCTTTCTATACCTGATGGCTTCTTTCTAGACTACCATTGCTTTCTGGATGAAAGCTAGTCGTAGTAATGTGCTTAATTCCCAACATTTTCGTAAAGTTCTTCATCAGTTCGCTAGTGAAATTCGTCCCTCGGTCCGTTAGGATGGCACGTGGTACGCCAAAGTATCTAACGTATCCTTTCAGAAACATTTTCATTACTGAAGAGGCTATGAAATCTTTGAGTTCGAGTGCAACGAGGTATTTGGTCAAACAATCCTGGATCGTCAAAATGTATTTGTTCCGGTTGGCAGTCAATGGCAATGGGCCGCAAATATCCATGGCAATTTTGTCGTTGCATTTTTGCGGTGTGTCAGTGATTACCATTGGGATTTTTGTCGGGTGTCTGTTAGCCTTATTCCTCTGACAAATAACACCATTTTTTTTTTAAATTTTCTACACCTCTCTTAAATTTTTCCAGAAGAAATGTTCTGATATCCGATAATATATTTTCTTGATTTTGCCATGACCTCCTATTGGGCTATTGTGGTTTTCTTCGAGTATCTTCTGGATATCGCCTTCTCGTCGGATTATTCGCTCTCTGTTGTGAAGGTACACAGTACAGTTTCCATTATTAAAAACATTTCGCCACAGCTTTTCTATGTTTTTCCTCGCAACACCAGTTAGGCGAATGCAACTGTCGTGATCGACATGAAGCTCGTTCCATTCTTCGGCAATTGCTGCATAAAATAATTCTTCGATGTATCTCGATAAATCATCGCTCGTTGTTCTTTGGTCTACCCCAATTACTACATGGAATTCACGGTTGTCTTCCTCAGAATAGACTTCGAAATTCTGTGCAGCCTCGTCTTGTTCTTCTTCGTCTCTTCTGACGAAACAAATATCTACACCACCCTCGGGTATTGGAGAGTTCGTCAAAAGTATTTTTATTCCCAGTTGTTCTTGGAGGAATCGTTCGGTGTCTTTCCGGGCATCGTCCTGATATGGTTCTTCCAATTCTTCCATTGATATTTCCCCTGTTTCTTAAATCCTCCGTCTTTTTGTTCTTACGTTTTCTTCCAGTTCCTCTTGGTCAGCCTTCCTTCTTCTTAGCGCTATTATTTTCCTCGGCCAATCGTCTTCTTTCGAGGTACCTGGTGTCGAGCTTGCCTCTCTTCTCGATGACCCTGATGCCTGATTGTCAATATTCACTTGACGGTTTACCAAGACTGGGTTTCTCGATAACGAATCTGCATTGGTGTTGAGGATCCCTTTTTTGTATACGATATCATATTCGTAATCCTCTAGAGCGATTCGCCACCTTCCAAGTCGTGAATGCGGATCTTTGTGATTGATCAACCAGATTAATGGACGGTGGTCGGTGACGATCTTGAATTTACGACCGTACAAGTAGGGTCGAAAATGTTTGATGCACCAGACAATCGCCAATAACTCCTTCTCCGTTGTTGAATAGTTTCGTTCTGCTTTGTTGAGTACACGGCTTGTATACGCGATTGGATGTTCGGTGCCATTTTTTTCTTGAGAAAGTATTCCTCCCAGAGCAATGTCCGTAGCATCTGTGGTCAAGGTGAACTGTTTGGAAAAATCGGAGTACGCCAAAATCGGATCCTTACATAATTCCCCTTTTAGGGTGGTAAAAGCCTTTTCCTGTGGAGTGCCCCAAATAAAATCAACATTTTTTTGCAGAAGCTGCGTCAATGGTTTGGCCTTTTTACTGTAGTCTCTAATCAATTTCCGGTAGTATCCTGTCAATCCTAGAAATTGGCGGACATTTTTAACGTTTTTTGGTTTTGGGAATTCAAAAACACTTCTGCAAGTTTCAGGGTTTGGTTTCACTCCTTCTTCTGTAATAATATGCCCTACATACTGCAATTCGGGTTGAAGATATTCGCATTTATCAGGTTGAAGCTTTAAATTCGTTTCTCTCATTCTTTAAAAAAATACGCGTAACTTTTCATGGTGTTCTTCGAGAGTCCTCCCATAGACTACAACATCGTCTAGGTAAACGAAGCAAGTGTTGCCAATCAATCCTCGTAGCGCATTGTCAATCATCCGTTGAAATGTTGCTGGGGCGTTCTTCAAACCGAACGGCATGCGTAAGTATTCGAAGTGACCATGGGGTGTACTAAACGCTGTTTTTTTCTATCTTCTTTTTTCATTGGGATTTGATGAAATTCACTGGCCGAACTGAATGCTGATAAGTACCGTGCGTTACCTAACTGATCAAGAGTTTCCTCGATGTTGGGCAAAGGATAGGCATCCTGTAGAGTTTTTTCATTTATTTTTCGAAAGTCGACGACTACTCTCCATTTTTGTTTGCCAGACGCGTCCTTTTTCTTTGGGACAACCCATAACGGTGAGTTGTACGGAGAGTTCGTTTCTTGGATGATTCTTTTTTTATGCAGTTCGTTTACTTGTCTCAGGATTTCTTCGTGTTGAGCCAAGGGGTATCGATATTGTTTGACATTTACTGGAGTCTGATCGGTCGTTTCTATTGCATGTTTGGCCAGATTTGTACACGGTAATGGATCACCGGGGAGGTAAAAAACGTCTTGATACGTATCGATAATCTCCCAAATCTTATAGCGATCTTTTCCATTCAAAATTTGTTCAATTCGAGTATTTTCTGTCAATAGCTGGCTTCGGGAGATAAAATAGTTAACCGAATACGACAGATCTAATTTAAACATTCTTGTCTCCGAGCACCTTCTAGCGAAAACTATCATGCGTTGTTTCATGTCGATAATGGCGCCTTCCTCTATCAAAAATGTTCACCCGGCAATACCATCTTCATCAAGAGGGAAATCGTTTGGGACTACTAAGAATGTTCGATCATTTTTACCCAGAATAATCTTACATTCTTGGTTACAGAATATAGGAGTGTCGTTTATGCCAGTTATTGATGCGAATGTTGTTCTTACCGGCAGGCCGATGGTGTTTTTTTTCTTTTATCAAATTTACTGCTGCCCCCGTATCCGCCAAGAAGGAGTGGTCTTGCGCTCCATAGGTGCTGTGAATCCTGAGCACGAAGCTTGCTCCGGGGTTTTTTCGGTCTCTTGACATTCGGTATACTTTATATGGTTCGGTGGTACGTTTGGCATATGTCGTGACGGAAAATTCTGCCACGATGTGTTGTGACGTGTCGGGCATTCTCTGATAAAATGACCGATATTGCCGCATTCTTCCTTTCGTGCTCTTGGACTTCCTTTTTGATAATTCGGAGTGTTGCTGAACCTTCCCGGATTTGACGAATTTTCCTTAAAAGGTTTTTTGAACAGAACCCGCGACATTTCCTCTTCTTTCTCGATCTCCAGAGCGAGATTTTGCGCTTCTCTTATTGATTCAGGCTTTCCTGCTTTCACGAATAATCTGATACTCGGCAACAGTCCCCGAATAAATTGTGCTAACCCTTGTTTTTCTTCATTTTGGAGTATTACTACTCGATGTTGAGGGTTTAAGCTCCGATCACTCGTCACTGCACGTTTTACGTTCGCGTGATGTTCTGAACATTTTTTATTATATGCATTCACGCCCTCACTGTTTTGTTGGCATTGGCTTCTCTCAAGCAAGCTGATTTCGTAGGACTTGCTATCCCCGAAATTGTTACGTAGCACTTGGAACAACTCTTCGGTTGTTCGAATGTCGTGACCGTCAATTACTTTGCGCGCACCTTTAATGATTTTTTTTATATCACTAATCTGGTGAACTTATTTTTTTGTTTTTCTGGGATTTGTTCTGGTAGTGATTTTATCTCGAAAATAAAGGTTTCCACCGAGATGTTGTTCCCTTCGAACTCGGTAATAAATTCTAAGCTCTTTTTCAGTCGTTTTACAGTTGACACTTGGTGATTAGTTTCTTGGGCCGGCGCTTCATTAAGTTCTTCTGATGAATGTATTTTTCTGTTGCCTCCCAAATCTTCAATTTTCTCGTTCAGGCCGTCAACTTCTTCTCGAAGCGACTCTAACGCGTCACGAAAGTCATGCAGCATATTTTCCATTTCCGTAAATTAACGCGACGTTTTTATTTTAACAAATTCTCACTGGTTTGTTACAGATAAATTTTTCACTTACACTAACAGCATTATGCTTCTCATTTTTTTGGACGGCATTTGATCACCGGTTTAAAGTATCCTTTTTAGCTGCCACCAATTTTGTTACGCCGGGTTGTTTGAGGTGGAATCAAGTTGACACCTTTTTATTTTGCGTTTTTTTCTTCTTAAATCAATCTCACATTTATTTAGAACTCGCAATGAACAAATTTCTATTTCTACTTCCGTATACGGTAATTCTACTATTCGCTAATTCTCCGGGTCGTTCCGAGTCGAAGGAGTTACGACGACTGACTTCCCTTCCTTACAAGATTCACATTAGCCTATGAAAAATATGTATTACTCCGCCCTACGTCATATCACTCCGCGAGCAAAACGCGGTTTTCGAAAGCAGTGCGGTTAGTCTCCCACGCTTGATTCGCTGAAACAGCAACTGTACCGTGGGACAGTTTCTTAGCGTAAAGTCTTTATCTAAAGCTGACGAATCAGGATGCATTCCGAGGCGTTTCTAAGCCTTGGCATAACAAAATATATATTAGGGTGGCACAAATTTGAGCTCTGTTTTTTTCCTTTTTCTCACCGTCCAATTATCTTTTTCAACGAAAAAAAATTGTCGCCGAAGCTGCGACCGGTCAAGAAATATTTAGAGTTCCCTCTCTAGTGATCGGGCTCTAAATATTTTTTGACCACTCGCAGCTTTCGCGACCATTTTTTTTCCTTTAAAGAAGATAATTGGATGGTGAGGAAAAGGGGAAAAAATAGAGCTCAAATTTCTGCCATCCTAATACATGTATATACAGGGTGTCCCTCTTATCTCTGCTACCCGAAATAACTCGGTAATTATCGACGTCACAAAAAAATGTTCCAGACAAAAGTTGTAGGGTGTGAAAGGGGTCATCAAATGCCATCAATTTTTTTTATTCCGGTGGAGGCGCTGACGCACATTGAGGGTCACCTCCACTTTTTTGCCTTTCATGCCCCCACCACATACGGCCCTTCGAGAAAGGAATACGTTAAAAAAGTGGAGGTGATCTTCACTGTGCGTCTCCACCGAAATAAAAAAAAATTGGTCGCATTTGATGGCCCCCTTCACACCATACAAATTCTGTCTGCAAGATTTTTTTGTGGCGTCGATAATTACCGAGTTATTTCGGGTGGCAGAGATAAGGGGGACACCCTGTATATGTTGTAAGTAAACAAATATAATTTCCCATGATTGTGCAAGTCCTTTTAAAAAAAAATACAGCGTATTTTTTTTAAGATTAATATTTCCCAACAAAAATTGAGCATTCAGGAAGAAAAATCAGAATTCCATTTTGAGTTCAGCGGAATGAAGATGAATGAATTCGGAATACGAAGCACTGCTGAAAATATGTGTTTTCCCATGAATGAAATTCCCTTCATCCATTTTAAAACGCATCTTTGATAAATTTATTTTTCGCCATGACGGGATGCACAAAAAAGTTTTTCAGCAGTGTTTCGGAATTTGAATAATTATATTCCAGACTGCTCAATTTTTTCTGGCAAATACTACGCGTCATAAAAATACGCTATATTTTTTTCGGAAAGTACTAAAAAAACCATTAAAAATCATATTTTAATCGGTCGCAAAAATTCCACGCCAGACCCTTAAAAAATGGCCATGACAAAAAATTGTCATCCCGTATATGTGTGTGTGTGTATATATTTATACACACGTACACAGGCACGTACACGTGGATACACTTGTACGGCTCGCGTTCAGCAATAAGGTGCTATATCGTGGGCCTTTAAAAGGCACAATTGTTGGCGGCATACGGGGAGCGTGTGGATCGGAGCCTCGCACATTTCTTGTCGCGTGACGCGCGCTGCACGAGAGTTCCGTTCATTCGGCTTGATTCGGTTAAGGGGACTACGTGCCAATAAATGCGACGGTTAACGAACATCGCAAGAAACCGAGCGATGAAAGAGAGCGAGAGGGAGGGAGAGAGAGATAGTTTTATGACCTAGTGAAACTCGAACCTGAAAATGATCCAAAAGTTATGCAAAAACAAAATTGAGCCAAAATGAAACCAATAATGGATAAAATATATATATTTTTTTTAATGTAAAAATAAAATTACGAAGCAACGAAGAGTGATCAAACAAAAAAAATGTTACAATGTTTGTTCAAAAATGCGACAATAAAATTGAGAGTAACCAAAAGCGATAGAAAAAATAATTTTCGAAAAAGCAATAAGACGGAAAAAGGAATGTTAATTAATGGAAAAATAAAGTACACAAAAGCAATAACGAGAATGTAGAAAATAGTATCTAAGCAAACCCAAACTAACACCAAGCGATGATGAGAATGTAAAAGATGGTGTGAAAGATTTTTTTAATAACAAAGACAATAATTATTTTAAAATAAGCGAGAGAGGATGATAAAAACAGGGGGGGAGAGGGAGGGAGAGAGAGAGAGAGAGAGAGAGAGAGAGAGAGAGAGAGAGAGAGAGAGAATTAAAGAGAGAGAGAGGGAGAGAGACAGAGTCAGAGGCAAAGACATGAGCTATACCGGAAACAGATAAATGGAAACGATAACCCGCCGACTGTAGAACCTAATCGTAAGATCAAGAAAATCGAATTTCGATGGGAGAGATACGATGGTAAATGGAAATCGCACACAATTAACTACTCATTCGCCTCCACCCTAATCACCTCGGCCAATTCTATATCTTTATATTTTTCAAAATGTTTCATTATTTTGTGAGCCTCGTTTATCATTTTCATTTCTATCTCTCTATTTGTTTTCATTACTCTTACCATTTTTTCGTATTTCTTTTGCACGTCGTTTATCTTTGTATACTAATTTTATAAACGATGTGCAAAAAAATTTTAAAAAAACGAAAAGAGTAATAAAAAATTATATATATATATATATATATGTGTGTGTGTGTGTGTGCACCATCCATCTCTCTTGCTCGTCATTTTATTACAGAGGCGCCCATTCGCGCGCGTCGCTTGGATTTAACCATCGCGTTACGTCTGTCATACTCAAGACAACTATATACATGTACCGGGTGTCCCAGAAGTGAATTCGTTCCCTGAAATAAGGGGTCGGGGGTGAAATTCTGAGTCAATTGATATAAGCATATGTGGGTCTCAGATCAAACCCGGAATTATTATTAATTTTTAAAGGCGGGCCAATCAGGTGCGGCCGCCTTTAAAAATTAATAATAATTCAGCATTTGATCTGAGACCCACACATGCTTATATCCATCGACTCAGAATTCCACCCCCAACCCCCCATTCCAGGAAAAGCATTCAGTTCTGGGACACCTTATATATATACAGGGTGGTTCAGCAACTATTCGCACGCCCGGACTTCAGACACCCGTACTGTCGAAAGTGCGGGTGTCTGAAAGAAAATTTAGATGCCCTTAGATGCCCTATCCGAATATCTCCCATGTATGTTCCACAATCTATTCTACTTTTCAAGAAGAAATCATTTTTTCGATGTTTCCTGTCGAATACGTATTACTTTTTTCTCTTTTGTGTATGTACTTTTCTCCTAGTTTTTTTAAAGAGAATTTTTTAAAGCAATTCGGAGTCACTTTTAGACTAGTATGAGTATTTTTTTTTTCATCATCTGAACTTTAGTGACTGATCTTTAAATACCTATTTTTTTATCTTTAGATCCAAATCTAAGTGTTTTACGTTAGTGCTTAGTGGGTCGTTTATTTATCGCTCAATAGTGCACTTCAGCACGGAAACACAACTAAACAAAGTAGCGAAGAAAGTGCATATGCAGACGAAGAAAAAAAATTTGAATGCTGTTTTCTCAAAAAGTAAAAAAGATCGTTGAGCTTAGATAGACGTGACTTGGATAGGTAATGATACAAGGCATCTAGATTTTTCTTTTGGACGTCACTTTTTACGCCACCCTGTACTATATATGTGTGTGTGTGTATGTACGTTGAATTACGTACGTACGCACGCACGTGCATACGTGATCGTTACTTTGACGACAACATCGTATATTACGTAGACGCACGGGTGTACGGTATTATTATGCTCGGAGAATTCAGCGTGTCTACGTCTGCTGCTTCGTCGATGAGACCTACAACTGATTTCTATGCACCGAAGGCAAAACGTGGCGAACATATTTTCACGAATGCATATCGAAAGATACGCTGTTTTCGTTTTGTATGATTTTTTATGTAGTTGGATTAATAAAAAAAAAACATAAGAAAAAATACAAACAAGGGAGAATTCAGCTCTTCTGTTTTTCATTTCTTTTAATCGACGTGATTAACTCCTGCTAATTTGTTTTTACATGTGTATATGTCCAGCGGAAATTGAACTTTGGTGCTGCCATAAGTTCTTGTTTACCGTGTCGTGCAACGAGAGAGCATAAGTTGAAGAGCAATGAAACTTTTCTCTGTTTTTAAGTAACTCAATTCTGAGTAGATTACAAACGAGGATCGCTGAAATCAAACGAAATTAGGCAATTGTGAAAATTCGTGGAGAGTACGTGTGCAATCAGCTCGGGTTGTGCGAACTGAACTGATTAAGGTGAAATCGCACGGAATTGTGAAACGTCGTGAGCAATCTTGCGAGAGTAGTGAAAAAAATGTGGAAAGTCATACAATAGCGGAAATAGTACTAAATCGTGGGGGATAATAGAAAAAACGTGCATAATCTTTTTTGAAAATCATTTGAAGATAGCCGAGTCATAGAAAATCATAAAAGATCGTGCAAAATTGTGCAAAGTTATAGAGAATCCTACACGATTATGAAGGAACATACAAGGTCTTGTAAAAATCATGCTGAATCATACATAATCAAACAATGCGATTGAAAAATCGTACGAAATCATAGAAAAATCATAGCAAATCGTTCAAAATCGAAGAAAATTATTTTTAAAATCATTCCGAACCATTCAAGATTGTGAAATATTACACGAAACCATACAAGATCATACAATACCATAAAAAAAATCCAAAACCTTGCAGAATCATAGAAAATCGTACTAAACCGTACGAGATCATACAATTGCATACAAAATAATATAGAAACATAAAAAATCGAACAAAATAATTGAAAAATCATACGGAACCATACAAAATCACACAATACTATACAAAATCAGGCACAATCATACCGAATCATAGAAAATTATACAAAATTGTAAAAAATTATACAAAATCATTTTAAAAAACCATACTGGGAGGTACAAGATCAAGAAGAATCATACCAAGCCATATATTACCATTTTTAAAATACAAAATCATAGAAAAATCATACTAAGCAACATAAGACCATGACATTTTTTACCAAACCATAGAAGATCACACAATAGCAAAAAATAATAGGAAATCGTAACGAAATCATACGAAATTATACAAAATCATACCGAATCATAAAAGTCATAAAAAAATCACGTATCATTATAAAAAATCGTGCTAAACTATGAAAGATCGTAAACAATTAGAAAAAAATAAGGTAAAAAATATAAATCATACAGAATCATCAAAAATTTTAAACCACACAAAACTAACAGAAAATCATACAGAATTGCACAGCTATGGAAACACTTATAAAGAATTAAATATATTCGTGCACGATTCGAAAATACTTTTAAAAACATTATACTTTCGAATTGATTAGGATCAAGTTCAAGTAGAAGTAAAACGACAGGTAAAGGCACAAAAGAGAAAAAGGTATAGAAAACAGAGATAGACGGAGAGAGAGAAAGAGAGAGAGAGAGCGAGAGGGAGAGAGAGGGGGGGTGAAAGCTCGCGCGGCTCTTGCCGCGCATCGTGTGCTATTTTCAGCCCTGTGAGTTTGGTTCTCTCGATGCAAAGCCACCCCTCTCTCTCTCTCTTTCTCTCTCCTTCTCGCGTCAGTACTGCATCCTCTTCTGCGCTCCTTCCAGCTCCCGATTCCCATCGATTCGAGGTCCGACCAGCAGCAACCCCTCCCCCCTCTCTTCCTCCACCTGCGCCGCTGGAGCTGTCCCTCTCTCGCCATCTCGCTCCCGCGACCTCAACCTCACATGTCTCTCTTTCGCGAGAGCGCGCGCATTCTCTTTGAAGCTCACTGCTCATTTCTTTCAAGCCCCTTGCGCTCATAGCCTTCACGGCCTCTCTCTCTCTCTCTCTCTCTCTCTCTCTCTCTCTCTCTCTCTCTCTCTCTCTCTCTTTTTTGGTTTATCTAATTTTACTTTAACTTAATGTTAAGTTATTATGTATCTATCTCGTTCCGCCGTTACTTCGATTATCATTTTGCGGGCTCTGTTGGTTATGTTGTTTCTCGTTTTCTTATTTTCTTATTATGTTTTTCTTTTCGAATTATTGCGGCTGGGGCATGGCTGGTCTTGAAATGCTGATTTTCACTTCACTTTGTTTGATTTTATTTTATTTTTATTATCAATTTACTTTTTATTTTTAACTTTGTTTTTATTCTCGTTTCATCTTTATCACTATCTTCACTGTTATTACTAGGTTATTCTTTATTGTCCACCACCATGATGTAGTCATTGGTCATCTCTTCATTTGCCCGAAAGTTATACTGGGGCGTAATAAATTAATCAATCAATCAATCAATCTCTCTTTTTCTGTCTCTCTCTCTCTCTCTCTCTCTCTCTCTCTCTCTCTCTCTCTCTCTCTCTCTCTCTCTCTCTCTCTCTCTTTCTTTGAGATAAAACCATAAGGCCAAAAATCAAAAAAGAGATTTCTCGAAATTATTATCACGAGGAAAATGGCACTGAAAAGCTCGCAATCCACGCTCTGGCGAAGCATTGACACTTGGCGGAGGCGCATATCCGGTCGAAAGTTTGCAGCCCCGTGCGGATCGAACGACACGCATGTACGGTATCGGTGTAGACCGTTGCGTGGGCTTTTCAGCCTTATCGACGAGCCCTCAACACATATGCGGAAGCGGAAGAACGGGAGACCGATTTACAAGGGGCCGTGAAACCACTTTGATTATTTCACGTGTCCGAGTGCTTCTTTTTATCCTCTGCTTCTCCTATTTTTCTCATTTCGCGAGTGTAACGCGGTTTCTTCACTTTCGCGCAATACAGATGGCGAAAAAAAAATGGAAAAAATACAAGGAGCGAAAGAATAGTGGGACTCGAAGAACAGGTCGCGAAACCCTCATTGATTAAAGGCGTCAACCAAATGGATTTAATTTATTAATTATCTGAAAATGATAATGAATAAATTTAATGTATTAACTGTAAATTCAATTAGGCAATTGAAATGAATTATCCGTGGATTAAGTTAATTAAATTTGATCAATTAACCGTTAATTAAATTGATTGAATTTCATTTATTGATCGTAAATTTAAATTAATTTTGGGCAGAATTCTTCACCCGTGCACCCAAAAATAGCGGCATTGGGTATTTTTATTTTCAAGGTTTTCTCCTGCGAATTTTCACTGTTATCGATTATTTTATTCGAACAATAAAAATGCATGGAGGACGAAACTAAAAAGAAAATAAATACTGCAACGTAATATAGATATTTTTAGCGTATTCAGTTAAGTCGCAAGATTTTCGAATTTGCCAATTGTAACATTCGAAATTCTGAGATTTATGAACTTAGGGTTTTTTTCAGCTGTGAGTTTGCTTTTTTTTATTTCTCAAAATGAAAATTCTTATGCTATAATTTTTGTTGATTATTTTATTGATTTAAATTCTTCCTCCCACAAGTACTCATTTTCCCCCAATTATATCACGCAACGACACTTTTTCCCATTCAAATTTCTTTCTCCCTCGTCAATTTTCAATGTTACGATCAGTGTTATTTTTACGTCACACTTTTATTCGGATATTACGAAGATTTGTCAGCTGATATTCAATGAGATTCGGCGACGACGAGAGTCTGTCACGGCGCATACAGGGGTAATAATTTTATCCGAACTTCCGCAAGGTTGTAGTAATCCGGATATTGGCGATGGCCAACCCCGGTATAAGTGCTCTCGAGATGACGAGATCTGCACGGCTACGACTCTCCTCTACTTTCCTCCTTCTCTCTCGCTCTCCCTCTCGTCTTTGCATACTTGTCTCCACGTTCCATAAATCGACCTTCGTATCTCTCGGCAAACGTCCTCTTACCTCACATCTATCGCAACCACAAAATCTAAGGTATTCAAATCCCGGTGCTACATATATAATGTTATATATATATGGAGCATTCCATGCCAAATTGACCACTTTTAGACCCGGCCCTTTTTCATTTGGCTGAAATTTAAATATGTTCTTCTTTCCTTCTAAAAACGTTGTCTGATTAAAAAAAAAATTACATTACCCAAAAGATGTGGTGAATTTGTTAAAAAATCGCGATTTTTTTTTCAAATGTTCATAACTTTCTGAAAAATGGACCCAATAAGATATTTTTTTTCAAAATATTTAAGAAATATTCAGTCATCTCCTATATAATCGTTAAATTTTTCGGAAAAAAACGAATTTTTCAAAGTTCGACATTTTTTATTTTCGATTTTTTTTCTCGTAAAAACAATATGATAAATTTTCCGTTTTTCGTTCTATTTTTTATTTCCAAATTGAAAAACAAAAATTCTTCATGATTTTTTTTCAAAATTTAGCTTTTTCTTGTGACATAATTTTAAATGATTGATTCTATGATATTTAATACTTTGTGTATGATATTAACAAACTCGGCACGAGTATGCAGAGGTTAAGTTTTTTTTACACGCCTATCAATTGTGTGTTAAATCTCGACCTCGTTATTCCAATACTCTCATCAGCAAAAAAATATGGATAATTTACCTGTTTTATTCTGAAATTAGAGTATCGATATCCACGAAGAAACGCTACATATACACTGGAGAGCCGCACCGAAATACGTCGACGATTATTCGTAGAACGTTTCGAGCGACGTTTTTCACGTTTCGTGAAGCTTTCGGGCTGCGTCGTACTACAGAATTTACTCCTCTGTCTCGATACGTTTGCACTTCCGTCTACACGATCGTGGGTCGATCGATGTTCGACGGATTACAATTTTTTTTCCACAGTTTCTTTTCGCTTGGGTAATTAAAAAAGCGAAATAGGGTAGAGTGCGCGCCGACGAGCTCGGAGCACACACACATGCACACGACGTGCAGCAATTGCGGAATTGCCGTTCCATTTCCGTGAGTTATCGGGACGAGGAACTGCAAAAAGAGAGAGGGTGAAGAAGAACGGAGAGACAGAGAGAAAGAGGAAGATTGGGCTTGATCGAGGGGCAAAGAATTCGAATCGCAAAAATAATTGAAATGTAATAATGAATACGTGATATTAAACAAATTATCAAATAATTATTAAAAAAGAATATGAAAGTAATGGTAGTAAAATAATAAGAATAAAATAATAATTAAGGCCATAGGCCCCAGTAACGGATATAAAATCATGTGCGAATTTAACAATTTTTTTCGCATGAAAAAGTGATTCACTCATAAAATTAATTACACATCTATTTAGTATGAATATCAAGCTGTTAGAAAATATATATATTTTTTCGATGTACAAAATGGCCGACTATTCAAAACTTATCGAAACAGCTTTTTTCCTATTGGCGTGACAAGTAACTTCAACAATTTTCACTCGATGTACTTAAAATTCAAAAGTCATGTTTCTAATTGCATTTCGCAGAGAAGTACGTACGGACTTTCTGATTTATCGAAAACTTTTCATTTTATGGGCAGTTTATGAGCAGTTATAACGAAATTTTTCACTGAAAATTCATTCCTTAAGAGGTTACCCCCACTTGCGATTTTGAAAAAATCGATTTTTTTTATTGTATTTTTTTGAAGTATAAGTATCCGGACCCATACTTCTGTATGGGCCCGGAATAGATGACTCTATGTAAGTTTACAAAAAAAAAAATATTTTCTTCGTGTAAACTGAAATTGAAACTTTAAACGCGTTTTTCTCAAAATGGCATTTCTGAAGTCGGTGACCAAGATTACTCGAACACTAATGAACCGATCTTCTTGAAATTTTGCAGGCTTATTTAATACATAAAAATGTAGTCTTTATCGTTCGATTTTTTTTTTCGAAAAAAAATGGCCGTTTTATAGCCAAAAAACGGCCGTTTTTTTTTCGTTAAAATCGAACCATTAACTTTGACTGTCCGCCATTTTGTGAAAAATGAATATTTTTTAAAATCCTTCGATTAAAGACTAGTTTATACTTATATTTGACTAAATCCATCCGCATTTTTTTCAGATGATCCACTTCGCCGCAATGTTGGTCACCGCAAACCGTGTATATAAAAACATTATTTCATTGACGGCCATTTGCCACTAAACAATGTAATATTTTTCAATAAAAAAATTACTGAAAGTTCTTCAAGATGTGTTCTTTAAGATGGTATATTGATCGATTAAAAAAGTTTTGTAGTTTTCTTTAAAAAAAATCATGAAAAAGGCCTTTTTTGCGCCACAAGTGGGGGTAACGCCTTAAGTTCAAATACCTACAACTTTTGAATAAAACAATATTTTTTAAATTCCGTACGTACTTCTCTAGGTATTCTAATGAAGATTGACGAGAATTTTCGTTTTTTATTCTCGGTCAAAAATTGTGGATGCTAAATGTCACGCCGCGGAGCGCCTAAAAAAAAGATAACACAAGAAAATATTCGTAGTCGGCCATTTTGTACATTGAAAAAAAAATGTATTTTCCAACATCTTGATATTCATACTAAATAGATGTGTAATTAATTTTTCGAGTGAATCACTTTTTCATACGAAAAAAAAATGGTTAAATTCGCATCTGATTTTATAACCGTTAACGTGGCCTAAGGCCTTAAGAGAACAAAAATTAAAGCCAAGAGAGAAAAAGAGATCCAAGCGAAATCTAAAGATAAGGTCGAGGACGACCAATAATTCGGTAAAAGGGACGAAAACCCAGCACTTTTTCGTATAGAATATGAATTTTTGACTGAAGGTAGATGGTTGCATACTGAGAGTAACCCCAAATTAAGATTTCAACCCTAAGAAATAGGGGTTGAAATCTTAAAAATCGCCGTATCTCGATAATGAATAGCCCGATGACGTCCATCCCCTATCTTTGAAAATAGCGGCACAAAAACTCGAGAGCACCACTGACCCAGACAAGGACGCAGCGATACGTCTACTCCGCTCGCACACGCATCAACCCCCAATTTTCGAATCGTTTTTGTGCCGTTATTTTCAAAGATAGGAGGTTGGACGACACATCACTATATACGAATTTTATCATTCCAGACAACTTTTGTTTGAAACCTTTTTTGATCGGGCTATTAATTATCGAGATACGGCGATTTTTAAGTTTTCAACCCCTATTTCTTAGGGTTAGGGCGAGTTGAAGGTAAAATTTTATTGGGGTAACTTTCAGTATGCAACCATCTATCTTCAGTCAAAAATTCATATTCTACGCTAAAAAGTGCTGGGTTTTCGTCTCTTTTTACCGGACTACAAGGGAGAGACAGATAAAGCCGAAAGTCGAGAAAGTGTTAGAAAGACCAAGAGCCATAGAAAGAGAAAGAGAGAGAGACACTATCAGATAAAGATAAAGATAGATCGAGCTAGAGAGAGCAAGAGAGAGAGAGAGAGAGAGAGAGAGAGAGAGAGAGAGAGAGAGAGAGAGAGAGAGAGAGAGAGAGAGAGAGAGAGAGAGAGAGAGAGAGAGAGAGAGAGAGAGAGAGAGAGAGAGAGAAGGACGAAGAATTCAAATCGCAACGGAGGCAAAGTAAAGAGGCAAGGAGTGGAATGACATGGAGCGGAAGAGTCTGCATCTCTGCTGGAAAGCTCGTGCAAAGAGGGAGAGGGCAAATTGTTTACGCTCGCTCTCTCGCGCTCGCGGATGCCTGCTCGCCCTCGAAGTCTCCGTCTACCCGCGCTCCTCATTTATCCGCCTGCCAACGCGGGATCGGACGGTTCCCGAACGGTTAGAGAGGTTGTAAACAACCGCCGCTCGTTACAGACTAAAGCTGGCTAAAACGTTTCTTTTTTTTTCTCGTCTTTTCGCCATTTCACCAATCTCCAACCGGTGCCCCAACCTTTTCGTACGTATAGACGTATATGCGAAATATTAATCACTCATTACAGCGAAAGGATACGCACCTATACACGTTATTGGAATCAAGAACCTAGGCGCCTTTTTTATTATTCATTCATTCGAGAAAAAAACTATTGGGGTAGAAGATCCATAAGTCGAATAGCCATAAGTGAATATGCATAAGTGAATATCCATAAGTGAGTATAAGTATAAGTCGAATATCCATAAGTGAATATCCATAAGTCGAATATCCATAAGTGAATATTCATAAGTGAATATCCATAAGTGAGTAATAGAGTAGAAAAGAGTGCCAGAAATGGCGGGAGGTAGAGAAAAAGTGAGTATAGAGGGAACTCAAACAAACCCAAACAAACTCACTTATCCCTACCTCCCGCCATTTCTGGCACTCATTTCTACTCTATACTCACTTATGGATATTCGTACTTATGGATATTTGACTTATGGATATTCATACTAATGGATATTCGTACTTATGGATATTCATACTTATGGATATTCGTACTTATGGATATTCATACTTATGGATATTCGACTTATGGATATTCGTACTTATGGATATTTGACTTATGGATATTCATACTAATGGATATTTGACTTATGGATATTCATACTAATGGATATTCGTACTTATGGATATTCGACTTATGGATATTCGTACTTATGGATATTCGACTTATGGATATTCACTTATGGATATTCGACGACAGTGGAATAAACGATGCTTCTCGAGATAAATTCGAAAGGCGTTTTTCTTTATACGTAAATATGTGTAAAAAAAATAGCGAGCCATTTTGTAAAGGGAGAATTTTTTCGAAATAAAATGAATTAAGGTATCCCTCTCTGGAAACTTAAAAAAAATCGTTTCTTTTTCATATTATTGCAGTGTGCACTTTCAAGAATACTTTGATACCAAGCGGACCGTGAAACTCTAAAAATTGACGAACTTGGGGGAACTCGGGGCAAGACGAATACGCGGGGTGAGACGAATCATAAGCCTAGCCACTGAACAGTGTGTGCGAGCACAGTGCTCCCGTTGGAGTTTGGAGGGGCGGCGGTGAGGTGAATGAGTGTGAAAGTATCAAGTGTGGCGGAAGCACGCGTCTCGAGTGTGAAAACAATATCGATTTTTTGACAAAACGATGTAATTTTTGGTAAAGTTTAACATCGTTTCAGTTTATTTGAGTTGCTGATATTGATTAGAGACAGGTAGGTAAACACAATGAACGTACTAATTATTGATATAACAAAAAACGGTTTGTCAGAAATTTTTAAGGTTACTGCGTGGTTTTTTGTTAATTCGTTAACCGTCTAATGGGGCAAGATGAATACAAGCTATCGCAAACCCGGAATGTTTTATAACGTACCACTACCCGAGTAGAAATTGTTCTAGCCTGAGTTACGACCTAGTAACTGGCTCGCCCAATTGAGCTTATACAAACTGACCAATGGTTGGCTCGCTATGAGCTAGTAATATTGTGAATGTTTTGTTATCCAGCCCTTGTCTAGTCACTGCCCAGCTGATCTTGGTCACAAATGACAAAGTGAGGTTATGTGACTACGTGTAGTTCCATCGAGCGAATGACTCATGGCTGGCTAAGCAACTTGAGTTTTAGATGGCTTTGCAAAAGAAACAAATTCTCAAGTAGGTATCTCGCCATAGCCTAGCCAACTAACTGCGGCTGTGCACCCCTTGGCTAGTCACTGCCCAGCCGATCTTGGTCGCAAATGACAAAGTGTGGTTATGTGAATACGTGTAGTTCCATCGAGCGAATGACTCATGGTTGGTTAAGCAACTTGAGTTACAGATGACGTTGCGAATGACTAAAATCATCAAGTCGGTATCTCGCGATGACCTAGCCAACACTTCCCAACTGCGGCCGCACTAGCCGGAATAAACGATCGGACAAATGCAATTTAAGGTTATGTAATTCTATGCGATCATCGCTCTCAATGCGAACGCAATTGAGTCATTGATCCGATAATGTTATTTACATTTGTTAATCCACCCATTTTTCAATAATCTGACATTGTGTAGTGTAACGTATGTAGACGATAAGAAAATTCAGAAATTAAACAAGTAGAACCGGCTCAGTGGACAACGTCACAACTCATCACCCAGAGGTCCCGGGATCGAAACCACGTTACGGCGTAAGCGTTTGTCTGAGATAATTTATAATTGAACCATTAATATATTCACAGCGCAAATATCATAACCCTAATTAATGAACAACGAAGAATATCGTTAAAGGGTCCAATGATGTAAACAATGTGCAAAAAAATCACGAAAATATAAATATATAGCCGCAAATTTTTTTAAATCCAATCGCCACCTAATTCTTTGTTCCCAGTCGCTAGCTGAAAAAACTAGGTCATGGCTAGGTCGGAAATATAATACAGCCGTGAGATATTTCTTTCTATCTCGTCACCATATAATTTTTTGTATTCAGTCACCGGAGGACCAACGCGTTACAAGGCTAAGTAGTCAATCGCTAAGACGGCTAGCTAATGCCGATTCAAGACATCACTTTATTAGCTTGTCGCTAGGCGGTGATGAGTTACGTTTTCCACTCGGGAAAACGATATGGAAGCAAGATTATTCGCACTGATCCTATAGAACTTAGACGATTGGCTTATCAAATTGATGGTATTGAGAGTGAAACCATTTTTTATATGCGAAAGATGCCAATAATTCGTGTCCCATCATTATCCCGGCGCTATTTCATCTTGCGGTGCATACGGAATAAGACGGAAAAAATAAAGGTTTAATTAAAAATATATATTGTATGGTACAAATCAGAGACTGATTTTTTGCTCCCAAAATTAAAAGATTGATAAATGTTGATTAGTTTAAAAAATGGAAAAAAATCGATTTTTCTTTTTGCAATTCCTTAAAGTATACATACTGAAGAATATTTGAGAATAGATTCAAGTTGAAGTATTGAAAATCGATTAAAGTACAGACGATTTAGTGATAGCAGGTAACGCGACGAATTACGAATAAGAGAACTTTTAATCGCGTTTGCCTCGAAACGACTTTTCTCGACCTAGGCAGAATCATAACTCTAGCTATAATTGTCCGATTTTCCATTTAAGGCGTTACCCCCACTTGTAGCGCAAAAAAAGGCCTTTTTCATGAATTTTTTTAAAGAAAACTACAAAACTTTTTTAATCGATCAATATACCATCTTAAAGAGCACATCTTGAAGAACTTTCAATAATTTTTTTATTGAAAAATATTACATTGTTTAGTGGCAAATGGCCGTGAATGAAATAATGTTTTTATATACACGGTTTGCAGTGACCAACATTGCGGCGAAGTGGATCATCTGAAAAAAAAATGCGGATGGATTTAGTCAAATATAAGTATAAACTAGTCTTTAATCGAAGGATTTTAAAAAATATTCATTTTTCACAAAATGGCGGACAGTCAAAGTTAATGGTTCGATTTTAACGAAAAAAAAACGGCCGTTTTTTGGCTACAAAACGGCGATTTTTTTTCGAAAAAAAAATCGAACGATTAAAGACTACATTTTTATGTATTAAATAAGCCTGCAAAATGTCAAGAAGATCGGTTCATTAGTGTTCGAGTAATCTTGGTCACCGACTTCAGAAATGCCATTTTGAGAAAAACGCGTTTAAAGTTTCAATTTCAGTTTACACGAAGAAAATATTTTTTTTTGTAAACTTACATAGTCATCTATTCCGGGCCCATACAGAAGTATGGGCCAGGATACTTATACTTCAAAAAAATGCAATAAAAAAAAATCGATTTTTTCCAAATCGCAAGTGGGGGTAACCCCTTAAGAAACCGAAATTTCCGTAATTACAGTGGCTATCGTTGTATGTAGCCGTTTTTTTAAGTTAAGTCCTTTTAAGCCTTCCAATGGAAGTAAAAATTTCGCCAAAATTGCATTTTTTAACACCTGCTATTTTGTCTATTTTTTTCAAAAGACGTACAACGAGAACTACATTTATAAAGATTATAAAACTTTTTTATTTTCCAGACGAACCATTGTCAAGTTATCGATTCGGGCCTTAAACCACATTTCTTATACAGAGGCTCTATTATACCTCAATAACGTTGTTAAATTTTATTTTTTTTAAAGAAAACTACACAAATAAGTTCAATGTATGCTCAATATTATAACTTTTTTCAAAATCACAAATGAATAATCTAGTAGACAAAAAAATCGGAAAAAACTACCTTTTTTGGCCCCCGGCAAGGTGGTGTCCTCTCTTAAGGGGTTATATATAGTTGACATTTACGAAAAATCGATTTTTTTTTCTTTTTTTTCTTAATGTACATAGATTTAAGTACACAAACAGAAAATTTCTTGTCAATCCGGCGAATATTCTCGAAGTTACACGCACATTTGTAATGACGTGTCGGAGCATTCGAAAGTGTTTTTGAAACTTCAAACGCGTTTTTCTCAAAACTGTGCTTTTAAAGTCTGTGAGCAAAATTTCTCGGAAACGGCTGAACCGATCAGTCTCAAATTTTAACATAATCTTTTCAAGTATATTTTAAAATAATTAACCAAAGGTTTTTTCTCACCGATAAATATTTTTCATTTCATAAACAATTTAAGGCCTAAATTTTTGTCAATAATCGATTTTTTTTGGGGTAGCGGCCATTTGTCAAAAATTATTATGCTGCTTACTCCTTCGATCAATTATAAGATAATACATTATATTAACGAAGTATTTTTAGTTTTTTTCATTTTCGATGATCCAGTCCAGAGATATCGGGATCACCGCAAGGCGCCTTTTTTTAGAGGTGCCCCCGGAGATCAGCTATAGCAGCATTCAAAATAATTATTTTTACAAATAGGAAATGTTAAATACAGTTAAAAGCTACCATAATATGTGTACAAATTTTTACGTTAATAGATTTAAAGGTCGTCTCAAGAAAAAATCTCGAAAAATCGATCTTTTTGGGCCTCCTGACTGAATATAACCCTTTAAACGCGTTTTTCTCGAAACACTGTCTTCAAAGTCGGTGGACATGATATCTCGAGAACCACTTGATGGATTATTTTCCAATTTGGAGGAGATACGTCGAGAAACATTCGAATGTCGTTGACGATCTCACTTTTTCAAAATCCATCTTTCTTTTTCAATAGTTACCTAAAAGTGACGACTTTTTTCATAGATTTTGTATGATCGAGTTTCAATCCGTAGCCACGTTGTGAATAAAAATGATTTAAAAAATCGGCGATCGTCAACGACTCGTATTTATTGTTATCTTGAATAACCCGTTTGGTTTTTAGATTTCAGATTCACCATTTAAGCTGGAGAGTGTCCACGCCAAACGTCGCGAAAAAAAGTCTTCACTTGCCGGCGGCCATGTTTTTGTTATTATTCTGTATTTTTTAGTGATTTTTTTCAACGGCGCTAAATACATATGCCTATGTGTTTAAAAAAATGCGTTTCTTTTTCACTTTTTACCTCTTCATTAATAACTAATGAATAAAATTATTATCCATGTATTATTTAAATACATCATATATTGTTTCAGTTATTAAATTTCATTTAACTATTGAAGAATAAAAATAATTTTCGAATACAAATTTCGAATTAGTACTTACATGATTAATTTTATTTCGAATGAACTTTTAATTAATCAATGTAATTAATATTTATGTATTGATAATGTGTTGTCAAATACATTACCTGTTATTTCGATTAATACATAGATGAAATTAAATAATTGAATATCAGAAATAATTTGTGAATTGAAATTTCGAAAGAGAATTTCCGTTATTAACTGTATTTCGAAAAAGTTCCCCTTTAGCAATAATTTTCATCCTTTTTTCGCATTTTTCTCCCAATAAAATCAGCGACCAATATTAGAGAAACTAAAGATTTCTTTATCTTTCAAGAAGCTGTAACGGACCAATAAATATAAAACAAAAAAATTATTCAGTCAAAATGCTACATACGTACAATTTCTTCCGACTCAACCGTCACATGGACGATTGAATTTTGGTAATCGAAATTCTCGTATCGCCTACATTATTATTATTAAAATTATTGTTATTTTCATTGTTATATTATATATTATTTTTTTGGTGATTAATAGAACGAACGAGTAATGTCGCGTTTCGCTATCACTTTTCGGTAGTCCCTGCCCACTTTCCCCTCAGGCGATACGATACTGTGAGTAAAGCGCTTCGTTCGCGGGTAAATATAGTGTATTACAAACTTTGCGGATACGTACCGTACACCGACATATATATGCAACTGCAAACACGCACACACAGACACACATACACGCGAGAGGTATTCCAGACCGACTCGACCTACTTTGCAATCTCGCACTCCAGGATTTCGTCCATTATTTTGCATCTTATTGTTCCAACTCTGAGATCCTTTCAGCCTTGAAAAAAAAAGAAAAAAAAATGAACAAAAAAATAAACTCTTTTGTCTGACTTCTGTTGGGACAAGATTTCTTTCCCGAAAAAAAAAATCACCGTTCGACACGTCAGTCTATGGTAAAATGGAAGAACCACTTTTTTGCAGCTCATTATTGATTCGGGCAGACGGTAAAGATCCGTATGAAGCGTCGTATGAAAAGTTAGTTGGAAAAAATCATTAGCCATAAAATATAAATATCGAAGGTAGGTGGA
This sequence comes from Ophion slaviceki, assembly GCA_944452715.1. Classification (NCBI taxonomy): domain Eukaryota; kingdom Metazoa; phylum Arthropoda; class Insecta; order Hymenoptera; family Ichneumonidae; genus Ophion; species Ophion slaviceki. The sequence goes on along the minus strand of OX101788.1, from coordinate 2,772,976 downwards.
AGGCCTATATATATATATATATATATATATATATATATATATATATATATAGAGAGAGAGAGAGAGAGAGAGAGAGAGAGAGAGAGAGAGAGAGAGAGAGAGAATCGGTCACTTGTACTCTGGGATCGAAATCCCCTAAGAGCACCGTGAGTTAAGAGAAAAAATGAAAAATGAGAACTGAAAAACAAATTGAAAATGTAAAAATTAAAAGTGTAAAAATAAAAATGACAATAACAATGAAAGATGAAAATCGAATCGGCAAATGAAAATGAAAAATAAAAGAATGAAAATTAAAAATGAAAGATAAACATCGAATTGGGAAATGAAAAATTGAAATTTGAAATGAAAATCTAAAAAAAAATGAAAATGAAAACAGGTGAGTTTTACAGAGAGTGAGGGAGAGAGAACATTCGTTTATTCGTGCTATGGAGCTCCAGCACCCTATGAGTACCACGCCGAAAAATAAATTGCATGAGCTTGTACACAATCGTATGTGCAGTGAATTTTCACTAATAATTTTCTCATGACTATTCATAGAACTGTATGAAAAATAAAATTGTAAAAAACTAAACTTATACCTAGAATAAAATAAAAAGAGAGATGATAAAATTTAGATAAGAATTTTTAAAAAGGAGGGAAAATGAGAGAGAACGCGAGGAGGGGAGAGAGAATATTATGTATTGTATTAAACTTCGCGAGGGATAAGCATTCTTGACCTGGCAAAATGTAACTGTATACAATACAATATGTGTATATATATAGATACACACACACACACCATATATGTATATATGTACAGAAAAAAGAGAGAGAGAATGAACTCGGAGGTATATTGTATTACAGGCAACATGTAGCCAGGTCAAGAATACTTATCCCCCTGCGAATCCGCAGAACTATCGAAGTTGTATGAGAACCCAGGCGTATGTTGGATACGTGTTTCAAGCTCGAAGATGTGTTACACGGAATTGTAGGGATTCTTATAGGCGGACGCGGTATTAAAACCAGTGTGCATGTGCATCAATTTTGTGTGTGTGTGTGTGTGTGTGTGTGTGTGTGTGTGTGTGTGTGTGTGTGTGTGTGTGTGCGCGCATGGGTGTGTATGTGTGTGAATGTATGAATGTACGTATACGATTGT
>OX101788.1:2731841-2769341 GCA_944452715.1 Ophion slaviceki | reverse complement strand
GTTGTTTTTGAGATCTCAATTAACTACGGAGTTCCCCTTACGGGTTTCTACGTATAACCCTTCCGACCTGAACCCTTTCCTATCACTCACCACCAGTGTCGGTCCGTTGGCGAGTTATAAAATAAAAAATTAGCAAGCAAACTTTTCTCCATAAGCATCGAAAATAGAAAATCGCGATGAGAAACCCCTAAATATTAATATCAAATTTTTACTTATTTCATCTTACTGGAACTACCGAATAGGAGAATTTGGAAAAGAAAAAAATTGTCGATTTTTTTATCACTCCTATATATATGAATATAAATAGATCGATAGATTTATTTAGGGATTCTTGCCTCTCAGGCTTGCTTAACCCTTTGAAGCATACATTTTTCTTTACGTGCACGTTTTTTTTGCACTTTCGTTATTGATGACACCAGCCACGTGAAAAATAAAAATGTTATCGGTATGTTTTAGTAGTTATTGAAGTCCTAGGAAACTTGAAACGCATTTACAACCGCCATATTTAATTAAAAAACACTTTTGAATCGTCAAAATCTGAATTCAGTTAGGTGTAACACCAGTGTTACACTGTTCCGCAAAGAGTTACGAATATTTCATCAATTTACAGTGGGTACATACATAGTTCTCCCTTATACAACTCTTACCTATCATACTCTTAGTCTACATGCAATCTTGTCTTCTGTTAACATTATTCTCTTTTTTCCTATTACCACATTTCCGTTATACATTGTCATCTTATACACTTTTTACTCCTGTTTTTGTCTAGTCCGCACCTTTCCCTCGAACATTCGCACGTATTCACATAGTACGAGCTTAAGGGGTTACCCCCACTTGCGATTTTGAAAAAATCGATTTTTTTTATTGCATTTTTTTGAAGCATAAGTATCCGGGCCCATACTTCTGTATGGGCCCGGAATAGATGACTCTATGTAAGTTTACAAAAAAAAATATTTTCTTCGTGTAAACTGAAATTGAAACTTTAAACGCGTTTTCTCAAAATGGCATTTCTGAAGTCGATGACCAAGATTACTCGAACACTAATGAACCGATCTTCTTGAAATTTTGCAGGCTTATTTAATACATAAAAATGTAGTCTTTAATCGTTCGATTTTTTTTTCGAAAAAAAAATGGCCGTTTTATAGCCAAAAAACGGCCGTTTTTTTTTCGTTAAAATCGAACCATTAACTTTGACTGTCCGCCATTTTGTGAAAAATGAATATTTTTTAAAATCCTTCGATTAAAGACTAGTTTATACTTATATTTGACTAAATCCATCCGCATTTTTTTTTCAGATGATCCACTTCGCCGCAATGTTGGTCACCGCAAACCGTGTATATAAAAACATTATTTCATTCACGGCGATTTGCCGGTAAACAATGTAATATTTTTCAATAAAAAAATTACTGAAAGTTCTTCAAGATGTGTTCTTTAAGATGGTATATTGATCGATTAAAAAAGTTTTGTAGTTTTCTTTAAAAAAATTCATGAAAAAGGCCTTTTTTTGCGCTACAAGTGGGGGTAACGCCTTAATGAACAACAAAGAATATCGTAAAAGTAATCGCCAGCTAATTTTTTGTTCCCAGTCGCTAGCTGAAAAAACTAGGTCATTACTAGGTCAGAAATATAATACAGCAGTGAGAGATTTCTTGCTATCTAGTCACCACTTAATTTTTTGTATTCAGTCACTAGAGGGCGGAGGGTTACAAGGCTGGGTAGTCAATCGCTAAGACGGCTAGCTAATGGCGATTCGAAACACCACTTTACCAGCTTGTGGCTAGGCGGTGAGGCGTTACGTTTTCCACTCGGAAAGGCATTAAACCGCTTCTTTCCCTCCCCACGTTGCCACACCTCAATCTGGCCCACTGTTCTTTGTTTCCTCCTTTTATTCTTTCCTGTTGCCAATATGTTTTCATCCTTGTATTCCTTATCCGATATTTACACTCTATACAGTATTTCGATGTTTCTATTCTGCACACGTCTCCCTGCTTCCTTTGATCATTTAGCATCAGTGATGGGCAAAATTGTAATAAAAAAATAACAATTACAAATTACTAAAGATAATTTGTAATTAAATTGAATTCCATTAAAATTACTTTTAGTAATAATAATTGAATCGGAGTTCATCGAAATTACTTTCGATAATTGTAATTGAATTAGAGTCCATTGAAATTATTTCCAGTAATTGTAATTGAATTGGCGTTAATTAAAATTACATTGAGTCATTTAAATTAAATCGGAGTTCATTAAAATTACTTTCAATGATTGTAATTGAATGAGAAATCATTACAATTATTTTCAGTGATTGTAATTAAATCGGAAATTATTAAAATTACTTTCAGTAATAGTAAACCACGCAATGTAGTTTCATTAGATTTTTTTGCTTGAGAGAATTCTAAGCATCGAAATAACTATCTCGTTTTTTTTCCGTAAAAACGAAGCCTCAGGGATTGAATTAAGCGAAGAAAAAAAATTGAGTCATGTTTAATATGATAATAGATATGTATTATATTAATATTCGAAACACACAATAAACATATGGTAATATATGGTAAGATCATCGAAGTGAATTGCACATAGTTTCCTATGTTTTTTGGGCCGCTTGTCGAGAATTTGACATTATTTTTACAAAATAAATTTGTTTAAACAATTATTTTTATGACAAAAATTATTTTACAAAATTGACTTACTGGTATAATTATGATACGGGTATTATTTCTAGTAGATTGCGTTTTAAAAAAATGTTAATTGCTTTTCATAATTTGTTCAAAAAAATTGTTTAAACAAATTAGTTTTGGAAAAGGAATGTCAAATTCCCAACAAGCGACCCAGAAAAAATCGGAAACCATATGCAGCTTATATAGTCACATTGACTGGTCAAGCAAATTGTGGAAACAAATCAATTTTTCAAAAATAATGACAAATTCTTGATTAGCTACCCGAAAAACTTTGGTAACCACCGCCAATTTACATATTGACTGTAAAATACTCGTTCCGATCACAACATTTGAATACTCCAAAAACGGAGAAAATCTGTTAGTCTATTTGTTGTTATTTTGCAGGTATAACGTCAGAGAAAAAAATGTATGCATATTTCGAAAGTACAACTATCGAGGACACCTTTAGAGCACTTTATTGTGCGAAAATAATCCGATAAGACTTTCGAAATTCAAAATGAAAAAAATGTCACTCAAATTTTGTGTTTTTTCAAAACTTATTTTGCAAAAATATTGTATAAAAAATTATTTTAGCGAAATTTTCAGTTGCGACATTCGAAAGAGCGGCCTTGAAAATAGTCGACAAGGTACTTTAGGAATTTTTTCCCCGACATTTTCATGGTAAATAATCACGTCGAAAAGAAGACTTGTGAAAAGTGTCTTTGTGACGTTAAAGGGTTAATCGTAAGAAAATTGTAATTGATATAAAAAAGTAACAATTTTCCCAAGTAATTATAATGAATAATACAAAAAATACTATTTTTTCCAGTAATTGTAATTAGCAGCAAAAAATTACAATTTTTTCACTAATTTTATTTGGCAACAAAAAAATTACAATTATTTCAAGTAATTGTAGTTGATAATCACAAAATTACAATTATTTCGAGTAATTGTAGTTGATAATCACAAAATTACAATTGTTTATAGTAACTGTAATTGATAAATAAAAATTTATAATTGTTTCCCGTAATTGTAATTAGTGACTAAATATTGCAGTTATTTACAATAATTGTAATTTACGGGTAATGAAATTACAAAAGTAATGTCTGCTGCCCAACTCTGTTTAGCATTCACATCCAGTTTTTAGCTTGGCCTCTAGTCAACTTGAATCTCCACCTATTCCTATTATTAGCACCGACTCCCCATCTCCTATTGGGATGTGGAATAAGTTCTCGCTGTTTTTTTTTTCGTGAAAATCAATGCTGCCTTCTGAAAAATCATTCCTAATGTTCTCAAACGTTTCGAAACTGTTGTGTGATCTACTCCTAATAATTCTGCAAGTTCAGACAGCGTCTGACATGAGTCTTCATGAAGTAATGCCTCCAATTCGATACATCAAAACCATTGTTTTTGAAGTGTCTAAACTAATATCTGCATATTGCTTCCACAAGAATTCTGTGTGCTTCAGCTGCTGATTTTTTTTTTTAAATACAGTAGTGCAGCAAAATTCCCTGAAAATACTCTTTTTTGGCAGAAAATTTGACATGTTTGACAACGCACGCAGTTCGGCTAACGCCATCTGTTGGGAAACCGCGAGAACTTATTCAACGTTCCAATAGTTTTCTAAACGCATTTTCCATTTCTCTACCCCACGTGTAAGGGTTTCCATTCACCCAGTTCCTTATTATTTCACTCAGAGAAACTCTTGGCACATCTCTCGCCATCCATTTTTGGTGGTCTTAAGGCGTTAGGCCACAGTAACGGGTATAAAATCATGTGCGAATTTAACAATTTTCTTTCGTATGAAAAGGCGATTCACTCATAAAATTAATTACACATCTATGCAGTATAAATATCAAGCTGTAAGAAAATATATATATTTTTTTCGATGTACAAGATGTCCGACTACTAACGTTTCCTTTTGTTATCTTTTTTTAGGCGCTCCGCGGTGTGACATTTAACATCCATAATTTTTTACCTAGAACAAAAAACAAAAATTCTCGTCAATCTACATTAGAATACCTAGAGAAGTACGTACGGAATTTAAAAAATATTGTTTTATTCCAAATTTGTAGGTATTTGAACTTAAGAAATGAATTTTCAGTGAAAAATTTCGTTATAACTGCTCATCAAATGAAAAGTTTTCGATTAAGGCGTTACCCCCACTTGTAGCGCAAAAAAAGGCGTTTTCATGAATTTTTTTAAAGACAACTACAAAACTTTTTTAATGGATCAATATACCATCTTAAAGAACACATCTTGAAGAACTTTCAGTAATTTTTTTATTGAAAAATATTACATTGTTTAGTGTCAAATAGCCGTCAATGAAATAATGTTTTTATATACACGGTTTGCGGTGACCAACATTGCGGCGAAGTGGATCATCTGAAAAAAAAAATGCGGATGGATTTAGTCAAATATAAGTATAAACTAGTCTTTAATCGAAGGATTTTAAAAAATATTCATTTTTCACAAAATGGCGGACAGTCAAAGTTAATGGTTCGATTTTAACGAAAAAAAAAAACGGCCGTTTTTTGGCTACAAAACGGCCATTTTTTTCGAAAAAAAAATCGAACGATTAAAGACTACATTTTTATGTATTAAATAAGCCTGCAAAATTTCAAGAAGATCGGTTCGTTAGTGTTCGAGTAATCTTGGTCACCGACTTCAGAAATGCCATTTTGAGGAAAACGCGTTTAAAGTTTCAATTTCAGTTTACACGAAGAAAATATTTTTTTTTGTAAACTTACATAGAGTCATCTATTCCGGGCCCATACAGAAGTATGGGCCCGGATACTTATACTTAAAAAAAGTGCAATAAAAAAAATCGATTTTTTCAAAATCGCAAGTGGGGGTAACCCCTTAATCAGAAATTCCGTTCGTACTTCTCTGCGAAATGCAATTAGGAACATAACTTTTAAATTTGAAGTAAATCGAGTGAAAATTGTTGAAGTTATTTGTCACGCCAATTGGATAAAAGCTGTTTCGAGAAGTTTCGAGTAGTCGGCCATTTTGTACATCGGAAGAAAAAAAAAAATTTCTAACAGCTCGATATTCATACTAAATAGATGTGTAATTAATTTTATGAGTGAATCACTTTTTCATGCGAAAAAAAATTGTTAAATTCGCACATGATTTCATACCCGTTACTGTGGCCCAATATGTAGCAACTCGCGCTCTTCCTCGCTTCTACCTCAGTTTTTGCACCCCCAAAAAAAATTCTCCATATATACGCCGGTGTGCTGGGACTCACCCCCATGATCATTTTCACGTATTACCCCGTCACTCTTTTGATATCACTTCTCTCATTTCGCCCCCAAGTTTCGGCACCGTAAATTAAAATAGCCCTCAGTAGTGTGTCCAGTAGGTAAGGTAACGGTACCAATGATCGGACGGTTAAGAGCATTTTTAGATTATAGGATTTAGTATTCATTTAAGGAACGTTAAAAAAAAAATGACCGGACCTAACGTCAAGCTCGTAAATTCTAGTTTTCAAAACACATGCATTAACTGCCGGTAAGTTAAATATTTTTATTTTTATACGCTCTAATGTTCAATAACACAAAATGTACCAATTTTCGGACAGCTGTTAGCGTTACGTACCTATGTTCGGACACGCTCATGTCCCAATTTTCGGACATGCAGAAATTGATTCCTATGGTTGCAAGGTTATGTTGAACTGGTACGTAAGATCTAAATATAGGACACATGTACTTACCAATTGATTTTCTCTTCTTTTTTCCCTTCTTTTTTCACTTCTTTTTTTTTCAAAATCCCAAACTAAGTCAGTAATAAGTCATTTATCGCGAGGTACGCAGCGAAACGAAATCAACAACGCGTGGCGTCCGGCGATTTGGTCTCTATGGCTACGTGCTCTCGTACTAGTGATCGGACGAGATCACTATGGATGAGCTTCGACCGTGGTACATGCGTGTGATACATGTCCCAATTAATGGGACACTGAATTTATTATATAAAACCTTATCCAAACCGAAATTTAACGACGGTTTCGAAAAGTCGGTTCGATTCACTTTCGATGGATCATAAGTCTAGTCTAGAAATCGATAAAAAATAAACTCCTATTACTATCACAAATTATTGCAACTCTTTGGTTCTTCGGTTTAGAAAAGTGCATTCATGACATGGCTGACTCGGACTCGTTAATATAACTCGTCAATTTCACTACTAAAATTCGTTATTAACGTACAATTTTCCAGTAATCAATTAATAATTGAAGGCTGAATAGAATGCAAGCGTTACTTTTCGTTAACTATCAATTATATATGTAATATAGTGAAGTATTCGAACTACTGTCCGAAAATTGGGACCCGTCCGAGCATTGGTACCGTTACCTTACGCTCTTCTTTTCATGTTGTTCGCTCTGGCGCGCTTCATTATTCCGCAAGCTGCTTTGTCGCTGCTTGTGCTTTACTCGCCAGCGTTTCCAGATGTTTTGTGTACGAATTCTTTACCGTGAACCAGAATCCCAAATATTCGTAGCCATTTACTACACTTCCTCAATTTTATTATTTCCATATTTCCATTCCTTGTTTTCCTTCCATCTCCGGCCTCCCCTAAAAACCACCACCTTCATCTTAGCTACATTCAATTGTACCCTATTTCTCTTCACGTATCTATTTAGAATCTTAAACATCGCGTTTAATTCGCTTGCACTTTCTGTCACTAACGCAACATCATCCGCAAACTTGAGTGCAAATATTTTTCTCTTGCCAATTGCCTCCCCTACATTTCTTCTTTTCTACTCAGCATCTGAGTCATCGAGAAAGACGTTGTAAAGTGTGAGACTTAACGGAGAACCTTGCCTCACTTCTCTCGTTGCTTCAAACCTCTCTGTACATCCCTAAAATGTTGTCACCTCGTTTTGAATTGTCCTGTATATGTTCTTTATCATTTCCAACATTCTGCCCTTCACCGCTATTCGTGACAGCTTTTCGATGAGTATCTCCCTATCTACCACGTCGAATGCGGATATAAAGTTAAGGAAACCTACAAACAGCTTTTATTTTTTACACATTTAATTTTTCTGAGGCTGATGTTTTAGAGATCCCATCTCGTTTAAAATCTATTTCGATGTAAAAAATTCTGAACTTTCCGAAAAAAATACTCTCCAAACCGGGAAAAATGGGGCAAGGCCCGAAAAATCGATTTTTATACTTTGAACGTGATTTTTGTAATTTTTAATACAACCCAGAATTTCAGCATATTTTTTTCAAGCAGTTCGTGTTTTTCTCTAAAAAATCGTTTTTTAAAAAAAATTCTAGCTATAGTTGGAGAGAAGTTATGGGCATTTGAAAATTTGGTGATTTACAAAATTTGAAAACTGTGAGCCGCCATTACTAAAAAGCTATTGGATAAAAAAATTCGAAAAAAATTGTGGATGTTCTTCTTAGTTTTCCTAAATTCAGACCACCCGGTACAACTTTGACACAGAATTGGTGGAATTACCCATATGCATATAGATTAGGGTGATTAAAAAAATGGACAATTTTTTTCCAATTCCCCTATTCGGTAGTTGCAGTAAGGTGAAATAAAACGTGAAATATATATATATATATATATATATATATATATATATATATATATATATATATATATATATATATATCGCGCCAAAAATTGGCCGCGATATTCGCGTTCAAAGTTCAAGTAGCAAATAATGGTACAATAGTTGCTGACGCCTGGAACGTGCAAGCCGGGTCGAGCGCGGCTTCGAGTCCACCTTCGGACAAGTCATGTTTTTTCACATTTTTCTTACTCCCAAAATATAATGAACACGGAGACTCGTTTTGCAAATCGATAATATGCTGCAATAATTTTCGTTTGTTATTAATACTTCAAGAATTGAAGACAAAAAAATCGCGCGTCATCAACTACTGTGCCATTTTTTACTCAGCGTCGAACGTTGAACGCGGAATATCTCGGCCAACTCTTGTCCCACGGCATTTGAAGAAGAAAAAGCCTGTAGCTCGCAATGACACTGCCTGCACTCGGAAAAACGCTCTATTAAGGACAAAGACGTTTGTCTCCCGGCGAATAAGTTCTCTTATTCGTATGTCGGCCTACTACGATTTTATTAACAGCTAAGACATTTTTTTATTAAAGTTTATGTTTAGGATTTACTAAGAATTTTTACTAACATCTAATACGATATATGAGTTAGAAGAAATAGGTGTTTTGTATCCGACAAATTGAGTTTTTCTTAACTTCTAATAGGATTCTTCACAATCCCCCAGCTGTTTTTTTCCGAGGAATTGTGTAATTTCGTCCGTTATTATTTTCTCACTGGAACGTTTTTTTTTCTCACTTTATATTCTTACTTACACTTAAGGGGAGGGTAGGGGTTTCAGCGTGAAAAAAAAACACTTTTTTGCGAATTTTTTTCATCTATATGGAAAGAGTTAATTCATTGAAACCTTTTGTACATTCTTGAGTGTCATTTCAAGAACATTCCGTGAAATTTGTACGCGAAAATATCCACAAACAAGCCGGTGCCGCGTTTTTCTCGAAACCACTTTTTCAAAGTCCGTGTTCACTGCCATTTGAAAACTACATGGGCAATTTATTTCAAACTTGGTACACACTTTCTACATATAAAATACCTCCCCCCAACGGTTTGTTTGATTTTTTTTTACATTAAGGGGGGTTTCCACCCCCAAAATGGCGGAATTTTTCGTGAAAAATGGCACTTTTCACTTTACATGACCACCAAAAATTTAGAAATGAAAAAAAAAATTATCAAAGACCGTTGGGGGGAGGATTTGATGATACTTTGATGAAATTTTAATGGTATTTGATTTCAGATAATTTCTAGCTGAGATACAGTGAACACCGCAAATCGTGTTTTTCCAAAGGCGTTCTTGGAAAAGCTTTGTCACCGGCTTGTTTGCGGATATATTGATTCATTTGGGGAAATATTGATTCAAATGTTCTATTTTAAATATGACTTTTAATTGATGTGAAAAATCGGCACGTAAAAAAATCATATTTAGTGACGCCTGATAAATGCTGTAGTTACAATCACATAAAAGGTGTCTCCATACGAGTAAACATGTATTAATTTCCAATAAATTATGTTCTAATGTGCCAATTTATTAGAACAGAATAAATCTTCTTGCTGAGTGTGTATGCTCACCGAGGGAATCCCAGCAGTTATGAATCACCCTGTATATATGGGAAAAAGTGATTTCTATATTACATAAATATACCAGGTTCAAAATTTTCTTTCCCAAGTTCTATATATATATATATATACAGGGTGTCCCAGAACTCAACGTCAAGCCGAAACGGGGTGACAGGATTGATTGTAACCATCATGAGAAAAATCAGAAAAAAATCTATCCCATGCAGTTTGAAAATTATGGGCATTTAAGAAAAACCTAGAAATTTGGTCAAACTGTAACCATTTTTCGGTTATTGTGGTTAACTTTTATTATTTTTGTTCATTTAAACTTTGGAACCGTAACCCTAAATAACATTTCTAGAATCACAGTCAAAAATAATGACACAATTGCCCCAAGTTTCCTAGAATTAAGACTATTTGTTAAACTATGAATTTAAAATTTTCAAAATTTGTCTACTTTGAAAGGCCCTGCTTTAAAAAAAAAGTACTAGAGTGCATTGGCAAGTGCCATTAAAAGTTGGCGCATTTAATCAGGACTGTAAAATGGTACAATACTTGTTAGTTTCATACTAAAAAAAGACGAGTAAAAAAATTAAAACCTCAAGTAACCCGATTTTTGCTAACCCATTTTACTCAGTTAAAATGTTTTTTATTCGCACAAGCTCTTGGTAGGTTCTTAATTTTACGGCAAAATGATGAGAGAGATGGATAGATGGATAGTGCCGTTTAAAACATTTTAACTGAGTAAAATGGGTTAGCAAAAATCGGGTTACTTGAGGTTTTAATTTTTTTTCTCGGTTTTTTTAGTATGAAACTAACAAGTATTGTACCATTTTACAATCCTGATTAAATGCGCCAACTTTTAATGGCACTTGCCAAGGCACTCTAGTACTTTTTTTTTAAAGGAGGGCCTTTCAAAGTCGACAAATTTTGAAAATTTTAAATTCATAGTTTGACACATAGTCTTAATTCTAGGAAACTTGGGGCAATTGTGTCATTATTTTTGACTGTGATTCTAGAAATGTTATTTAGGGTTACGGTTCCAAAGTTTAAATGAACAAAAATAATAAAAATTAACCACAATAACCGAAAAATGGTTACAGTTTGACCAAATTTCTAGGTTTTTCTTAAATGTCCATAATTTTCAAACTGCATGGGATAGATTTTTTTTCTGATTTTTCTCATGATGGTTACAATCAACCCTGTCACCCCGTTTCGGCTTGACGTTGAGTTCTGGGACACCCTGTATATATATATATATATATATATAGACACACACACATGATGTGTGCGTGGGAGTATATGGATATGTATGTAAAATCGAAGCTTCGCTTCACCCTTCACTGGTATGCTACTCCAAAGGCCAAGGATTTCGGACACCGCAAGAAGGGGGCGCTGTGGTTGGAATTTCCATGCTATACACACACACACACACACACACATACGCGCAAAATATGAGTTACACAATGGCCACATATTTATGCAAATTACATTGAGCTTCTATTCTCTGCAACAAGCTCTCCAGCATTCGTATGCATCGTCGCTTCCATCAACGATCACTATTCTTACTCGTACGCACGCACGCGCACTCTTGATCCCGTTTTTATTTTATTCTTATTTATTAATTTATTCCCGTTTCTATTTCGTTCTTTTTTTTTGTGTTTCTTGAATAATTTTTTCGTTAATTTTTTGTTTTTCCACAGATATCATCGATGCTGTGAGTGACGAGACGGGATGTGATTAATTTTTTGCAGTTTTTTTATCTCCACTTATTTATCGCTGTACGTTCGCGTTCGTGTGCAGTTGAGTGAAGGCGGTTTCGAGTGAAGTCAAGAAGTAATGAATTCGAGGCTAAAAATATGAAAATATCTCAGGAATCTTGGAACGAGAGAGGAAGGAAGAGAGAGAGAAAAGGACGGTGCCTGTGTATTTTTTTTTAATGACCACGTTCTCCCCCGTGCCATGTGGATGAAATAATGAAAATTGATAGGATTATATATATATATATATATATATATATATATATATATATATATATATGAGGCCATCCACGTCACTTCAGCCAGTAAAAAAAAATCCACAAATAATTTTGAAAAATCGAGTTACTTTATTGAAAAATATTCACCGAGTGTCGACATTTTTTAAAAATTTCTGACGTTTTTTCTCCTTGATTGCCATTTTTTAATATTTTCCCATTCAAATGGCTGTATCTTCGGCAGGATTTGACGTTTTTACATTCGTAAAAAACGAAAATGTGCGCCTTTCTCCAGCCTTCCAGAAAAAAATTAATTTAGATTTCATTGAGCAAGTCGAACGTCCGTTTCAGGGCAAAATATGCAAAAATATTTTTTTTCTCAAGGAAAAACCCTCGTTATTTTATTTTTAAGAATTTACTCGAATTGTGAATACGAAAAACGGATTTTTGGTATTTTTTATATTATGGGATTCCTAAACACCGTGAAGTAACAGCTATGTTTATTATTATTTTTTTTTTATTAACATTCGATTGAAGAGTGTGGAGCACTCGCTGTATGTTTATCAGGTTTTTGAAATACATATGACATATATGTCATATGTATTGGAGCCTTGGAGTGCTCGACACTCTTCAATCGAATATTAATAAAAAAAAAAAATTTTAATCAAAATAGCTGTTACTTCACGCTGTTTAGGAATCCCGTAATATAAAAAATACCAAAAATCCGTTTTTCGTATTCACAGTTCGGGGAAATTTTAAAAAATAAAATAACGAATGTCTTTCCTTGTGAAAAAAAATATTTTTGCATATTTTGCGCTGAAGGGGACGTTCCACTTGCTCAATAAAATCTAAATTCATTTTTTTCTGGAAGGCTAGAAAAAGACACACATTTTCGTTTTTTACGAATGTAAATACGTCAAAACCTGCCAAAGATACAGCCATTTGAATGGAAAAATGTTAAAAAATGTTAATCAACGAGAAAGAACGTCAGAATTTTTTTTTTTAATTTCGACACTCGGTGAATATTTTTCAATAAAGTAACTCGATTATTCAAAAGTATTTGTGGATTTTTTTACTGGTTGAAGTGACGTGGAATGTCTCATATATATATATGGCTCGGATCGAATCAATTTTGATTATTCCTGTCTTAATTCTTTTCAACCATCGTAGCCTCGTATCTGATCGATTCTTTATTTTTATAGTATAACTCTGGATTTCATAATTTTTCATTTTTTGAATTCTATTATCCATATACACACACGTACACACACACGTATAATAGAATTTAAAAATATTATATATACTATATATATGAAATATAAATTTCCAGCCAACGGAGCATTGAATCTGATGAATTTTAATTCGACATTTTTTAATTGTAAATTCATGTTTCATGCTCTATAATTTTTTAAATCGTGTTTACGACACCCCGCCCCCTACACACATATGAGTGTGTAGGTGTATGTAAATCTACATTTAAATGTATACACAGACACATCGTCTTATCGTGTACACATACTCGTATACACATACTCAGACCTGTCCCATCAAAAAAGTAATTAACCCTGTCAACTTTACCGTACAACGTATCACAAATATGCATATTAAAGGGTGGACACCTGGTGCTCCGCGTTGGCGCAGCTTCTACCATGAAAGAGTTGAAGAAGAAAAACAGGACAGACAGACAGAGAGAGAGAGAGAGAGAGAGAGAGAGAGAGAGAGAGAGAGAGAGAGAGAGGAGAGAGAGAAAAGAAAATGAGCTTTTGAGCCCTTCTGATTTATGGCAACTTGAGGGGCAAGTAGTACAAGAAACAAGAACAGAACAGTAACTAATGAAGATTAGAAAAATGCTGCACTCTATAAAAAAAAATCTGGTCGAAGTTAACTACTTAGCGAAAGTTCGCGAAGGGGGAAAAAATTGATATGAATTAGAAGTAAAATATGGTATAGATAAAAGTGGAATAAACGTCGAAGAAAAGAATGCAGTTTGAAATTACTTTTCTTATTAAATCAAATATGTTATAATTATGTATCAAGTTATTATGTGATTATTTTTAAAAACCGAATATTAAGGATATTCAATATGAAGTTATTTTCATATAGGTTTTAATTTTTATAATAATGTTTATTATATTGGTAATAAAATAGCTTCATATTGATAATAATCATTATTAAGTCATTTTTATATTAATATTGATATTAATATGAATATTAATATTACTATGTTAATGTTCATAGTAATATTTATTATATTAGTTGTAAAAAAAATTAATATTAATAATGATTAGTATTGAGTTGTATTAATTTTACATTAAGTAACATTAAATGATTTTTTAAATAAAATAACAATAAAATTAAGGGGTTATCCCCACTTGCGATTTTGAAAAAATCGATTTTTTTTTATTGCATTTTTTTGAAGTATAAGTATCCGGGCCCATACTTCTGTATGGGCCCGGAATAGATGACTCTATGTAAGTTTACAAAAAAAAAAATATTTTCTTCGTGTAAACTGAAATTGAAACTTTAAACGCGTTTTTCTCAAAATGGCATTTCTGAAGTCGGTGACCAAGATTACTCGAACACTAATGAACCGATCTTCTTGAAATTTTGCAGGCTTATTTAATACATAAAAATGTAGTCTTTAATCGTTCGATTCTTTTTTCGAAAAAAAATGGCCGTTTTATAGCCAAAAACGGCCGTTTTTTTTTCGTTAAAATCGAACCATTAACTTTGACTGTCCGCCATTTTGTGAAAAATGAATATTTTTTAAAATCCTTCGATTAAAGACTAGTTTATACTTATATTTGACTAAATCCATCCGCATTTTTTTTTCAGATGATCCACTTCGCCGCAATGTTGGTCACCGCAAACCGTGTATATAAAAACATTATTTCATTGACGGCCATTTGCCACTAAACAATGTAATATTTTTCAATAAAAAAATTACTGAAAGTTCTTCAAGATGTGTTCTTTAAGATGGTATATTGATCGATTAAAAAAGTTTTGTAGTTTTCTTTAAAAAAAATTCATGAAACAGGCCTCTTTTGCGCTACAAGTGGGGGTAACGCCTTAAGGAGAGAGACAGAGAGAGAGAGAGAGAAAATGAGGAACGTAAAGAAAAACCTTCGGAGGATTGAGTTGTAGGCTATCGATTCTCGCATATATGCACGTTTTTTTCTCACTGTTCCGCTCGTTCCTCGCCTTTCCTGCAAACGTCGGATTAAGGTAGTACGTGCCCCTAACTAGTCACGAGAGCTTTTCCCCACGAAAGTATTCGAATACCCTTATTTGAATATCGAAGAAATGGCAATACGATAACGTATCGTTTCGCATGTGCAGAAGATGTACTCGTTTCTGTGCTTTGCAATCTGTCAAATTATACGTCGGGAGCAGTTTTTACTCACTCTGACTGGGAGAAAAATTTGACGCGTGAACGTGACCAGTAAAATGTATCTAAAAGTAGAAAAGTTCAAGCTACAATTCTGCAAATAATTTATTCTCGCAATTTATTCTACGATTACGGTTGTCTTTTTTTCGTCCAAAATCGAACGTTTCTTATCTCTAGCTTGGCATTTTCGTAAGTTTCCAAAAACTATCCGGGCATACGAAACTTTTATTATCGTGCTAAAAGTAGATTTGTTTTATTTTTTTATGTCGGACGAGTCTAGTTGCCAGAGCTACCTACTCCGATTGGCCATGCAGCCAACGGCACTTTGTTCAAATAATAACTTCATTGTTTATCAATATTTTTTTAATTGAAAAAAAAATTCAAAATTTGCAAGACTATGTATCAATTGTGCGTAAAATCCCAACCTCGTCATCCCAATACGCTCAGAAAAAATGGTGTAGTTCCGAAAAGAACATACCTCCGATTGATTTGGAATTTCGTGTACCCATATATTTTTACCCGCTGATTACGAATATGATAGTCAAAATACCCGCAAATTCGATTTTCGAGGTTGAAACTCACAAAAACTGATTTTTTACATTTTTGTACTTTATTGTAATAAATGTTGATCTCAGAGAAAAATGATTCCCACAAAAGTTGTAGCCAATAAAAAAATGGATCTTTTATGTTCTATACAGTTTTTGCCTAAAACCATTCTGTTTCGAGAAAAATGGGATAATGCTCCAATAAGTAATTTTAGCTAAACTCCATTAGTTTCGATATTATCTACTTACACACTTTGCCGCGGGAAGGTTGGAGTTTGTTTGGGATTGTTTGTCGTACGTTGTTTGTTGTTTGGATTTGTTTGTTGTGTGTTGTTTGGGTTTTTGTTGTATTGTTTGGGTTTGCTTGGGTTTTGGTTTTTTTGTTGTGTTGTGTTGTTTGTTGTTTAGGTATAAGTATAGTGTGCGTATAGAAGCTGCAACCTTCCTGCGATAAAGTGCGTAAGTCGATAATATCGAAACTAATGAAGTTTAGCAAATGTACTTTTTGGAGCATTATCCCATTTTTCTCGAAACATATTGGTTTTAGGCAAAACTCGTATAGAACATAAAAGATCAATCTTTTTATAGGCTACGACTTTTGTAGGAAACATTTTTCTCTACGATCGACATTTATTACAACATTTATTACAATGAAATAGAAAAACTTCAAAAAATTTGTTTTTGTGAGTTGTGACCTTGCAAATAAAATTTGCGGATATTTTCCCTATCACATTCGTGATCAGCGAGTAGGAGCACATGGGTACACAAAATTTCAAATTAATCGGAGGTAGGTTTTTTTGGAACTTTATCCTCAAGAAAATATCGAACACCTGTTTTTTGAGCCCCAATGCAGTTGACTACAGAATTGTCATTGAAACATGGGCGAATATGAGAACGATCCCCTTCTCCATGAGAAACTACGCCGGATCTTGCAAATTTGGATTTATTTACTTAGACTGAGTACATACTCACACGTGTGCATTATCCAAAGCATCTAAAATCAATTCATTCCTCATCTTACATTACCGAAATGTTCCTCTACTCGTCGGAATTTTCCCATTAGCCCGAAAAAAAATGGAAAAAAATGAATTTCGAAAAAAGGAAAAATCGAATTTCGAAAAAACGAAAGATCGAATTTCAAAAAAACGAGAGATCGAATTTCAAAAATACGAAAAATCGAGTTTCAAAAATACGAAAAATCGAATTTAAAAAAAACGAACAATCGAATTTAAAAAAAAACGAAAAATCGAATCGAAAAAATGGAAAAAAATGAATTTCGAAAAAACGAAAAATCGAATTTCAAAAAAACGAACAACCGAATTAAAAAAAAAAAAACGAAAAATCGAATTTCAAAAAAACGAAAAATCGAGTTTCAAAAATACGAAAAATCGAATTTAAAAAAAAACGGAAGATCGAATTTCAAAAATACGAAAAATTGCATTTCAAAAAAACGAAAAATCGAATTTCAAAAAAACGAACAATCGAATTAAAAAAAAAACGAAAAATCGGATTGAAAAAAAAACGAAACATTGAGTAAACAACAAAAAACGAAACAAAAAAGCATTTATCAGCTGTTTTTTATTCTTCGAGCTTTTGTCCCAGTTCGCAATTGCGAGTTGCATTGGGTGCATACTACGAGAGGGATTAAAACGTAATATATCCGCGAGTTTCGAGAGAGCCGCGGGTCGTTTCGCTAATCCTCCCCCCCTGCCATTTCGCCCCCTTCAGCGCTGCCCCTGCCACCCCGAGCCGCCGAACCTCATCCACCCTTCGCCATTTCTTCCGCCCTTCAATCGGTAGCACGTACGTGTAGGTACACGCGTTTAACATTGTTCGACGTTTGTAACAGAGATTTATGACGTTTCCGCGTATTGAATAACAAGTCCTTGAACGCGTTGGATAACAGTCCTTGGATCTGTGTGCACGTGATATGCAGTTTTCCCGATTCGACGTACCGGAGAGGGGGAAAGACAGAGAGAGAGAGAGAGAGAGAGAGAGGGGGAGGAAAAGGGCGGAAGGGCAGAAAGGGGTAGGTAGATAAATGAAACCTTGTTATAACCCGGAAAGCTGCGAGATTTTTTTTAGTCATTAAGGAGGTACACCAGCTTCATACAATGTTGCCATGCTAAACCATGGTCAAATTTCAAAATGGTGATAGATCAATAAAATTTGGTGAGTATATTCTTTAGTATTATATATGTGAATACAATTTTTTTCAGATTTTTTCATTGTGCCGTTATCGAATAATTGAACATTGAAGTTCACGTGTATAAGCATAGCGTTTTTATAGATATAGGTATATATTCCGGGTATAAGAATAAACGCTTGTGAATTATTTGTAAGAAAACGGCACAACCAAAAAATCTGAAAAAATTTGTATCTACATGAATAATACTAAAGAATATATTCACCAAATTTTATTGATCTATCACCATTTTGCTGAAGCTGGTGTACCTCCTTAAAAAAGAGGAAAGTAAAACGAAAAATATAAAAAAATAACACAAAATATTTGAACGTAAGAATAAACTAGGCAGAGATGTACCTAAACACGAATTAAACAGGAAGTGAGTGCACTGATAGAAAAATTCTATTGACATTAACTAACCGCGTCTATTAGATTGAACAAAATTTGAATTGAGTACATTTTTCGTGAAATCAAATTTTTCCTATTGTATTCCATGATTCGAATTATTTATTTTAAATATATTTATCTCTTCAAATCAAAATCTACTTAAGGGGTTACCCCCACTTGCGATTTTGAAAAAACTGAATATGATAATATGTTATCTGTATCTGAATATGATAATATGTGATGTGATAATATGCGTTTGAAAAAACTGAATATGAACTGATTTTGATAAACTGAAATTGAAACTTTAAACGCGTTTTTCTCAAAATGGCATTTCTGAATTCGGCGACCAAGATTACTCGAACACTAATGAACCGATCTTCTTGAAATTTTGCAGGCTTATTTAATACATAAAAATGTAGTCTTTAATCGTTCGATTTTTTTTTCGAAAAAAATGGCCGTTTTATAGCCAAAAAACGGCCGTTTTTTTCGTTAAAATCGAACCATTAACTTTGACTGTCCGCCATTTTGTGAAAAATGAATATTTTTTAAAATCCTTCGATTAAAGACTAGTTTATACTTATATTTGACTAAATCCATCCGCATTTTTTTTTCAGATGATCCACTTCGCCGCAATGTTGGTCACCGCAAACCGTGTATATAAAAACATTATTTCATTGACGGCCATTTGCCACTAAACAATGTAATATTTTTCAATAAAAAAATTACTGAAAGTTCTTCAAGGTGTGTTCTTTAAGATGGTATATTGATCGATTAAAAAAGTTTTGTAGTTTTCTTTTAAAAAATTCATGAAAAAGGCCTTTTTTGCGCTACAAGTGGGGGTAACGCCTTAATATCGTCTAATAACTAAATATTTCATTTAGTCCTAATAAATCTGTGATTCGGTTTCATCTGTTCAAAATTCAATTTAGTTGGATCCACAAAATGTATCTATTTATTTTTTTCAAAAATTCAAACTAAATAGAAGTTTCGTCGAGACAACCATTTTTCTATTTGATTGAACTAATAATCTGTCTTTATTGCAATACCCACATCGAAGGGGGTGGGGGTAGCGAGGGACAAGAATGAGGAATTTTATATATATACAGGGTGTCTCTCTTATCTCTACCACCCGAAATAACTCGGTAATTTTCGGGGTCACAAAAAAATGTTCCGGGCAAAAGTTGTACAGTGTAACGGGGGCCATCAAATGCTACCAATTTTTTTTATTTCGGTGGAGGCGCTGACGCACAGTGAAGGTCAACTCCACTTTTTAAAATGGAATGGTACGTTTTTTTTCAACCATCTTATGGAGCACCTCAAGCCGCACTAAAAACATTAAGGGTTGAAGTCGCTCAAGGTCATTCAAGGTCAGTATCGATGATACAAATGTAAATATCTCACTACCAAATATTTGGTAGTGATCCGAGATATTTAGATATTAGATTTGTATTTCATTTTAATGGGTCACCTTGAATGACCTTGAACGACTTTGACCCCCCTAATGTTTTTTATGCGGCTTGAGGTGCTCCACTAGATGGTTGGAAAAAAAAGTGTACCATTCCATTTAAAAGAGCGGAGGTGAACTTCACTGTGCGTCAGCGCCTCCACCGAAATAAATCAAGTAAATGGTCGCATTTGATGGTCCCCTTCACACCGTACAACTTTTGTCTGGAACGTTTTTTTCTGACGTCGATAATTACCGAGTTATTTCGGGTGGCAGAGATAAGAGGGACACCCTGTATACAGGGTGGATCAACAACTATTGGCACCTTGGATATCTTCGAAACTATAAGGTTCACCGAAATATTTGCTGAAATGAAGTTGCACAGTACGAAAGGGGCCATCCGACAGCGATAATAGTTTTTTTTGCAGGTGTAGGTACTTCGGACATTTGGAGGTCAACTCCATTTTTTAAAATGAATCGGTATTTTTTTATGTATCATGAAAGAGGAGCTTGAAACGAGTTCAACGAACTATAACATAAGGTCATTGAAGGTCATGGAAAGTACAGAAAGGCATAGATTTTTGTCGAATGGTTCAACGTCAGATCGAAAACACCCGTGCGGAAAACTGATAGGGCATCCCTAATAAAAATAAGGGCCTTTCAGGGCTTTCCTAGTGCTTTCCCTAGTAGGGATTTCCACAATGGGCCCAGACTTGGCCATTATCGGGATAAACTTGTAGGGATTTCCACAATAGGCCCCGACTTGGCCATTATGTGGATAAACATGTAGGGATTTCCACAAAAGGACCCGAATTGGCCATTATAGGGATAAACCTGTAGGGATTTCCACAATAGGCCCAGACTTGGCCAGTATGGGGATAAACAAGTAGGGATCTCCACAATAGGCCCAGATCTGACTATTATAGCGATAAACCAGTATAAATAGCTTAGGCTACATGGTTGATGGTATTTCAATTATTCAAATCGATTATATACATCGATCGAATAATATTATCGAACGCAAATTGGGAAAAAGCGTAAGGGCATTAGCAAATAAAAAATCGACGATGAACACAAATATGCAGACAAACATCAGACATTATTTATTTATCAAATTAAAGAAACCTTTTACATAGATACAAACAATTACTCATGGTTTCACTCATACATGGAGTAATGCTAGCGCATAAGTGTGAACAGTCCCAATCGGTTTTCTCGACATTTTCATAGCAACTAATTTCCGCTCAATACTCATCGTAGGGAAAATTATTTCTTCTGAAGACTTCGCTGATATTTCCCATTCATAAACTTTATCTGACTGTGTAGGATAAGTAAATAAATTGGTCTTTGTTTTCCAGATCTTTTCCTCAATGGAAATAGATTCTCGTGATTCAGTAGACCCATATATTTTCTTTATTTCCACTACACATCCATTCCTTAGAATGGATTATTTTTTGTATTAATTTTGTCATGGCAGTTTGTCATAAAGGCTCACATGCAAATACGCAATCACATTTCTACGCGCGCACACATACATACACATGTACTCACGCCCACACCTATGCGCATGAACAATTACATAAAAACAAATACAGATATACCCTGACGCATTTAACATACACGTGTATCCACTGATACGGATATTTTATGGCGCTGAAATGGTTATGATGAGGCGCCGTTGAGGCATTTTCGGGGCGCTAAAATGGTTTTGATGAGGCGCCATTGAGGCAACTTACAAGGCCCCGGTCGTTGCGCCTTTAAGGGCCCTTGTTGACAAAGTGTGACCGGCCGCTAACGGCCCTCATGTGGCTTCCGGATTAGGGCCCGAATGAAGTTAGGGGAATATTATTGGGGCCCGATAACAGCCCCAACTCAATTTCCGCACGGGCAATGAGTCATTTCTTAATACCGTTTTATTTAGTGATGAGGCGACATTCACAAATCATGGCAACGTTAATTTGCACAACATGCATCTATGGCCAACGGAAAATCCACATTGGCTGCGCCAGATTGAATACCAGAGACAATGGTCTGTGAATGTATAGTGCGGAATCTTAGGTGCTGAAATTATTGATCTTCTTATCATCAGTGGAAATTTGAATGGCAACATCTACAGTAATTTTATCAAGGATACATTGGGTCTTTTACTCGAAGAGTTGCCATTACTCACACGACAAACCATGTGGTATCAACATGACGGATGTCCAGCACATTATTCATCGATTGCACAAAGGCAACTCGACGAAAAATTTTGAAATTGTTGGATTGGACGCGGCGGTCCAATATCGCGGCCAGCTCGTTCCCCAGACCTAACACCTTTAGACTTCTTTCTATGGTGAACATTGAAAGATAAAGTGTACAAAGAAGTACCAATCACCCTTGACGACATGCAACAGAGAATTATTACAGCCTGTGCATCAATAAGTTCTGACCCTGCAAAACTTGCAAGTCAATCAATCGAAAAAAGAATCCAATGTTGCATTGATACTGATGGTCGTCATTTTGAACACTTACTTAAAACGTAGTAATTTTATTCAGTACCGAAACTGTAAGTATTATCGCCTTTCTGTACTTTCTATGACCTTCAATGACCTTACGTTATAGGTCGATGAACTTGTTTCAAGCTCCTCTTTCATGATACAGAAAAAAAAAACATAACCATCCATTTTAAAAAATGCAGTTGACCTTCAAATGTCCGAAGTACCTCCACCTGCAAAAAAAAACTATTACCGCTATCGGATGGCCCCTTTCCTACTGTGCAATTTCATTTCAGCAAATATTTCTGTGAACCTTATAGTTTCGAAGATATCCAAGGTGCTAATAGTTATTGATCCACCCTGTATAGAGTCGAACCTCAATATAAGACGTTTCTAGAGAAGTTCGTTTTATCGAGTTTTCGTTATACCGAAGTCATGTTCCTTAAGGGGTTACCCCCACTTGTGATTTTGAAAAAATCGATTTTTTTTATTGCATTTTTTTGAAGTATAAGTATCCGGGCCCATACTTCTGTATGGGCCCGGAGATAGATGACTCTATGTAAGTTTACAAAAAAAAATTTCTTCGTGTAAACTGAAATTGAAACTTTAAACGCGTTTTTCTCAAAATGGCATTTCTGAAGTCGGTGACCAAGATTACTCGAACACTAATGAACCGATCTTCTTGAAATTTTGCAGGCTTATTTAATACATAAAAATGTAGTCTTTAATCGTTCGATTTTTTTTCTTCGAAAAAAAATGGCCGTTTTATAGCAAAAAAACGGCCGTTTTTTTCGTTAAAATCGAACCATTAACTTTGACTGTCCGCCATTTTGTGAATATTTTTTAAAATCCTTCGATTAAAGACCAGTTTATACTTATATTTGACTAAATCCATCCGCATTTTTTTTTCAGATGATCCACTTTGCCGCAATGTTGGTCGCCGCAAACCGTGTATATAAAAACATTATTTCATTGACGGCCATTTGCCACTAAACAATGTAATATTTTTCAATAAAAAAATGACTGAAAGTTCTTCAAGATGTGTTCTTTAAGATGGTATATTGATAGATTAAAAAAGTTTTGTAGTTTTCTTTAAAAAAATTCATGAGAAAGGCCTTTTTTTGCGCTACAAGTGGGGGTAACGCCTTAAAATGTTCTTTAAAAAAATATATTAATATTATAAATATAGGGATATTTTTTAAAGAAATAATGGTTCAAATTGGAGCAATTTTTACAAGCAATTAGCAACTGGAGCATCTTGTATATTATTATGTCATTGCATCAAGGTGTTGGGTGTCTATCGGAAGGGAATGGACAAGTCTTCGTTATATCAAGGATTTCGTTGTGTCGAGGTTCGACTGTACACACACACACTCACATATACAGGCTGATAGGAAGGTCGATGCAAAGCCTTAAGGGGCTGATCGGTCACCTCGTTAGGAACATTTCTAACCTAAGTTACCTTAGTCCAAAGTCTAAGGATTTCGAGTTATCATGGTGAGGATGATTTTTGAAAAATTTCCCAAAATTAGCCAACCCGTTCATAATGTTCAAACAGACAATAATTGGTAATTAAAAACTTATTTGCGTCTTAGCTTGATGTGTATTCAATCGGCAAACGCCAATACAATCATCTGTATCCACACAACTAACTAAATGGGACGTGTTGAATAATTAGAAACTTGTCAAAAAATAAAAATACCTTTACTTTAATGGTATTTGAAAAAAAAAAGCATTAACATAAGAGGTAAACAAGTTAGTACCTAATTTTGAGAAGTTTTCCAAAAATCATACCTATTACGATAACTCGAAATCCTTAGACTTTGAACTAAGGTGACTTAGTTTAGATATGTTCCTAGGGAGATTACCCATCACCCCCTTAAGGCTTTGCATCGAGCTTCCTAACACCCTGTTTATTCTAATGTGTCCATTAGTCATAATATTTATAGACTTTATATATTTAATCTTTAATATCCTTAACGTAAGGGTATTATCATCATATATATGTGTACAAATATATATTGTCATTAGACCATTAATAATAATATCTTGAGGTCGAGGATAATATTTCCTGATTTATTTCCATTATATTTTGCTCAACACGAATATATATATATATATATATATATATATATATATATATATATATATATATATATATATATATATATGTATGTATGTATGTATGTATGTATGTATGTATGTATATACATATGAGAGCAGCAAAACTTCCTATTTTTTCTGGCACACAGTGGGGTGGATCAACTAAGCACATAATAGGACATTACGTTGGCAGTTGAGGATTCGCCCGAGTTATTCGCAGAGCAAAAGAGGAAGAGAGAGAGAGAGAGAGAGAGAGAGAGAGAGAGAGAGAGAGAGAGGGGACAACGGTTTGTGTACGACATGAGCTCCCTCGGATTGGCGCCGCTGGGAGAAAACTGGACGAAATTCCAGCTCGAGGGGATGCAAACTGGAACACGTGGTCATGATATTGAACTTGAAGTTTCATTGCGCGCTATTTATTTTTTGTTCCTCTCCCCTCTCTCTCTCTCTCTCTCTCTCTCTCTCTCTCTCTCTCTTTGCCAGACTCCCTCGTCCACAATTTGCAAATTTTTACCTTTTTCTAGTTTTTTTTTCTCGTCTTGTTTAGCAAGGATTTCAATTTTGTTTTTTTTTTGCTCTGGGGTAGGAGGACGTGTATGTGGGTAGCCACGATGAGGGCACAAAAAGAGAATATACGTTCTGTTTTTAAATATACAGGGTGTTAGGGTCGATGCAAAGCCTTGAGGGGGTGATAGGTCAACTCGTTAGGAACATATCCAACCTAGGTTACCTTAGTCTAAAGTCTAAGGATTTCGAGTTATCATGGTAAGTATGATTTTTGGAAAATTTCCCAAAATTAGATACTAACTCGTGTACCTCATGTTAATGCTATTTTTTTTTAATAGCATTAAGGGGCTATACCAGTGTGACACTTTCAAAAATCGATTTTTTTTTTGCTTTTTCGACAGTTTATACTTTCAAGAATATGAAATGAGATTTTTCAAATTTGCTGACATTTTAATTCAAAGGGCAATTATCCGATTGACTTGAAATTTGAACTGAGTACTCTTGAATATGTTTACTCTACAATGACGTAAGATATTTTTGATTGGATGAAAATGGACGATTTGGCATTGAGAAAAACGACCATTTTATTGGCAAGAAAACACACTTTTTTTCATAACTACGCCATTTTGTTAGATTTTGATATTTTTCGAAAATCCTACGTCATTGTACAGGAAATACCTTCCAGTTTAACGAAATTTTTTCCTTTTTCGGTTTCAGCTACTCAATCGGCCGGAATCATGTCAGCAGTGGAGGAACTTTTTTTTTGGCGCCTCCGAAGGCAGTGCACAAGTCGCTTGGATCTCAATATGCTTCTATGAAAAAATTATGTAATATAGGTCAAATATAGCCAAATATATTCCTAATTTTCCGAAACATTCCAATGAGTACTTTTCCTTCCAAAAAATTCCCGAAAATCACCCAAATTTTCAGCGTTCACACTGGTATAGCCCCTTAAGGCGGCCTCTAGTTTCTCGGGTCGAAAAAATCGATTTTTTTTTTTTTTTTTTTGATAAATTACATCTACAACATGTGTAGAAAATGTGTGCCAAAGGATTTTTCGATATTCGAAGTGGTTCACAAGTTACGGCCCTGGAACGGAGCAGGTATACGGAGCAGGTATACTGTCAAACGCGTTTTTCTCGAAACACCATTTTTCGAAACGGTGACCACGATATTTCAGAAACTACTGCACCGATCTTGTTCAAATTTATACAGCATCTTTAATATGTTATAAGCCAGCGATTGAACTAGGATTATCATGATTGCTCCGATAGTTTTTTTTGTACGAGCGAAAAACATAAGAAAAAATGAGTAAAAAATAGAATGTAATTTTCAAAAGTGTATAAAAAAGTCAATTTTTGTAATTTAGAATTCACTCTAGTTCAATCGCTAGTCTTAAATATGAAGATTAAAATGCCGTTTGGTTTTTTGATTTCGGATAAGCAGAACAGCCGCAATCTTGGTCACCGTCAAGCACCTCTTTTACTTGATGTCTTCCTGTCGGCCACTATAACTGTTATTCTATTATATATTTTGACTTCAAAAAATTTGTAAAGCTTATTTAAATGTTAATAAAGATTATGCAAAAACAATGAGATTGATTATTTCGATGCTTTGCCCGTAAAAAATTATTGAAAAAGCCGTAAAAAAAACAGGCGAGAAACTAGAGGACCGCGTTAAGCTAAGAGGCAAATAAGTCTTTAATTACCAATTATTGTCTCTTTGAACAATGTGAACTAGTTAGTACCTAATTTTGGAAAATTTTCCAAAAATCATACTTACCATGAGAACTCGAAATGGTCAGATTTTGGACTAAGGTAACCTAAATTAGAAATGGTCCTAATGAGCTGACCTATCACCCCCTTAAGGTTTTGCATCGACCTTCCTAACACCCTGTATATAGCAATCACGATGGCCATATATTTGCCACTACGCGGACGATCATTTCCATTTGCAAATGAGCATGCGGGCATAATGTGTGTCACGCCGCGAGGCTCCAATGATCGCACACGAGTTCAATTTGCCCGCGCATTTTTCTCGATCTCGATCCGTCGATAAAATATAGAATGGGATTTTTTTCAGGACCCTAGAGAGGAGATTCAACGTTTCGAAAATTGGCTTACGTTCGGAAAAAAACGCGTTCAGAAAAAGCGTTTTTTTATCGATAGATTTATTGAACAAAACTTTTTCTTATCAATAAATTTATCGAATCAAACATTTTTCTCTTCAGGGTAATTTATTTTTGTAGCACGTTAAAAATGAGCATATTTCTCATGATTTATTCCCAGGCGAGCGATATCGAAGCTTCGAAGTAATGAGACGAACAACGACAAATTCAGTATCATCTTATCGACTCAAAATTTCCACTGTACTCGTGAAAATAATAATAAGGCATTTTGTAATTGAATTAAATTGTCTTCACAATTTCGCAACTTCTCATTACGTTTTTTGATATATTATATTATTATTATATTTGAATTCGAATTTTGAATTCAAATACATTCATATTTCAAACGAGGCATTAAAAAAAATGAGGCGTCGATCGTACCCGAAATTAAACCAATTATTTTTCTCGCAGTTTTGTAATAACAAATGACAAAGAAGAGGAAAAAAAAATCTATTTCTGTCTCTCCCACTCACAATTTCAATATTATCCCAGAAATTCAGAGATGCTTCGTCACGTAGCCCTTTCCAAAGCTCGGCAATAAATCAAACGTCAACGAAGCCCTGATTTTTCGCCTGAATAATTACCAGAAAAAAAAAGTGTCCGCGCCAAGTTGCGTTGGATCGAAATATTTCTTCTTTGTTCTTTTTTTTTATCGAAAACAACGTAGAGCCACGAAAAAATATATAACAAATCAAAGAATGAATGAAAAACTACGAATAAGCCCTCTAAATTGTAACTTCGTTCTTCGTGTACGACAGTGAGCGTATTGTAGTAATGGCTCAGGGCTTGCGTTTGGCATCGTTCAATTTGCTGAATGCGTTCTTGGAGTGTTCATATATATATATGTGTGTGTGTGTGTGTGTGTGTGTGTGTGTGTGTGTGTGTGTGTGTGTGTGTGTGTGTGTGTGTGTGTGTGTGTGTGTGTGTGTGTGTGTGTGTGTGTGTGTGTGTGTGTGTGTGTGTGTGTGTGTGTGTGTGTGTGTGTGTGTGTGTGTGTGTGTGTGTGTGTGTGTGTGTGTGTGTGCGTGCGTGTGTGTGTGTGTGTGTGTGTGTGTGTGTGTGTGTGTGTGTGTGTATATATATATATATATATATAAACAACGAGGAGGACAATGCAAAGTAAATGATAAAATGGGTACCTTATTTTGTCTAATGCAGTGTTTATCGATAAATGTGTGCGTGTATACACACACACACACATATACTCGGGGCTACTGGTATTGGTCACGATCCTGTGAATGGGTTGTAGGGCATGTTTTCCGTTACCAAATAACCCAGTAATACTTTATGCAAAAGTAAACCATTTTCGAGATATTATTATTTTATTCCAAGTGGAGAGTTCTAATCTCTGAAAATTAATTAAAAAAAAAAACCGTTGTATGGTATCGAACTTTTTTATTATTTGCCGTTTGAGGACACAATAACGAGGAATTATCGATAATAAAATAAGAATAATTATTAGACTTGGAGAGTTTCGGACCCCTAATTCGAAAATGTTTGCGGATTATTCATTCCACCATTCTCATAGATACACTAATGCTAATAATAATATCATTATTATTGTCATTATCGTTATTATCAGGTCCATCTATTATTATACATTATTATT
This sequence comes from Ophion slaviceki, assembly GCA_944452715.1. Taxonomy (NCBI): domain Eukaryota; kingdom Metazoa; phylum Arthropoda; class Insecta; order Hymenoptera; family Ichneumonidae; genus Ophion; species Ophion slaviceki. Next base: position 2,740,756 of record OX101788.1, on the reverse strand, counting down.
GAATATATTGGAAAGGAGGTAAGAGGAAAAGTTATTCCTATATGCATATATATATAATGTCCTCTTATGAATCGATAATCCTGCAACTGTCGATAGGTCAGATCATATCCTACCTCATGCTGGAATTTCAGTTTAGTACAAGTCCCACGCTTTTAGAGATTTCGGGCTTCATGTTATTTTTTTAAATCATCTGCTCATGGTTTTTCGCATACCATTTCTACAAATTATATGAATCGACAATATATAAGCAACTTTTCAACTATCAAAGTCAGATGTTCGAATTGGTTTGTATGAAAATTGTGCATTCGATCTTTTTTCATAAAGTTTCCTAACATTTAGGGTTAAAAAGCGGACTTTTATAAATAAAACAAATAACCGAGAGCATTTTTTTTTAAACGGGTCAAAAAAAGTTATTCGTAGAAATGGCAAGCGAAAAACCAAAAGCTGATGATTTTTGTCTCGAAAACCGTGGGACTTTCGCTGAATTGAAATTCCAGCATGAAATAGGACATGATCTGACCTATCGACAGTTGCAGGATTATTAATTCATAACAGAACACCATGTGTGTGTGTGTGTATCCTGCATCCTATATATATATGGGTAATTCCACCAATTCTGTGTCAAAGTTGTACCGGGTGGTCTGTATTTAGGAAAACTAAGAAGGTCATCTGAAAGGTCATATTAAAACAAGCATCCATGATTTTTTTCGAATTTTTTTATCCAATAGTTTTCGATTAAGGGCGGCTCACAATTAAAAAATTTTGTGAAACACCAAATTTTCAAACGCCGATAACTTCTTTCCAATTATAGCTAGAAAATTGTTTAAAAAACGATTTTTTAGAGGAAAACATGAAATTTTTGAAAAAAAATATGCTGAAATTCTGGGTTATTTTAAAAATTACGAAAATCACGTTCAAAGTATAAAACTCGATTTTTCGGGCCTTGCCCCATTTTTTCCGGTTTTGAAAGTATTTTTTTCGAAGAATTCAGAATTTTTTACATCGAAATAGATTTTAAACGAGATGGGATCTCTAAAACATTAGCCTTAGAAACATTAAATAAAATGTTTTCCCAATTTTTTGTATTTTATTTGATAATAAAAATTATAGTTATTATTAGTTTTATTTTATAAATTTGTAAGTGAGAAATTTTATAACCTCAAAACCAACAGTAGCTATTAAAATTAAAAGATATATTTTTTTTTAATTTGCTTATGTGACATGACATTGCCTTATAAAAACTCTGAATGTTTATTTACGTAATAAAAATGCCATTGAAGATTCAAATTAACCTTAAATCTTTAATGGCATTTTTATTACGAAAATAAACATTCAGAGTTTTTATAAGGTAATGTCATGTCACATAAGCAAATTAAAAAAAATTATCATTTAATTTTGATAGCTACTGTTGGTTTTGAGGTTATAAAATCTCTCACTTACAAATTTATAAAATAAAAATAATAATAACAATAATTTGTACTATCAAATAAAATACAAAAAATTAGGAAGAAATTTTATTTAATTTTTCTGAGGCTGATGTTTTAGAGATCCCATCTCGTTTGAAATCTATTTCGATCTGAAAAATTCTGAACTTCTCGAAAAAAATACTTTCAAAACCTGGAAAAATGGGGCAAGGCCCGAAAAATCGATTTTTATACTTTGAACGTGATTTTCGTAATTTTTAGAATAACCCAGAATTTCAGCATATTGTTTTTCAAAAAGTTCATATTTTTCTCTAAAAAATCATTTTTTAAAAATGTTTCTAGCTATAATTGGAAAGAAGTTATGGGCATTTGAAAATTTGGTGTTTTACAAAATTTGAAAACTGTGAGCCGCCATTACTTACAAACTATTGGATGAAAAAAATCATGGGTGCTTGTTTTAATATGACCTTCCAGATGACCTTCTTAGTTTTGCTAAATTCAGACCACCCGATACAACTTTGGCACAGAATTGGTGGAATTACCCATATATATATATATTAGGGTGGCACAATTTTGAGCTGTATTTTTTTTCCTTATTCTCACCATCCAATTATCTTCTTAAAAAAAAGAATTGTCGCGAAAGGTGCGAGCCGTCAAAAAAATATTTAGAAGTCGCTCAAGCCTCCCAAAAATATAAATTTTCATTGAAAAATCGATTTTTTTTCGTATACTTCTTAGCCATGAATTCTAAGATTTACTATTTTTAAATTAACCTCGCGAAAGCTCTAGCCGGCCAATTTAGTGGTCGTTCAAGAGCTTAGAAATTTCCAATTTTTTTTACTCTTCTCACTCATAAATTTAAATATTTTCAAAACAATTCATTCTTTTAATCATTTTTAGAAACCGATTTTTCAACTTTACCCCACACTTTTAACCCAACAAACGACCTATAGTTTTTTTTACGGACAAGAGCTTTAAGGGGTAAGGCCACTGTAAATTTTGCCAGACGAAAATTTGGCCATCGAAGGACAAATGTATGGTGCTGGGATTGCAGACTAACGGTAAATTTTTTTTTTACCTTCTTTTTTTATTTTTTCCAATAAAAAACTATTCGCAAAACTTTAAACGCGTTTTTCTCGAAATACGGTTTTTCAAAATGGCACGCAGCATCACTCGAACAATTTTCATTTTTTTTACTTGAAATTTTGACCAGATGTGAACATTAACATTATCTTGAGAATGTCGATCGGGATTTTCAATAACTTTATTTAATGAAAAGAGTTTGTGGCTTCCGGATGGAGGCCGTGTTGAGGATCAGCGTTGTGCCGACGTTTCGCAAACGTTACAGTCTGCATCATCAGGGCTGAGAGCTCCGATACTGAAGCTCTCGTGTCTCAGGTATTCCTTATATAGTTGCAGTCATCGTTCCAGATCACTGCACCAGCCAATCAGATGTTTTAATTGATCAGCTGGTCAATTAAAAAACCGGGAGGACGGTGTGCCAAATAGGATTGACGTGATATCCTTCATCTCTGTTTAGGTTGTCCGGATGTTTTCGGATTTCCAAGCCTTCTCGGTGTTTCCTGGAAAAATAGCTGTTTGATGGGGCTAGACTTTGGGCTTTGTCGAACTGGATGGCATGACCAGTCTCCATCCAATGTTCGGCCAGCGCTGATTGTGTAATATGGCCATATTTGATACACCGTTGGTGTTCTTTGATCCGTGTACTGATCTTCCTCCCGGTTTCCCCTATGTACACTTTGCCGCATGAGCAGGGTATTTTGTATACTCCTGGTGCACTCAATGGTGGTCTTTGGTCTTTTGCACTCGGAATCACTTGTGCTAGTTTCTTCTGAGGTTTGAAGATGACTCGCACGTTATGTTTTCCAAGGACCCTGCCTATGCGATCGGTTATGCCCTGAAGGTATGGAAGGGAAGTTGTTGCAGTTATTTGTCCTTCATTCTCTCCATCAGGTGCTGTAACCGTTTTCGGATCAGCTATTTTTCTTTTTAGATTTTTGATCGTTCTTTCGATGTTGCCTGGCTTGTAACCATTGTCTCCTAAAGCTTTTCGTAGGTGTTCTAGTTCAACCTCCAGGGAGTCTGGTTCGGAGATCGCTAGAGCTCGGTAGACCAGAGAGCTTATGACCGACTGTTTTTGGGAAGGGTGGTGATGGGACGTAGCGTGGAGGTATCTATCCGTATGCGTTGGCTTCCGGTAAACTTTATGGCCCAAAGTGCCATCGCTTTTCCGTTGAACCAGTACATCCAGAAAAGGGATTTGATTTTCCTGTTCTATCTCCATGGTGAATTGAATATTGGGGTGTTGGGAGTTGAGGAAAGTTAAGAAATGATTGAGGTTTTCTTGGCCGTGACTCCAAATGACGAAGGTGTCATCGACATATCGGAACCAGGTGGAGGGCTTGAGGGAAGCTTCTTGCAGAATTCTGTTCTCGAAGTTCTCCATAAAGATGTTGGCAATGATAGGGGAAATAGGGGAACCCATGGCTGCGCCTGAAGTTTGTTCATAAAACTGGGATTGAAATTGGAAGTATGTAGAGTTTAGGCAATGTTCTATGAGGGGCAGTAGGTTAGGGGCAACTTTTTTGGAATTTTTAACTATGCTTAGGGTTTCATTGGTTGGGACGTTTGTAAACAGGGATACAACATCGAAACTCACTAAAATATCTTCTGGTTGTACCTTGATAGACTGGATCTTGTTCACAAAATCCCGGGAGTTTTGGATATAGGAGTTGTTGAGACCTACGAGTTCCTGCAAAGGTTTGCAGAGAAAACGTGCCAAGTGATATGTAGGGCTGCCTATGTTGCTAACAATGGGCCTTAGTGGGATGTTGTTTTTGTGTATTTTTGGCAGACCGTAAAGCCTGGGCGGTAGGGATTCCTTGGGTGTAAGGGCTTTGGTTAGGTTTTCCGATAGACCAGCCTTCTTTAGAAGTGTTGTTGTTTTCTTTTCTACACTCGATGTGGGGTCACGTGATAATTTCTTGTACGTGTTGGTGTCCTCGAGCAGGTTCATAATTTTACTGCAGTAGTCCGTTTTATCCATGATGACAGTTGCATTCCCTTTGTCAGCTGGTAGTATTAAGATGTCCTTGTTTTTCTTCAAATTGTGAAGAGCAAGGTGTTCTTCTTTCGTGATATTCTGCTGCGGAGGTTTTGCCTTGTGTAGAATATTGCTTATCCGTTTCCTGATGTCGTTGCCAGTATCTAGTGGGAGACGGTAGATGGCAGTTTCCACCTGGCTGATAATTTCTCTGGTCGGAATTTCTGTCGGTGTAATGGCGAAATTGTGCCCTTTTGCGAGGACTGATGTTTCAGCTGCGGAGAGTGTGTGGTTACTTAGGTTTTTTACTGTGTGGGTTAGGATGGGCTGCTTCGTCTGTGCTATTTTTCCAGGAAACACCGAGAAGGCTTGGAAATCCGAAAACATCCGGACAACCTAAACAGAGATGGAGGATATCACGTCAATCCTATTTGGCACACCGTCCTCCCGGTTTTTTAATTGACCAGCTGATCAATTAAAACATCTGATTGGCTGGTGCAGTGATCTGGAACGATGACTGCAACTATATAAGGAATACCTGAGACACGAGAGCTTCAGTATCGGAGCTCTCAGCCCTGATGATGCAGACTGTAACGTTTGCGAAACGTCGGCACAACGCTGATCCTCAACACGGCCTCCATCCGGAAGCCACAAACTCTTTTCATTACATAAAGAGCCGTGAAAGCCTTAAAACTAAAATAACTTTATTTATTGATTTTTTATTAAAAAAAAACTAGCCGTTTTTTTCGTCAAAAATCAATTTTTTTTTTCAAACGCACGCCAAATCCACAAAAATTGATACTTTTTAAAATCCGATCGACATTCTCTAGCTATAACCCTCTAGATTGATGGTTTTTTTTTTGTTCTAGATTCAAAAGTGCACCAGTGGTGCTGCGTGCCGCGGAGCCCTGCAAGCAAAACATGCCCCGGGAAGATAGCTGTGGAACCGCCATTTTGTTTTTTTTTTTGCTGTAAAAAAATTTGATAATAAACTTTAATGTATGCCCGATAACACCCTTAAAAGTTTTTTTTCAATTACCTTTAATTTTGGAAGCAAAAAATTCGTGAAAAAAACTTTTTTTTGGACCGTTACAGTGGCCTTAGGCCTTAATGAATTATTTTATGACAACAAAGATTATAATTCATGGGATTATTATACATATATATACACACACAAAAACGCACCCACACATAACCTATTCCCTTCCCTTCTTCACTATAAATATAATAATAATAATCATTATTATTGTATATACATACATATACCCACAGGCATTTGACGTGGAATTCTATACACCGGCGAACCGGGCAAGGTCTCAAGGCCGCATCGTTTAGCGGCGATATACGTGCATATACATATATATATAGTGCAAGCGTTTGATCGGACGTTCGAGAGCGCTACACACACGATTCCTCCCCAACTCTTTTTCGCCTCGCGCGCACTCCGTTCCTGTCTTCTTCGCGGTGTGGACTCTGTCGAATGACGACACAACTACTACGGGACACATATGCACACATACACACACCGAGAAACACACGGGACGAGTGTACAACGATTATTCGTATGGCGAGCTACGTAAGCCGAGCCTCTCTTTGCCGCTGGGCTCTTAGCGAGGAAAGATCGCTCAGTGTCGGAAATTTCGATGAAAATAACGAAAAACGAGTAAGGCAAAAAACAAATAAAAAAAAACAACGCGTGACGGCGTACAAATAACGGAGAATTCATGGCGACGGAGTTCGCGGCAATTTCGTTGGTCTATTTTGTAATTTTTTTTATTTTTATTTCGATCTTTAGCGAAGTGTTTTTTTTTCGTTGCCCTTGATATTCATACGTGAATATACATATCTGTGATTTTTTAAACCCGCTGATGTTATTCTCGTTAACGTGACGGATTATTTCGGAGCTGAAGAATTCTCGAACGCGTTTTTTTTTTCGTTTTTAATCTTGCCGTTCGAATTCCGGAAGTGTAAATTTCAACTCGATTAGCGAATTTCGTTTCCTTGTTGTTCTTTTTTCTTTCAAGTTTTGTGATTTTTTCTCCTCGATATTTTTCGGGTGGACTATTAATTGGCAACGTATTGCCGAAGATACGGGTTTTTTTTGAGGCGAGTCTTAAAAATTCGACGGAAAAAATCTAGCGGTATCGCGAGCCGCCTCTTGATGCTTAAAATATATGCACCTTGAACGATTTATGACTGCGAGCAAGATCAAGAGCAGATCCGTTCGAGAAAGAATTTGCCTTGAATTTTTCTCTCGAGTCCGCTGAAAATAATGTTGTGTGAACAGACGTGCGGATATGGAATTGGGCGGGAGGGGTGATTTGAGGATTTGAGAGGAGATAAACGAAGAAGGAAGCGGCGAGTGTTCTTGATGTATGCAATATTCGATAGGACATTTGGGAACTATTTTCTTAAATTGTTTTTCGGGATAATTGCCTTGTTGAATTGTTCCAAGTTATTATTCGAGGTAAGGGTTTCAACTTATTGTTGAGAACAATTGTTCTAATTATTTAAAAAGATTGTTTTAATTATTGAAAATAATTGTTCCGATCGTTTAGAATGATTCTTTCAATTGTTGAAAGTTTCGCTTCAATTTGTGACAATAGTTGTTTCAATTCTTGACAATAGTTGTTTCAATTATTGACAATAGTTGTTTCAATTATTGGCAATAGTTATTTCAATTATTGACAATAGTTGTTTTAATTATTGACAATAGTTATTTCAATTATTGACAATAGTTGTTTTAATTATTGACAATAGTTGTGTCAATTATTTACAATAGTTGTTTCAATTATTCACAATAGTTGTTTCAAATATCCACAATAATTGTATCAATTATTGACGATCGTTATTTCAATTATTCACGATAATTATTTAATTTATTGAAAGTAATTCGTTCAATTATTCACAATAATTGTTTAAATTATTGAAAATCGTTTAGAATGATTCTTTCAATTGTTGAAACTTTCGCTTCAATTTGTGACAGTAGTTGTTTCAATTTGTGACAATAGTTGTTTCAATTCTTGACAATAGTTGTTTCAATTATTGACAATAGTTGTTTCAATTATTGACAATAGTTGTTTCAGTTATTGACAATAGTTGTTTCAATTATTGGCAATAGTTATTTCAATTATTGACAATAGTTGTTTCAATTATTGACAATAGTTGTTTCAATTATTTACAATAGTTGTTTCAATTATTCCCAATAGTTGTTTCAATCATTCACAAGAGTTGTTTCAAATATCCACAATAATTGTTTCAATTATTGACGATCGTTATTTCAATTATTCAAAATATATGTTTCAATTTTTGACAATAAATGTTTTAATTATTAAAAATAATTTTTTCAATTATTTAAAGTGTTTGTTCCAACTTTTCAACATAATTGATTTTACCAACAACACCGAATAATTGTATGTAAGAATTATTTTTTTAAATGGTAAATATCGAAAATAGTTGATGTTTCCATTTATGTCAATTATTTCGAACGCGTCAAATTATCTCAGATATACTTGTTATAACTGATTTGTGATTATTATGATTTCAGTTGTATAAAATGATTTCAATTATTTTTTGTATGATGGCAAGTATTTTCCATTCTATTCCATCCAATTATATCGAGTAACTCGAAGTACATCGATTGTCATCATTTAAACTAATTTTCAATTATTCCAATTTCAATTATTTCGGTACAATTAAAAAATTTCCATTAATTTTATTTCACCTATTTCGAATAACTGAAATTATCTTGAGCATATTTATTGTTCATAATTTATAGTAATTATATAATTTCAATTGTTTCAAAAAATATCAATTATTTCATGAACCCTCAATTTTTCCATATGATTTCAATTATTTCCTATGATTTCATTTATTTCGTTAAATTTCCAGGAATTTACATAATTTCAATTATTTTATAAAATTATGTCGAAGCAATTATTTCGACTCCAAAAACTCGCAAAATCGAACCGAGGAAATCGATTCCTCGCTATCTAGGGTGAAGTCCTTCCTTCAAATTGCAACGGGATATTGCAAATTCGGAAAAAGCCGGCAATTATTCTCACGTCGCGGGACCCGCGAAACTTCGGAAAAAACCACCTGTATATGCGTTCAAGCACGCATGTGTCAAATCTGAAATCGAATTTCAAAAAAATGCACCCTCGCCCCATCCGCGTTGCTCGAATTTCGCACCCCCGTCCCCTCGGCCGAGATAAAGAAAAAATAGTACAGAATGAAAATGCACATATCACTCACCATATGAAGTCCTTGCAGTGGCTGCAAAATGTCGGCTGTTTGAAGAATCTCGGCATGAAACTGTGTCCCTTGATCATGTAGACATTCTTCTTCTTGAGTGCACCCTTGCGACCCCGCAATTTTTTGGCAAAGGCGGTGGTCGAGTCACCCGGGCCGAGTGAATCCTCGCACGT
>OX101788.1:2617684-2731641 GCA_944452715.1 Ophion slaviceki | reverse complement strand
GATTGGAATATGCATTAAATGAATTTCAAAGTGAAAAACATGTATCGAGATCATTGTTTTCTCTCGGTTGCCCGTTTATGCCGAAAATGCGGGTTAAAAAAATTAACGACGAACCGCGTTGAAAAATAAAACGCCGAAACGACCGTGAAAGGTTCAAAAAGAAATCTTGAGCCTTTGCCGCGATCGTTTCGGCATTTTTTTTCAACAGTAAACATTATGGAAAAGGGTGTATCATAAATGTTTCTTTATCTGCAATGAGCGTCGTGGCTGAGTTGTAGCGTGACGGATTACGATGCTGAACGTCCGGGTTCAATCCTCGGTGGCTAAACTTTTTTCTCTTCATTTTATATTCAGAAAATTTCGAACTTACTCTCGCTTTAGCTATTCTCGCCTGTTCAGGCATTATTTATGATATTTAATTCGTATATGCTTAATAAAAAAAAACAAGACATTGCTACCGGGGATCGAACCCGCGTCGTCTACACTCAGAGCCCGCACGCTCATATCTCAACCGCGAGACTCTTGTGACTGCAAACCTGCCTTACGTATACAGTAGAATCTCGATTATCCGAACCAATTGGGACCGAGACTAGTTCGGACAATCAAAAGTTCGGATAATCGAAACGTGGGTTTTTTGGGACGAGATCATCAACAACACGTTTTTACATTTAAAAAAATACATAAATATATATTAAAATTTGACATACATATTAACATTGATATATATATATATATATATATATATATATATATATATATATATATATACACATACACGGTGGCCGGAACATTGACGTCTAAAAATAAAATTTAGGTCCCTTGTATCGTGGGGTATCCGAATAACCCCCATGTATGTCGCGCGACTTTTCATAGTTTTCGAGTTATGAATTTTTTACTGTATTTTTGAGAATTTTCGACCTGACCAATTGAAAAAAAATCTTTAAAAAAAGTAGAAGACTATCGAGATTTTTTTTGCAACTGAATCTTTATGAGTAGTACTTTTATGCATAAAATAATCAGCTTCGTAACTGTGATGAAAGTTATGAAAATGTTGGTCTAAAGTGAAAAATTTACGTTCGGTAAATTATGACTTAAATTTTCAACTTTAAATTAAACATCTAAACAGGTGACTTCATGGTTCCTAATTAGGCCCTAAGAATGCGCCAGACTGTCAGCTTTCATAACCATTAAAAAGAGTAGTACTTGATAGGGCTACTTTGGCTACAATTGACCTTCAATGACAGCGAGGTGGAAAATTCTTATAATTACCCATCTGATTAAAAAAAAAATTTGCCCATTTTATCATTCCTAAGGCTATTTAGTTTGTTAACTAACCAAAAATGACTGCAGGGAAAGCTAAGATTGAAACATTTGGAGGTTTATTTTTTTTAGTTTAATTTAAGTTTAATGAATTTTGCGCGATCCGTTCTCATGGATCAGGTAAAAGCTCGTTTACGCGATCCGTTCTCGTTACAAGAACGGATGGCGCAAAATTCATTAAACTTGAATCGAACTAAAAAAAAATAAACCTCTAAATGTTTAAATCTTAGCTTTCCTGCAGTCATTTTTGGTTAGGTAACAAACTAAATATCCTTGGGAATGATAAAATGGGCAATTTTTTTTAATCAGATGGCTAATTTTAAGAATTTTCCACCTCGCTGTCTTTGAAGGTCAATTGTAGCCAAAGTACCCCTATTAAGTACTGCTTTTTTTAAAAATGATTATGAAAGCTGAGAGTCTGGCGCATTCTTGAGGCCTAATTAGGAACCATGAAGTCACCTGTTTAGATGTTTAATTTAAAGTTGAAAATTTAAGTCATAATTTACCGAACATAAGTTTTTCACTTTACACCAACATTTTAATAACTTTCATCACAGTTACGAAGCTGATTATTTTATGCATAAAAGTACTACTCATGAAGATTCAGTTGCAAAAAAAATCTCGACAGTCTTCTACTTTTTTTTTAGATTTTTTTTAATTGGTCAGGTTGAAAATTCGTAACTCGAAAACTATGAAAAGTCGCGGGATATACATGGGGGTTATTCGGATACCCCAGGATACAAGGGACCTAAATTTTATTTTTGGACGTCAATGTTCCGCCCACCCTGTATATTTATATATGTGTGTGTGTGTGTGTGTGTGTGTGTTTTAAGCACCTGAAAAAAGTCGAGTGCCTTTTAAAATATTTTTTAAAAATAAAATCGTCCATTTTTAATTGACGAACGGCTGCAACGCGTTTTTGAGCGTCTAAGTCTCGCAGCTGTTTGAGAAGGAGAAGTTGCGTTGGGTTGCTTATTGTTGCTCACGGTGGTGGCAGCGAGCAACCATGTATCTTTCGCGCCAACGTTCGGATAATTGAGCTTCCGGATAAACTAAGTCATCGTTCGGATAATTGAGGGTTCGGATAATTGAGGGTTCGGATGATCGAGGTTCGGATAATCGAGGTTCTACTGTACACACTTATCCAACCTTAAAAAAAATCGCTGCAGGACCAACTGCATATTGTTTATATGACCCCAAAGTATTTTTGAAGCCAAAAGAAAACGATTTTTCCAAATTCCTAGAATGGTGTTATCCCTTAAAGAAAAGAAATTGATTTTTTGATCATTGTAAATGTATATCCCCTCTTAAAGACTTTAAGGATGTATGGCAACTAAGTCATTTACTACTGTTCGAATTGAAACTCACTGATATTGTAAAGGAAAATATCGAGAACTTTTTGAGATTAAAAAAACAAAATTTGCCCACGTGAATGCTGAAATAAACGAATTCAAAGTTGGGTCATTTAACACGGGGAACATAGGACTGTACGTCCAAAATTCCCTTTACATTGGCAAAAAAGGTATTTCCGGAGTACTCTTTTGTAAAAAAAACTTTTGTGCGGTATCGCTGTAATATGCATGATACGGTAAAAATAAAAAATCGACATGTGCCCATATATTTTGCGAGATATTGCGCGTTAAATGGGACCGTTTTCGTATTTCTTTAGCTCGTATCTCGTAACCACGACAACGTCAGGGCAGTGCAGCCAGATCGCGCGTAAAAGTTACCCCCTCTCTAGTCTCTTACGCGCCCGTCACACAATCATAATAGCGCGTGTCCGTGAGCGAGCGATGCTCGGACATCTTCGGAAAGAGCCGAGCACGGTCGAAGTGTCCCGACCGCGCCTTCGGCTGCTACACCAATACGTGGACGCTGAGCATGTTCATGTGCGGCCAAGCCGAAACGAAGGCTTCGAGGGAAAAAGCAATCTGAGCACGACTCGCGCGTGACGTCACCCGAGGGGCACGCGCGAGGCTTTTAGATGATTTCAATGCTTATTTAGCTCTTGATTCTCTGCGTTATTAATGTATACAAAAAAATGTATCGCGCACTCTGATCGCTTATTTTTTAGTTTATACGTTAATTTAAATATAATAATAAATCTAAATTACAACTTATTTATCTTATATAAAATTGTTTACGCTTTACTCACACCCGTCCTTATGCCAAATAAATTATAATTCATAAAAGAAAGCGGAAATATATTTATATTCGTATTATTATATTAATGCACATACTTTCATCAAGCGATACAGCATTATCCCCAAAAACAAGCCAATCATCCATCCGGCCGCGAATTGTAAGTACCAGAAAGTGCACATATTCTACAAGCGATGAGATGGTCCCGTTGGTAGCGTTCCTGGCTTCGGTCCGCAGGGGCCCCTAGTGAAAATTTTTCTCCAAATTTTTCATAATTTTTCATATTTTAGTCATATCTGAGATTTTCGGAGAAAAAACGATTTAAAACAGATTCAAGTACTGGTCTATTTCCCAAAAACACATTTTTTTTACTTAAAATTCATGATTTCTCATTTTTTTCCCGGAAATTTCTCTTTTTCCTATGACCTGAGTGAACGGCTGCGGAGATATTCGGAGAAAATGTAAAGATGAAAAAAATGAGATTTTCGTAAAAAAAACTTGATATTATTTTTTTTCGGGAACTTTTTCTTTTTCCTATTGAGTGAACGGCTGCGGAGATATTCGGAGAAAAGTTGTAGATGAAAAAAAAATAAGATTTTCGTAAAAAAAACTTATGACATTTTTTATCCCTCATAATTCTGAGAAATAATGAATTTCCGAAATTTTTGCAAACATTATTTTCCTTAAGGGGTGACACCACTGTAACGGCCTGCCACGAAGCGTTTTAGACAAATAATACTCGGGGTAATTATTAAGCATATATTGAAGTATATTGCAAAAAAATTTTATGGGAAAATATTACAAAATGGCGACACTGCAGCAAATTCTTCCGAGGCATGTTGAACTTAAGGTGATCTACGGCACGCAGTATAACTTGTGCCAATTTTAATCTGGACAAAATAAATTTTTTTAAATTAAATCTAGATGAGTGTAGCTAGTGAACCACGTAGGGGATTTTAGAAATATTGATTTTTGAGTAATTGCCGAGTATTTGACTAAAAATGTTCAATTTTTTTTAAGACTGTTATTTTTTAATAAATATTGTTTAAATTAACTTATCGAAAATCCCCTACGGGGTTCAGTAGCTACACTCATGTAGACTTAATAAAATAAAATTCTTTTTTTTAGATTAAAATTGGCACAGTTATACTGCGTGCCGCAGAGGTTCGACATGCTTCGGAAGAATTGCTGCAGTGTCGCCATTTTGTAATATTTTCGGATAAAAATGTATAGCCATATACTTAAATATATGCTCAATAAATACCGCCAGTATTATTTGTTTATCACATTTTCTTCCGCCAAAAAGAATATTAAAAAATACGCTTCCTGTAAGGCCGTTACAGTGGTGTTACCCCTTAAAGTTTTCATATAATTTCCAAGATTTTCCCGTGATCGTGAATAAAATGATAAAATATTCGGAAAAAATCGAAAAAAATTCGGAGAATCTCGGATGTTTGCGTAAAAATAATTGTCCGCAAAACTCCGAATTCTTCATATTTGTTCCAATTCATAGAAAAAATCGGAAAAATTTTCCGGAAAAAATCGGAGTTTTTCGGGAAAAAATTTGCACTAGGGGCGCTGTATCGTACCCCGCGCTCAGTGTTTTTTTTTTAAATTATTATTACTATTAATTCTTATTTGATTAGTTATTTTTATTAGTTATCATTATTATTTTAATTAGTTATCTTTTAGTGTCGAAAAATTTATCGCGCACTCTGACCGCTTATTTTATTAGTTTGTACGTTAATTAAAATACAATAATAAATCTAAATTGCAACTTATTTATCTTCTAAAAAATTGTTTGCGCTTTACTCACACCCGTCCCTATGCCAAATAAATTATAATTCATAAAAGTAAGCGGAAATATATTTATATTCATATTATTATATTCAATCTCATTTACTTTCATCAACCGATAAAGCATTATGATAATGCATTATGATAATGCTTTATAGCTTAAAATTTAATTTAAATGATAATGCTTTCCGAAAAATTTTTTAGATTTTTTCCGAATTTTTCTATGAATTGGAACAAATATGAGGAATTCGGAGTTTTGCGGACAATTATTTTTACGCAAATATCCGAGTTTCTCCGAATTTCTCCAAATATGTCATCATTTTGATTACGATCACAGGCAAATTTCGGAAATTATATGAAGACTTTAAGGGGTAACACCACTGTAACGGCCTTACAAGAAGCGGATTTTTCGAAATTTTTTTTTTGGCGGAAGGAAATGTGATAAACAAATAATACTTGCGGTATTTATTCACCATATATTTAAGTATATAGCTAGAAATTTTTATCCGAAAATATTACAAAATGGCGACACTGCCGCAATTCTTCCGAAGCATGTCGAACCTCTGCGGCACGCAGATAACTGTGCCAATTTTAATCTAAAAAAAAGAATTTTGCTTTATTAAGTCTAAATGAACATTTTTAGTCAAATACTCGGCAATTATTCAAAAATCAATATTTCTAAAATCCCCTACGTGGTTCACTAGCTACACTCATCCAGATTTAATTTTAAAAAAAATTTTGTCCAGATTAAAATTGGCACAAGTTATACTACGTGCCGCACAGCACCTTAAGTTCAACATGCCTCGGAAGAATTTTCTGCAGTGTCGCCATTTTGTAATATTTTCCCATAAATTTTTTTCGCAATATACTTCAATATATGTTTAATAATTACCCCAAGTATTATTTGTCTAAAACGCTTCGTGGCATTTTTTTATCCCGCATAATTCTGAGAAATAATGAATTTTCGAAATTTTTGCAAACATTATTTTCCTTAAGGGGTAACACCACTGTAACGGCCTGCCACGAACATTCTCATATACTTTCATCAAGCCATAAAGCATTATCATAATGCTTTATCGCTTGATGAAAGTAAATGAGAATGAATATAATAATATGAATATAAATATATTTCAGCTTACTTTTATGAATTACAATTTATTTGGCATAGGGACGGGTGTGAGTAAAGCGCAAACAATTTTTTAGAAGATAAATAAGTTGTAATTTAGATTTATTATTGTATTTAAATTAACCTACAAACTAATAAAATAAACGGTCAGAGGGCGCGATAAATTTTTCGACATTAAAAGATAACTAATTAAAATAATAATGATAACTAATAAAAATAACTAATCAAATAAGAATTAATAGTAGTAATAATTTTAAAAAAAGCACTGAGCGCGGGGTACGATCCCGCGCCCCTAGTGCAAATTTTTTTTTCCGAAAAACTCCGATTTTTTCCGGAAAATTTTTCCGATTTTTTCTATGAATTGGAACAAATATAAAGAATTCGAAGTTTTGCGGACAATTATTTTTACGCAAACATCCGAGTTTCTCCGAATTTTTTTGGATTTTTCCCGAATTTTTCATCATTTTACTCACGATCATGGGAAAATCTTGGAAATGATATGAAAACTTTAAGGGGTAACACCACTGTAACGGCCTTACAGGAAGCGTATTTTTTAATATTTTTTTTTTGGCGGAAGAAAATGTGATAAACATATAATACTTGCGGTATTTATTGAGCATATATTTAAGTGTATGACTATAAATTTTTATCCGAAAATATTACAAAATGGCGACACTGCAGCAATTCTTCCGAAGCATGTCGAACCTCTGCGGCACGCAGTATAACTGTGCCAATTTTAATATAAAAAAAAGAATTTTGTTTTATTAAGTCTACATGAGTGTAGCTACTGAACCCCGTAGGGGATTTTCGATAAGTTAATTTAAACAATATTTATTAAAAAATAACAGTCTTAAAAAAAATTGAACATTTTTAGTCAAATACTCGGCAATTACTCAAAAATCAATATTTCTAAAATCCCCTACGTGGTTCACTGGCTACACTCATCTAGATTTAATTTAAAAAAATGTATTTTGTCCAGATTAAAATTGACACAAGTTATACTGCGTGCCGTAGAGCACCTTAAGTTCAACATGCCTCGGAAGAATTTGCTGCAGTGTCGCCATTTTGTAATATTTTCCCATAAAATTTCTTTGCAATATACTTCAATATATGCTTAATAATTACCCCAAGTATTATTTGTCTAAAACGCTTCGTGGTAAGCCGTTACAGTGGTGTTACCCCTTAAGGAAAATAATGTTTGCAAAAATTTCGGAAATTCGTTATTTCTCAGAATTATGAGGGATAAAAAAATTTCATAAGTTTTTTTTACGAAAATCTTATTTTTTTTCATCTACAACTTTTCTCCGAATATCTCCGCAGCCGTTCACTCAATAGGAAAAAGAAAAAGATCCGGAAAAAAAATAATATCAAGTTTTTTTTACGAAAATCTCATTTTTTTTCATCTTTAAATTTTCTCCGAATATCTCCGCAGCCGTTCACTCAGGTCATAGGAAAAAGAGAAATTTCCGGGAAAAAAATGAGAAATCATGAATTTTAAGTAAAAAAAAATGTGTTTTTGGGAAATAGACCAGTACTTGAATCTGTTTTAAATCGTTTTTTCTCCGAAAATCTCAGATATGACTAAAATATGAAAAATTTGGAGAAAAATTTGCACTAGGGGCCCCTGCGGACCGAAGCCAGGAACGCTACCAACGGGACCATCTCATCGCTTGTAGAATATGTGCACTTTCTGCTACTTACAATTCGCGGCCGGATGGATGATTGGCTTGTTTTTGGGGATAATGCTGTATCGCTTGATGAAAGTATGAGAATTAATATAATAATACGAATATAAATATATTTCCGCTTACTTTTATGAATTACAATTTATTTGGCATAGGGACGGGTGTGAGTAAAGCGCAAACAATTTTTTAGAAGATAAATAAGTTGTAATTTAGATTTATTATTATATTGAATTTAACGTACAAACTAATAAAATAAGCGGTCAGAGTGCGCGATAAATTTTTCGACACTAAAAGATAACTAATTAAAATAATAATGATAACTAATAAAAATAACTAATCAAATAAGAATTAATAGTAATAACAATTTTAAAAAAAGCATTGAGCGCGCGGAACGATCCCGCGCCCCTAGTGCAATTTTTTTTCTGAAAAACTCCGATTTTTTCCGCAAAATTTTTCCAAATTTTTCTATGAATTGGAACAAATATGAAGGATTCGGAGTTTTGCGGACAATTATTTTTACGCAAATATTCGAGTTTCTCCGAATTTTTCCGAATATTTCATCATTTTAATTATGATCACGGGAAAATCTCGGAAATTAAATGAAGACTTTAAGGGGTAACACCACTGTAACGGCCTTACATGAAGCGTATTTTTTGATATTTTTTTTTTGGCGGAAGAAAATGTGATAAACAAATAATACTGGCGGTATTTATTGAGCATATATTCAAGTATATTGCTATAAATTTTTATCCGAAAATATTACAAAATGGCGACACTGCAGAAATTTATCCGAAGCATGTCGAACCTCTGCGGCACGCAGTGTAACTGTGCCAATTTTAATCTAAGAAAAAGAATTTCGTTTTATTAAGTCTACATGAGTGTAGCTACTGAACCACGTAGGGGATTTTTGATAAGTTAATTTAAACAATATTTATTAACAAATAACTGTCTTAAAAAAAATGAACATTTTTAGTCACATACTCGGCAATTACTCAAAAATCAATATTTCTAAAATCCCCTATGTGGTTTTCACTAGCTACACTCACCGAGATTTAATTTAAAAAAAATTATTTTGTCCAGATTAAAATTGGCACAAGTTATACTGCGTGCCGCAGAGCACCTTAAGTTCAACGTGCCTCGGAAGAATTTGCTGCAGTGTCGTCATTTTGTAATATTTTCCCATAACATTTTTTTGCAATATACTTCAATATATGCTTAATAATTACCCCAAGTATTATTTGTCTAAAACGCTTCGTGGCAGGCCGTTACAGTGGTGTTACCTCTTAAGGAAAATAACGTTTGCAAAAATTTCGGAAATTCATTATTTCTCAGAATTATGAGGGATCAAAAAATGTAATAAGTTTTTTGTACGAAAATCTAATTTTTTTCATCTATAACTTTTCTCCGAATATCTCCGCAGCCGTTCACTCAGGTAATAAGGAAAAGGGAAATTTCCGAAAAAAAATAACAATAATACGTTTTTTTACGAAAATCTCATTTATTTTTATCTTTAACTTTTCTCCGAATATCTCCGCAGCCTCAGGTCATAGGTAAAAGAGAAATTTCCGGAGAAAAAAATGAGAAATCATGAATTTTCAGTAAAAAAAATGTGTTTTTTGGAAATACACCAATACTTGAATCTGTTTTAAATCATTTTTTCTCCGAAAATCTCAAATATGACTAAATTATGAGAAATTATGAAAAATTTAGAGAAAAATTTGCCCTAGGGGCCCCTGCGGACCGAAGCCAGGAACGCTACCAACGGGACCATCTCATCGCTTGTAGAATATGTGCACTTTCTGGTACTTACGATTCGCGGCCGGATGGATGATTGGCTTGTTTTTGGGGATAATGCTTTATCGCTTGATGAAGGTATGAGAATTAAGATAATAATACGAATATAAATATATTTCCGCTTACTTTTATGAATTATAATTTATTTGGCATAAGGACGGGTGTGAGTAAAGCGTAAACAATTTCTCAGAAGATGAATAAGTTGTAATTTGATTTATTATTATATTTAAATTCACATATAAACCAAAAAAATAAGCGATCAGAGTGCGCGATACATTTCATTGTATACATTAATAACGCACAGAATCAAGAGCTAAATAAGCATTGAAACCATCTAAAAGCCTCGCGCGTGTCGTCGGGTGACGTCACGCGCGAGTCGTGCTCAGATTCAGTGTTGCCAGAGTGAGCTATCGTTTGGTACTAGACGGCAGCGCCAAACCGTAACAAGTTTTGAATTTTCGTACTTAAGGGGAGGTACCTGAGTAAACGGCGAGAAAAACAGGTAAACTTCGCGCATTTTTATCACAAAAACTAATGTTTCGATTGGATCCGTGTTTTTTTTTATTGGAAATACGTACATTGAGGTATGTTTAGGAATTTTTTAAAAATAAATTCGTCCCCTGGAAGTCATTCAAACGCGATTATCTCGAAACATAGCTTTCAAAGTCGGTGCCAGATGTATCTCGAAAACGGCTTGTCCGATTTTGTCCAAGGTTGGATACAATATTTTTCGGTAGTTTTTCTCGTTCGCCACGTAGGGGTTTATCATTTGATTGAACCATTGCTTTTTTATGCAATGTTTATGCAATCCAAAATCGTCGGAAATTGCGAACGAAAAACGAATGTTAAATTAAAACGGTCGCAATTCCGTCCAAAATGAAAATTTCAAAAAAATCCTACGTGGCGAACGAAAAAAACTATCGAACAATATTGTATCCAAATTTGGACAAAATCGGACAAGCCGTTTTCGAGATCTATCTGGCACCGACTTTGAAAACTATGGTTCGAGAAAATCGCGTTTGAATCGCTTCCAGTCAACGAATTTATTTTAAAAAATTCCTAAATATACCTCAATGTACACATTCTCCAATAAAAAAACCCGGATCCAATCGAAACCCTAGTTATTGAGATAAAAATTCCCGAAGTTTGCCTGTTTTTCTTGCCGTTCACTCAGGTACCTCCCCTTAATTGGTGGCATTGGCGGTCACTTTGAATCTAACGTCTGCAACAATATGAAGAGGGCGCGGGAGTTTACTTTTTCCATTGAGGATGAACTAGGGTTTTCATCAATGTTTGAGTTTTTTTCTTATTAGGGTACTAAAATCATGAAAAACGTAATAGATTCACGCAAGGCGTACTGACGTATTAAATACTCCGAAACGTACCAGATTTAGTACAATTGTACTAAACTGGCAACGCTGCTCAGATTGCTTTTTCCCTCGAAGCCTTCGTTTCGGCTTGGCCGCACATGAACGTGCTCAGCGTCCATGTGTTGGTGTAGCTGCCGAAGGCGCGGTCGGGAAACTTCGACCCCGCTCGGCTCTTGCCGAAGATGTCCCGAGCGTCGCTCGCTCACGGACACGCGCTACTATGATTGTGTGATCGGCGCGCAAGAGACTAGAGAGGGGGTAACTTTTACGCGCGATCTGGCTGCACTGCGTCAGGGAAAACATACATCAAATCAACAACTAAATTTGCAGTTAAAAATTGAAAATTCTTCTTTCTGTACCGCATGTTTTACTTTGAGCTGTGGTAAATCTCCTTTTTAGCTTTAATGAATATTACAATTATTTTATTTAGTCTTTAAATGCGATTTTTGCAAATTGCATAATCAGTTCTGTAACGACTCTGCAGTAGCTGCCATACATCCTTAAAAGAATCTCGTACGTGTTAGCGAAAATCGGCAGAAAATTAGGAAGCAACTCGTCCACTTCTTTGATGTTCGCTATTTCGGTGTTCGCTATTATGGACCATCGCTCGTTTGCCTATCTGAGATCAAAACTTTCGAAGTTTGTATCCTCGATATCTGGCTTTTTGCTATAGATGGTATTACCAATATTAGATACTCACGTCTTTCTATTTCGGAGATGTGAATGTTCAAGATTGTTTAAATCTGTGTTTGTATGACTCAAACTCCAAACAAACCCAAACAAACTCAATAGGAAAAAGAAAAAGTTCCGGAAAAAAAATAATATCAAGTTTTTTTTACGAAAATCTCATTTTTTTCATCTTTAAATTTTCTCCGAATATCTCCGCAGCCGTTCACTCAGGTAATAGGAAAAAAAGAAATTTCCGAAAAAAATAATAATAATAAAAAGTTTTTTAACGAAAATCTCATTTCTTTTCATCTTTAACTTTTCTCCGAATATCTCCGCAGCCGTTCACTCAGGTCATAGGAAAAGGAGAAATTTCCAGGAAAAAAATAAGAAATCAGAAAGACAGGAACGCTACCAACGGGACCATCTCATCGCTTGTAGAATATACGCGGTACTTACAATTCGCGGCCGGATGGATGATTGGCTTGTTTTTGGGGATAATGCTTTATCGCTTGATGAAAGTATGAGAATTAATATAATAATACGAATATAAATATATTTCCGCTTACTTTTATGAATTATAATTTATTTGGCATAAGGATGGGTGTGAGTAAAGCGTAAACAATTTTATATAAGATAAATAAGTTGTAATTTAGATATATTATTATGTTTAAATTAACGTATAAACTAAAAAAATAAGCGACCTGAGTGCGCAATACATTTTTTTGTATACATTAATAACGCAGAGAATCAAGAACTAACTTAGCATTGAAATCATCTAAAAGCCTCGCGCGTGCCGTCGGGTGACGTCACGCGCGAGTCGTGCTCAGATTGCTTTTTCCCTCGAAGCCTTCGTTTCGGCTTGGCCGCACATGAACGTGCTGCTCAGCGTCCATGCATTGGTGTAGCAGCCGAAGGCGCGGTCGGGACGCTTCGGCTTGCTCGGCTCTTTCCGAAGATGTCCGAGCATCGCTCGCTCACGGACACACGCTACTACGATGGTGTGATGGGCGCGTAAGAAACTAGAGAGGGGGTAACTTTTACGCGCGATCTGGCTGCACTGCGTCCGAGCTCTGAGTACGGACGGCGCGGCTTCGATGCCCGTAGCAACATTTTTTTTTGTTATACATATATGAATTAAATATAAAAAATAATGCCTAGACAGGCGAGAATAGATAAAGCGAGAGTAAGGTAGAAATTTTCTGAATATAAAATGAAGAAAAAAAAGTTCATTCATCGAGGATTGAACCCGGACCTTCAGCATCGTAATCCGTCACGCTACAACTCAGCCACGACGCTCATTGCAGTTGAAGAAACATTTATGATACAGCCTTTTCCATAATGTTTACTGTTGAAAAAAAATGCCGAAACGATCGCGGCAAAGGCTCAAGATTTCTTTTTGAACCTTTCACGGTCGTTTCGGCGTTTTATTTTTCAACGCGGTTCGTCGTTAATTTTTTTAACCCGCATTTTCGGCATAAACGGGCAACCGAGAGAAAACAATGATCTCGATACATGTTTTTCACTTTGAAATTCATTTAATGCATATTCCAATCCGTAGTACGGCCACACATATATGTCGAGCTCGATCGGACGGAAAACCTCGCTCCGTTCGCCTGTCGAGCGAGCGAGGGGCAGAGACTTTTCCCCCACCGAGCTACCCATTCGTGTTCACGCTGCTGCGATACCAACTTTAGCGGTGATCACGGACTCGCGCGGCTACAAGGGAATCTGCAACCTCGACAGAGGCGATGATCACGAAATCATACTCCCGAACTCGCCGCCGCGATTTAGCGCCATTTACGAAGCACGCCGAAAAGGGCCGCGTTGTGCATCTCCCCATTGATCTCTGCTTCTACCATCCGAGATCCCCTCAGCCCCCCACTCTTTTCGCTGCGGGTCCATGCTTCGCTAAACCGCCACGGGGCGTCGCGCACGTGCGCGTCAGTCGTAGGGCGTCGCGCATTGAATCATCGCGTGCTACACTGCTAACGCGTCGCAAACGTCAATTCGCTTCTCAATTACGCTCCACAAACCGAATGGGGTTTAATGCGAACTTTTGTTTTTAACTCAAACAAAATTTAGTATCAACATGAATCGATGGATTCTCGCACTTTCGTTCGTAGCCTACATCTCGATAGGTGAGTCGAGCAAAATTATTTCTTTCCCGCGAAGCCGCGACGACGTTTCTGGCCGCCCGAAGCGTTCATCAATGTTCTCAGTGCTTTTTGCCCATTTCTCGATACTTGAGAGGCAAATTAACGTACCGGAAGTGCATTCGCGAGAAATCGTTTTCGCAATAACGATCTTTTCGCGCGGTGATCTCTGCCTTTGGTCTCGTAGTAGAGAGACTATTAATTCGACGTCGATCTCTTTTTCAGGCAACGCCCTAGAGTGTTATGTGTGCACGAAGCAGGCGGGTAACGTCGCCAAGTGCCTCAAGTCCATAGCGACCTGCGAGCAGGGCGAGGACGTTTGCATGACCGAGGTCCGATGGGGAAGTGAGTAAATTGTCACGCGCCAAATGCAATAACAATAGCGCCTGTTTTTGAGGTTATGACCGCGCTCGATCAACAAGTGTCTTTCGCAGTTGGAGTACAGGTGAACCCACCGTAGTTTCGAACGTGGGAAAAATTGGAATAATAAGAGTTCAACTGAAGCGGCGCTGGCGTCGATTGCGCACGATTTGGTGTAAACACGCGTGTGTTGTTTTGACGGGAATATAACCTTAATTTGTTTCGCCATATAAATTGAAAGTATGCAATATAAATACGGGTATTATGTGAAGTATAAAAATTAAAAGTTGTCTGAATTATCGTTTAACCGTATTTTCAGTTTGAACTCGTTTTACTTGAAATTCTCCTTGTATAAACGAGAATTTGTGGTTAGAAATCCAAAAAACTCGAACTTTGACCTTATTCGGTAACAGTTTGACTGATTCAATTAGGTGGAACTAGTTTTTCCTAGTTAAAGAGGTACGGTGGTGACCATGCTAGTAAACTTAGAGTCTATTTCACGCCGCAATACCGCCCCGTTTTAGATATATGTATATGGCCTATTTTTCGAGAAATATTTTTTAAGTATTGAATTTCGAGTTTCCTATTATTTTTATAATATGGAAACAACCTTAATAATCTACTAATCGACTTCAGTAGTGCGCCATATCGTTGACGTTTAGCGTCGTCGCATTTTCGGTGGCTGTCATCGGTTCCATGCGCCCGGCTTATTATTTTTTGTAGCCGGTTAACACGGAGAATGAAAATACTGTGGAAGTTTATCAAAAGAGTAACGGGATTGTACCTGAAGTCCAGTTAAGAGACAAATGTAGATTCTGACGGACAAGAATTAGAAAATGAAAAGATAATATTGCGATTGCAAATAAAAAACGTCGCGTTGAAGTTAACCTCAATGTCCAATGTCCAATCTGTCCAAAGTCAAAACATATTTCATCGATTGTGATGTTATTTTTCACTTTCCCAATTTTCACAATATTTGCAGGTATAAAAAGGAACGTTTATTTTATATGACGGTTCTCCCATGCTGAATTTATATATAGATGCGTTGTATAGGTACATGTCGCCAGAAAAATTGAGATGCCTTTGCTGTACGTAAAAGAACTTCAAGTAAATACCGACGAAAGGCCGTTTATAATCTATTAAAAAATGTACGGCTTCGCACAATCATATTTTTAATTCGCGTTGAAAATATCCGATAGACGAATCAAATTTGCGCGGGTATCCGGCGTTGCCACACGTCGAGCAAGATGGCAGCTGTTACGTCACGAGAAGTCTCGCTCACCGAAAACTTCGGTTTTTGCGACTTTATTTCTAAATTTATTGCTTATTTCTGCGGTGAGCTTTCCAATTCAAGGTGCCTTATCGATCACAAAGATTCAACGAACGCAACCATCAGTTTTTTTTACGTGTTTCTTGGCTCTGAGTAGCACAAAAAAATCGATATATGAGAGGACAGGCACATTTTGTCGTCTACGTGTGACTAATTCACCAACTTTAACAATTAATAACTCGGAAAGTGTAGGGTGAATCTCGTGGAAACTCCGCATACGCATGGACGAACGTCTCGACAATGCTATAAAAAAAATCGGGCTTTTATCTTAAACTCGCTCCAATCACCGTACCTCCTTAAGGGCTTAGGCTACTGTGACGATCCGATAATCAGGCTTATTGAAAATAATTAATTTTAAAGAAATAAGTGGGAAGATTGAAAAATCGTTTGGACATGTATTTGTATGTACATTTACAGAGTTGTGTACCAAATTTTGTAAAAAAATAATAAATAACGAAGTTATAAACAATGTCGTTAAAAACCTTTGAACGTGACGGACTCAACAGTGTACTTGATTTTGGCCACCTGTATGATCTTAAAACAAAAAAATGTTTTTCTTCAACACGATAATATTGGCTAGACTTGACCAAGGTTTTTTTGTTATCGTGTCTTAATCATGAAAAAGAACATTTAATTTTTTTCCCCTCTTTTCAAGTACTAATCGAGTCATTATTGCTAATAACTGATGGAAAAAAATGTTTAAAAACGTCAGTCAAGACTAAACTACTATTACAATGAATAAGTGTGACAAATTTCAGGTCAATCCGTTCATTAGATGTCGAGAAATCGTTTTTTTTCTAATTAAGGAAAGTTTGTTTGGGTTTTTCCTAGTTAAGACGACTCAGTTTGGGTTCCTAGTTTGCTTTGGATTTTTCTAGTTAAGACGACTTAGTTTGAGTTCCTAGTTTGCTTTGGATTTTTCTAGTCAAGACGACTTAATTTGGGTTTTTCCTAGTTATGACTAGTTTGTCTGGGTTTTTCCCAGTTGAGACGAGTTTCTTTCGGTTTTACATAATGAAGACGAATTTATTTGCATTTTTCCTAGTTCAGACTAGTTTCTTTGGGTTTTCCCTGGTTGAGGCGTTAGGCCACAGTAACGGGTATAAGATCATGCGCGAATTTAACAATTTTTTTGCGTATGAAAAAGTGATTTACTCATCAAATTAATTACACATCTATTTAGTATGAATATCAAGCTGTTAGAAAAAATATATATATATTTTTTTCTATCTACAAATGGTCGACTACTCGAAACAGCTTTTTTCCAATTGGCGTGACAAATAACTTCAACAATTTTCACTCGATTCACTTCAAATTTAAAAGTTATGTTCCTAATTGCATTTCGCAGAGAAGTACGTAGGGAATTTTCGATTAATCGCAAACTTTTCACTTTATGAGCAGTTATAACGAAATTTTTCACCGAAAATTCATTTCTTAAGTTCAAATACCTACAACTTTTGAATAAAACAATATTTCTTAAATTCCGTACGTACTTCTCTAGGTATTCTAATGTAGATTGACGAGAATTTTTGTTTTTTGTTCTAGGTAAAAATAGATAAAAGAAAATATTAGTAGTCGGCCATTTTGTACATCGAATAAAAATATATATATTTTCTAACAGCTTGATATTCATACTAAATAGATGTGAAATTAATTTTACGAGTGAATCACTTTGTCGTACGAAAAAAATTGTCAAATTCGTACATGATTTTATACCCGTTACTGTGGCCTAACCCCTCAAAGGCATTAGGAATGATTTTTTCAAATACAGCATTGATTTTGACGAAAAAAACAGTTCGAGATTCTAAACGTGCACACCTGTGTGCAGTATCCATAGCATGTGAGAAAAGATTAGTCAGCGATGTAACAATAAAGTACGACGCTCTTTCTCGCCCAAGGTGCACCCTACTGGACCAGCGGAGGCCAAAAGCAGTACTACGTATCGAAGAGATGCGCCGCCAAGAAGGAGTGCGAGAGGACAAAGCACTCGACCATGAAGTACTGCACCCTGCTCTGGTACCAGGACTGGAAGTGTTACGACTGTTGCGTCGGCGACCGTTGCAACTATTTCATCTTCGTGAGTAAAACTCCCGCGCGAGATCGCGCCCAACCGTCGTACGCCAACTATTCTGCCAACCTGCCCCCAACGCGTTCTCTTTCCAGTCCAACGGTCACAAACACGCAGTCTCCTTGTTGACGCTTCTGGCCGCCCTCGTCGTGCCACTTCTGGGCCTGCGGATCTTACAGTGACCCGGAACCTCCGCCGGAAGCCCATCATCTTATTCCATGTTTTTCTTTCAATCTTCACACACGAACTGACGTTTTAGTCAGCGGCGGGGCGAATCCGCGCCTCGGCGCTATTTCAATCGGTATTTTTTTTTTCGCCCTCGAACAGCAGCCGCGGCGAAATGACCATGGAGGCTATATGGAGGAGCTCGAACTCCTATGGGAGACATGTGAAAAATATGACCACAAAATCGTTTGATATAGTGAGGCGCAACGATCGCGCTATTACCATGAAGTTAGTTGCGTGCGAGAGAGACAGAATAAGGAAATCCTGAGAAGTGAGTTACATGTTTCAGAAGTGAAAGACATCAAAGCACATAAGAAAATTTATATTATTCATATTATTATTCATATTGTTAGTTATATTATTGTTAAAACTAAGTGGAGAGCATGCATACAGCAATAATAGTGTGAATATCCTTGAAGCTCTGATGCTAATCCTATGCAAAGCCGCAATTTAAATACAACAATTCTGACATTAAATTGTGATAGGCAAGATAGCCTCGAAAATAACACCGGCTACGAAGACGTAGTCGTGAAGTCAAATCCTCCTCGACGAATTCTTTTTTGGCCAAATGATGAACCGTACGAACGGGTTGACAATGTTCAATTCTTATTGCAAATCAAAGTGTAATAATATGCACGATTAAATGTTCAATAATAAATTTTAATCGCAAAGTGCCGTGAACCCTTGGGTGTGCCCTAATGAAACAGTGTAATGATATTTCGAACACTTTGCGATTGTACATACAAGAACCATTAGTCACGAGGGACCCACGTTTGAGGTTAAGAAAATTGTAATCAATAGAATTGAAGATTAAAGTAATTATGGTTACGAACACTTTGCGATTGTACATACAAGAACCATTAGTCACGAGGGACCCACGTTTAAGGTTAAGAAAATTGTAATCAATAGAATTGAAGATTAAAATAATTATGGTTAGCTCACGATACTGACCTTGATATCGATGCGGAAAAAACGTTTAGTCTGATATAAAAAGAACACTAAATTCTTTTCACTTCACGATTAAAAAAGTGTTTTATAAATTTTCACTAATGCTGCTCATTTGTCTTCACTGATCGCGTTTGGGAACATAGCACATGAGAAAATAATGATTGCGTACTTCCGATACGTCTTTCATCTCTCTCACACGCAAGTAACTTCATGATAACAGCGCGATCGCTGCGCCTCACTATATCAAATGATTTTGTTGCCACTTTTTAAGACGCAGTTTGGACTCCTTCATGTAGCCTCCATGGAAATGACGCACGCCGAAATTTACCGGACGCGGACAGTGCTCGGTCGGTAACTTACCGATGTCGCGTCGCTGCGAATGTCAGTCGGTTATTTTCTCAAGAAAGGTCGAGTATCAATTCCATTCGCGATCACCTCGACCGCAAATTCGTTTTCGAACATTTTTGCTCGCTGTTTACCTTGGTAAATCAACTCGTCGTTTCTTTTCAACGACGCGAATTTTTTTTTTTTTTTTTTTTGAAGTTGTAGATCGTTTCTGCGTTTGTCGAACGAAAACTGTGAAAATTTCGACTCAGTCGGTCCAGCCGTTACGGAGAAAAGTGCCGAAAACTTTACGGATTTCTTTACCGGCGGAGTCGTGCGTCATTTCGCCTCAATTCTACGTCCGGTGGGCAATGAAAACAATCGCAAAGCGTGACGGAATATTTAACGCTCACTGCCTCGGTTTTTTTATTACTTTTAACAATTATGTATATACTCGTACATATACAACAGATTTATATACATATACATACATACATACATACATATATATATATATATATATATATATATATATATATATATATATATATATGTATGTATGTATGTATGTATGTATGTATATATGTATGTATATGTATATGTATGTATATGTGTGTGTGTATGTATGTGTATATATATATATATATATATATATATATATATATATATATATATATATATATATATACACACACACACAATATGTACACGAGTACACGAATATTCCGTCCAATCTCATCTGAAAGATGATCAATGTTGATGACATTTTATACACTTTCTCTTTATCGACAATTTTTTTTTTATTTTATATAGGATTGTATGTATTTACACGACACAGAACTTTTCTTAACGGTCCACATTCCGATGAGAAACGCGCTCTTGTATTTTTATAACGCGTATGCAGATTTCCTTTAATGCAAAGAAAGGCGCTTTCGCGCGTGGACAACGTTCAACGTACAAAGCATATCTGTAGTATAATTATGAAACTGATCCGTCCTTTTGCGAAGCGCGCTTCGTCGATAGCCCAATTGTCAAATGCACCGTGGCCTTCTTTTGACTAATAAATATGTACATACACGCACACGCATATGTTTAGGGTGAGTCCCTTAAGGCTAAGTAGCAGATGTACCACGTGACATACGAGTGCGAGGGAGCTAGCTGAAAATTTCGAATCAAGATTTCTTAGAGATGAATAATATTGATGGCAAAGGAAAATCATCAAGCTCTGCGTCAGGGATGCTCCAGAGTCTGATGCTTTTCTTCCTAAATAAAATTGACCATCTGTGAGAAAACTTGGTTGGATAATTTGTAACGTTACGTTGAGCTTGTACATGCCCGGAAAATTAAAAAAAAACTTCCAAGGAGCCCTGGAGAAATTTCGGGTAGATAATTGCAAACTACTACTACTATATATTTTCTTACGGTGTTGCTAAATTTTTAATGCGGAGTTTTTATACGTTTGGAAAATATTGTCACTAAGCTTTATTTTGTTTTTTTTTTACCCGAGTTTTTTACGCGAGTCTGGACAATATTTGCATCGATTTTGACCAGTGTTTCGAGCGAGAAATATATTTGCTGAAAAGAAGAGCCACGTTGTTGACTCTCGATGGCGTTTGAATAAAAGATTTAAAAAGCAACGTTTGACGAAGGATGAGGTAAACGTTGTCGAGATAGGGAGAGTTTTATTTTTCAAGCTTATCATACCCACGGATGAGGTTGAAGTTCGCATTGCGTTGGAACGCAATGAAACGATTTTTTTTTCAATTGCCCCCAAATTAAATAATTGTTTTCTCAATCTAATCACATTGCTCGCAAATTCAATTGAATTGAAATTAATTTTGATTTTAAATTGATCGAATTTTTTAATTTCATTCACTTGCCCGCAAATTCAATTTAATTTAATTGTGATTTTAAGTTGATCAAATTTTTTAAATTTAATTTTATTGCCCGCGAATTCGATTGATTATATTTGAAATTAATTTTTATTTTTTATTTATTTAATTTTTTAATTTAAATTCTTTTCGTAGACTCGAGCTTCGAAAATCGGTGAAACATCTTTTAGGTTTCTCATTCAGAGATCTACCACCTAGATCTGCAAAATATGATTTTGGACAATGCCTAAATTTGGGAAATAAAACAAAACAATAAAGAATTTTAATTTTTTTTTTCGTATTTCCAAACAAACCCATTATACCAATGGCAGCAAATCATCATTACCATTCACTCTATGCCAAATTTATATGAAGAATTGTATGTATTTGTAAATAGAAAAAAAAAATGATAAATATATCATTTTTTCTGTTTGTGAATATATACAATTCTTCATATGAATTTCACATAGGGTATTTTTATATAATTTTTTCGTTCTCATATTCATACGCATAAAATTGTCATGGTTAAGGCGTTACCCCCACTTGTAGCGCAAAAAAAGGCCTTTTTCATGATTGTTTTAAAAGAAAACTACAAAACTATTTTAATCGATCAATATACCATCTTAAAGAACACATCTTGAAGAACTTTCAGAAATTTTTTTATTGAAAAATATTACATTGTTTAGCGGCAAATGGCCGTCAATGAAATAATGTTTTTATATACACGGTTTGCGGTGACCAACATTGCGGCGAAGTGGATCATCTGAAAAAAAAAAATGCGCATGGATTTAGTCAAATATAAGTATAAACTAGTCTTTAATCGAAGGATTTTAAAAAATATTCATTTTTCACAAAATGGCGGACAGTCAAAGTTAATGGTTCGATTTTAACGACAAAAAAACGGCTGTTTTTTGGCTATAAAACGGCCATTTTTTTTTTCGAAAAAAAAAATCGAACGATTAGACTACATTTTTATGTATTAAATAAGCCTGCAAAATTTCAAGAAGATCGGTTCATTAGTGTTCGAGTAATCTTGGTCACCGACTTCAGAAATGCCATTTTCAGAAAAACGCGTTTAAAGTTTCAATTTCAGTTTACACGAAGAAAATTTTTTTTTTTTTTGTAAACTTACATAGAGTCATCTATTCCGGGCATCAAAAAAAAACTGCACTTCAAATTGCACTTCAAAAAAATGCAATAAAAAAAATCGATTTTTTCAAAATCCCAAGTGGGGGTAACCACTTAATATAGAATGTATGAGGATTATATGGCCATTTCCGTATAACATCTTTACAGATTGATCAATATATCAATATAAAAACACACACTTTAATTTTATATAATTTGTCAGTTCCTGTACGCAGTCACATGGGATTCTCAAGAATTCTATAAAATCTATGAAGATTTTATATGTTCATTTCCGTATAACATTTTTATAGATTCATTTCCATACAATTTTTATAAAAACTTCATAATTTTTTTTACCTCGGTCGTGTGTGAGAAAAAAGGGGGGCTGGAGGGGGGCGATGGAACGCTGGCGATTAAAAAGGTCAGTTTTGGAAAACCAGATTTTTGAGTGGGTCGATGTAATTGGACAAGCGAAATTAATCGCGATCGATAATCACATCCGTTCCCACCGTCTGCTCGTGCTTATCATCAACTCGTCGAGCTCGAATAGCCCTCCGGGGTGTGTCGAACTTTCAAATTCCTACGTGTCCCTTCACCAATTTCCCCTACGATTCCTCGGCTTCGCGAAATTTCGAAAAATTGCACGATTTTCGTGAAAGCGCGAAAAAGGGCCAGTTTTTTTTTCCTAAGGCTCGTCCGATACGAGTTTTATTGTCGAACGTCGTGTGGCCAGGAACGATGATGATTATCAATTGAGCTCGGTATCAGTAAAGAAGATAAGTGAGAACGGTGCCTTTGCAGTGTAGCAGGTGCACGTTTCTCCGCAGCTCGTACACGGATAACGAGCTGCCGAGTGATCGAATTTCGTGCCATCAATTGTCGTTTTAAAAAATACCAGCTTCCCTTCAAAATCGGTGAGTGGAACCGATTTTTCCTTAGACGAAGTCTAGTGGATCCGAAAAATTCGCGGGTAAATATTGCCATGGGGACTATTTAGAATGGATGGTCGTGAATTGCGGTGAAATTTTAACATCATTTTCATCAATGATCGCAGTTGGGTGTTGAGAGAGATGCGGTCGTTCTGATATTTTGGTCAGATTCCAGTAAATTTCAATACTTACATTTTTATAAAATGTAAAATTAATTTATTTATGAATTTTAATAAATTTTATTGGGATATGTTGTTTTTTAAAATTGGGTTCCAGGATACTAATTTTTACTCGACTTTGTTATCTTTCAATATCGCAATTTTTACGATTTGGTAAATTTTTACATCACATTTTTGTTGACGTCGGTCTGATATTTTGGTCAGATTTCAGTAAATTGCAATATTTAATCCCCTATATTTTTATAAAATGGAAAATTTATTTATTTATGAATTTTAATAAATTTTATTGCGATATGTTGTTTTTTAAAATTGGATTCCACGATACTAATTTTTATTCGATTTTGTTATCTTTCAATATCTCAATTTCGGAAGATTTGGTTGTTTTTTTACATTACCTTTTTATTGACGTCGTTTTTGGTGTTTTTAGTATATTATATTTATTGGATTTTAAAATAATGAATATTCAATTTTAATTAGTTTTATTTAGGGCGCAGATTTTTTGAGGTCCGCTATTTTTATTTTCATTGCGCTCTTTCCAATTTTTACTCAACTGTTGGATTATTTTTTATTTTGTTATTGGATTTTAATTTTTTAAATTTTATTCGACTTCATCATAGTTCGATATATCAATTTTCATCGAATTTCAGCATTCATTTGTCATTATATTTTCATATTTATCAAATTAGTAAAATTTTATTTCGATCGACAATTGGGGATCGATAATGGTTCGAAATGTGCAAATTATTCAAATGCTATAATAATTATTATTATTACAACAATCCTCCACGAATTAGTAGGAATAGTTTTTAGTGACAACGAGGCCGGGCCGAACCCACCTACAGATAAATTAAAATACGTTCGAAATAGTTTTGTAATTCCATAAGAGATACGAGTACGATAAAGATAAAATCGAAAATTCTCACGGTGGAGAAAGAGACATATCAGGAACTATCGTTATCGCGTTAAAAAAGTAGACATGAAAAAGTGAGCCGATTTCGAAAAATCAAAAGGGAATACAATTGGAATATAATAACGAGGATGAGAATGAAAATGACTCGAAATACAGCCAATAATTTCATTCGGTAGAAAAAAAGATTCGGACAATTTTTAAAAATTTGGATGCCATTCGGGACAATTTCAAACGTCGATCTGGGATTTAGGGGATGTATTGAAGCACTTCAATACTGACAGTAGTCAAGTACAATTATGATTTTTTATTGCGAAACAACTGCTATCGAACTAAATTAAATTAAATTCTCTTTATTTAACTTTATTGCCCAGATATTTTTATAAGAATTGGCCAACTCGAAATTTAATTACGCGCGAGTTTTTTACGCGCATTCATTTATTTTCATTATCTCTTTATTTGCCTTTTGATTTATTTATCTCGAATTGAATGATTCTGATTAAAAAATCAGCAGCTTCGAGGTCGATTTTTTTTCTCGTTCGTTCCACCCATTGAACAAGAGCTTTTAAAATTAAATTATCATAATTTTTCAAAAAGTTTTTCTTCCCGTTTTCTCAATTTCAATTCGCGAAGGACCATTTTACCCAACGAAAAATATTTTCTCAATTTATTACATCGATTAGAAACATCTTTTATTGCTGTACAATGAAATCAAAATATATCGAGTGATCTGAAAATTCGTCACATTGAAATAATATCGTAAAGTAGATAGTAGCATGGGTGAAAACATAGATCGTGAAACGTTGCTGGAAAATTAAGAAATTTTGGCCAATTGATCGCCAGGCCGACCAGTAGGTGTTCAAAGTGGGACAAAAAATCAACAGAGCTCGGGTTCGAATCAATTGAATCCACTCTGAATCGCGCACGGTCGGACCGGCTAGGTCAAACAGACCGTGCAAACTAATTCAGAAGGCGAACTAATAACAGTGCCAGTGTACAAAGTCGCGTCGAAGCAGATCGTTTGAGACGATTTTCTCGAGGGCTCGCAAAGCCGGTTTTATTAATTTTTACACATGGACTACGATTTTACGAACCTCGCAACAGTGAGTACAGCGGCGAATGGACTTTTTTGTTTTTCAAACTCAATTTTTTCAAATTTTAATCAAACTTAGTTTTTTAATTTTTCTACCCTGCCCCCCTTCCGGATAAATGAACATTTTTATTCAACATGCAATAAATTGAAGAAAAGGACGAAAAAAAACCATCTTGCAACTATTTTTAATCATTGTAGGGAATAGTCTTGAAGTATTTTTAATGCGTTTGTTTTGCTTAGTTTACTTGGAGTTTTTGGCTTTGTTTCGGTTAATTTTTTTGGGCTTCTTGGGGTTGTTTGGGTTTTTTTTTTCTATTTTGGGGTTCATGTTTTGTTCACTTGGGCCTGCTGAAGTCTATTTTTAAATAATATAAAAATAATATAAAATAAATAAACGCAAAAAGTCAATCGTTGGGTTTGTTTGAGTTCATTTATTTTGGTTTTCATATGTTGATTTATTTGGGCCAAGTTGGAGTTATTCATTTGACATTTTTTGGTCTGATTGGGTTTATTTACTATGAATTTTATGGGTCTGTTTACTTGGACTTTTTTAGGTATATTTATTTGGGGTTTTCGGTTCGTTTAGCTTAATTTATTTTGGGTTTCGTGTATTTGTTTACTTGGGAGCTTGTTTAGGCTTATTTATTTGTATTTTTGTAATAATTCTTTCCTATCAAGACGTTAATAAACACTTGAAAAAATATATAAAGTATATATCGTTTAAATCGTCTCCTTAACGAACCAAAGGTTCATCCCAATAATCTTCCACATACCAATAAATGGTTGTGAAAAAAAGTTTGCATATTCAATTATCTTTCGCCCCCAATTTAATTATTCGCAATGATTTTTTAAAATCGATATACAGTACTTATAATTTGCCATTTCAACACGGCCTCGAATTTCTGATTGTTCCTTTCTTTTTGATCAATTTTTCGACGAATCTTGCAATAGAAAGTGAGCGAAGTGAAAATGTGAGCGGCGCTCTATCATTGTTCTATTTCCAACAACGGGAAACTTGTTCAAATTGTGACGAGGTAGTTTAATTTATTTATTTTTTTAATCAATTAGTAGTCAATTGAGAACGACAGCGCTTAGGGAAAAGTAACTGTGGCAAAAATTCCAACGAGCGATCTTTCAGGAACTGGAGTTTGGTAAAGTGACAACTGAGAGGTGAAGAGTAGAAGAAATGGGTGGCAGTTCTTCTACTTTTCACCTCTCAGTTGGCACTTCACCAAACTCCAGGTCCTGAAAGATCGTTTCACCTTCAAAGTAACCTTCGTTTGACCTTCAAATTCACCTTTGAAAGGTCACAATCGCAAACGGAGAAAATAATAAAAATTCATAAATACGAGTTACGTGACAGATGGTATACACGATGAGGGCCATGAAATTCGGAGCGTTGTTCAAGGCCTTTACAAGGAAAAAAAAGCTCAACTCGCCAGCTGAATCTGGCCTGGCGAGGTGTCTCTCGACCCTGGATTTAACGGCCCTGGGAATTGGATCGACCCTTGGCGTTGGTGTTTACGTTCTAGCTGGATCGGTTGCCCAAAGAACCGCCGGCCCAGCCGTCGTTATATCCTTCGCCATAGCTGCCGTTGCCTCCATGTGCGCAGGTATGTTTGCCATTATTTTTTGGAATATTATTATTTATCGACATATATGTGTGTGTTAATTATACCATAACTTGGGTGATTTCGTTGCTAAGTGAAGTGGAATGTGGTGGGGAATGTAATAAGGGGGAGGACCCTGCACAAATGGAAGCTACAATGAAAAAAATCAAAATAGTTACTAACAAGGAACATCCCTCAGGTGACACCCTTCGATTTTGTTGACATTTGGATATGTTATAGAGCACCGAAAAGTAAGCGATACGTATTTTTTTTCGGCGGAAAAACGGTTTCAAGGGGTGCAAGGGGGCGAAAAGGGGCATCTCTAGGGGTAATATAGCAGTTTCACACACAAAGAGTCCACCGATTTTAGTGAAACAAATACGAAAATTCTTCTAATCCGAAGCAATAAAAAATCCAGTATAGTGACATTGCAAAAAAAATTAAGGGGTGAACCACCCCTATATTTGCTTTTTCGAGGGGTGGTTTCACCCCGTAAAACCGTTTTCCGACGATAAAAGAAAATACGTATCGCTTACTTTTCGGTGCTTTATAACATATCCAAATTTCAACAAAATCGAAGGGTGTCACCTGAGGGATGTTCCTTGTAAGTTATTCAGACTGAGTAAACTTAGTCAAGATATTATAACTTCCTTGTTTTAGAGCTAGAGATACAAATTTTTTAACGATGAGCTCATATGAAAGACAGCTATTTTTTGGTGAAATCAAAACTATGCGTTGTCATTTAAAAAAAACAAAAGATAACGCGATATCACACAACTAACTAAATGGGACGTGTTGAATAATTAAAAACTTGTCAAAAAATAAAAATACCTCTTATGTAAAGGCCTTAGGCCACAGTAACGGGTATAAAATAATTTCAAGCTGTTGGAAAATATATATTTTTTGTTGTCGATGTACAAAATGGCCGACTACTAATATTTTTTTTTGTTATCTTTTTTTAAGGCGCTCCGCGGCGTGAAATTTAGCATCCACAATTTTTTACCTAGAACAAAAAACAAAATTTCTCGTAAATCTACATTATAATACCGAGAGAAGTACGTACGGAATTTGAAAAATATTGTTTTATTCAAAAGTTGTAGGTATTCGAACTTAAGATGTGAATTTTCAGTGAAAAAATTCATTATAACTGCTCATAAAATGCTCATAAAATGCTCATAAAATGAAAAGTTTTCGATTAATCCGAAATTCCGTACGTACTTATCTGCGAAATGCAATTAGGAACATAACTTTTAAATTTGAAGTAAATCGAGTGAAAATTATTGAAGTTATTTGTCACGCCATTTGGAAAAAACCTATTTCGAGAAGTTTCGAGTAGTCGGGTATTTTGTACATCGGAAAAAAAATTATAACAGCTCGATATTCATACTAAATGGATGTGTAAAATTAATTTTATGAGTGAATCACTTTTTCATACGAAACAAAAATGTTAAATTCGCACATGATTTGATACCCGTTACTGTGGCCAAAGGCCTTAATGCTATTTTAAAAAAATAGCATTAACATTGTCAACGAGTGAGTACCTAATTTTGGGAAATTTTCCAAAAATCATACTCACCATGATAATTCGAAATCCTTAGACTTTGAACTGAGGTAACCTAGGTTAGATATGTTCCTAACGAGGTGACCTATCACCCCCTTAAGGCTTTGCATCAACCTTCCTAGCACCCTATGTGTATATATATATATATATGTGTGTGTATATATATACACATATACATATACATACATACATACATACATATACAGGGTGAGGCACTAACTGTTGCCACCTTGAGTATCTCTGTAATTATCGACGTCACAAAAAAATGTTTGAAACAAAAGTTGTACCGTACGAAAGGGGTCATCAAATGCGACCATTTTTTTTTATCTCAGTGGAGGCGCTGTCGCACAGTAAAGGTCACCTCCACTTTTTCAAATGGGACAGTACATTTTTTTTTTAACTATCTTGTAGAGCATCGAAAAGTGCATAAAAAACATTTAGGGGTCAAAGTCGTTCAAGGTCATTTGAGATCAAAAAGTGACATGAACTTTATTTTTATGTGAAATTACCTTTATTCACAGTAGATGTTCAAAGTGATTGCCATTCATCGTTCACGAATCATGGAAATATTAACTTGCATAACATGCATTTGTGGTCAACTGAAAATCCACATTGGCTGCGGCAAGTTGCACACCAAAGACCGTGGTCGGTTAATGTATGGTGTGGGATTATTGGGGATAGAATCATAGGCCCTTATTTCGTTGAAGGGAATCTTAATGGTAGAAAGTACAGCACATTCCTTTAAGAAACATTAGGTCCGTTATTGGAAGAAATACCTTTGGAAACAAGAAACAGAATGTGGTATCAACACGATGGGTACCCGGCACATTTTTCGCTGATAGCTAGAAATGAATTGCAAAAGAGATTTCCAAATCGTTGGATTGGACGCGGAGGAGCTGTATCGTGGCCGGCTCGCTCGCCAGACTTGACGCCTCTGGACTTTTTCTTGTGGGGACACTTGAAAGATCTTGTTTATAAAGAACGTCCAACTACGCCGGATGATATGCGTGAGAGAATTCTTCGAGCCTGTGATTCGATAAGTGCCGTAGTGATAGGAAATTCTGCACAATCCGTGATAAGGAGATTGCAATACTGCATTGATTCCAATGGCAATCACTTTGAACATCTACTGTGAATGAAGGTAATTTTACATAAAAATAAAGTTCATGTCACTTTTTGATCTTAAATGACCTTGAACGACTTTGACCCCTAAATGTTTTTTATGCACTTTTCGATGCTCTACAAGATAGTTAAAAAAAAAATGTACTGTCCCATTTGAAAAAGTGGAGGTGACCTTTACTGTGCGACAGCGCCTCCACTGAGATAAAAAAAAATGGTCGCATTTGATGACCCCTTTCGTACGGTACAACTTTTGTTTCAAACATTTTTTTGTCACGTCGATAATTGCAGAGATACTCAAGGTGGCAACAGTTAGTGCCTCACCCTGTATAACACAGGGTGTTAGGAAGGTTGATGCAAAGCCTTAAGGGGGTGATAGGTCATATATATATACAGCGCAATCATCGTATCATTTTTTAATAATTCTTCTCTTTTTCGTTCAATCGTCAAAACCGTCGTGTTTTTCAGGTCTCTGCTACGCCGAATTTGGTGCGAGAGTACCGAAAGCAGGCTCGGCGTACATTTACAGCTACGTGACGATAGGCGAGTTCATAGCGTTTCTGATAGGATGGACGCTGATCCTCGAGTACATAATCGGATCAGCGAGCGTCGTACGCGGCCTCAGTACGTACGTCGATGCGCTGTTCGACAACGCTATGAAGAACGCTTTTCAGTCGGCTGCTCACATAAACGCCAGGCATCTCTCACCGTATCCGGACTTTTTCGCGTTCGCCGTCACGATGGCCTTCTCCGGTACATCAGACCACGAACATTTCGCTATCGGTCAATTGTGAGATTTGCACGCAATTTGGAGGGTTACGAACGTTTTTTTTTTTTAATTGTTTCAAAATTTTACAGCTGCGCTGGCGTTCGGTGCTAAGGAATCGTCACTGGCGAACAATGTATTCACGCTGGTCAATCTCGCGGTCGTTCTGTTCGTAATCTGTGCCGGGTCTGTCAAAGGTACGTGGAAAACTCGTTCGAAGTGTGCGCATCAGCCATTCAAGGGGGGAGATATCCTTGGGCGAGGAGACAATTGCTGATTTTCATGATTTTTTTTTAGGAAAGATTTCTTCAGCATTTTGAGACTTAGGGTATGTTTTATTATCACTTTTGGAGGCAACGAATGTGATGTGGGGAATTTGGAAGAGAGCGGGAGAGATATGATGGAGGCGAGACTCCTATTTATTAGACGCAATAGTAAAAGCTGGAGCAATTTATGCACTGAGAAAAAAAAACCAATTGAATATCCAAAATATATTGGTTGATCCAAATAAATGTGCTGCTGCGGAGTGCCACCGATATATGAGATTGTTACAATACTGCGAAATATTGGAAAATGTGATTGATTTAAATAACGTATTATTTTATTTGAAAAAACTCTTCTTTTCTCTGAATATCTACATTATCCTTCAAATGAAATTATATTCTATTAAAATCATTCTATATACAATCCGTAGATGTATGGATGAAATAATTAAGCGGTTGCTACAACCTTGTTTATTTCGTACAAAAATATAATCAATAGAATTAATTATTTCTTTACTGCATCGAAACGAATATGCCATAGGACGTGAGTTTTACAATTTGTTTCAATTTTTAAATAAAACGTGAGCATTAGAATGATCATCCACGATAATACTGGAGAGAATATCAGATATCCAATGGAATATCCATGGAGAGAATATCAGATATTCAACTGATAAGAACAGACACTACACTTTGATCTCAGCCACCGGCCAAAAGCGATACTCTTTAGAATTTCTCCGGCGCTTAAGGCGGTACCCCCACTTGTAGCGCAAAAAAAGGCCTTTTTCATGAATTTTTTTAAAGAAAACTACAATACTTTTTTAATCGATCAATATACCATCTTAAAGAACACATCTTGAAGAACTTTCAGTAATTTTTTTATTGAAAAATATTACATTGTTTAGTGGCAAATGGCCGTCAATGAAATAATGTTTTTATATACACGGTTTGCGGTGACCAACATTGCGGCGAAGTGGATCATCTGAAAAAAAAAATGCGCATGGATTTAGTCAAATATAAGTATAAACTAGTCTTTAATCGAAGGATTTTAAAAAATATTCATTTTTCACAAAATGGCGGACAGTCAAAGTTAATGGTTCGATTTTAACGAAAAAAACGGCCGTTTTTTGGCTATAAAACGGCCAATTTTTTTCGAAAAAAAAATCGAACGACTAAAGACTACATTTTTATGTATTAAATAAGCCTGCAAAATTTCAAGAAGATCGGTTCATTAGTGTTCGAGTAATCTTGATCACCGACTTCAGAAATGCCATTTTGAGAAAAACGCGTTTAAAGTTTCAATTTCAGTTTACACGAAGAAAATATTTTTTTTTTTGTAAACTTACATAGTCATCTATTCCGGGCATCAAAAAAAAACTGCACTTCAAATTGCACTTCAAAAAAATGGAATAAAAAAAATCGATTTTTTCAAAATCGCAAGTGGGGGTAACCCCTTAAGTAAATGTTCGGTTCGCGCTACGCTTACGAGAAACGAGCGCGCGTGCGGCTTCTAGCGATTACTCCGAGAACTACGAGTTATCTCACACCTATCATTTCGGTGGCGCTCGGCCATGATTTGGTTGATTTTTTTCAACCAAATGCGCAAGAAACAAATTTTATTTTCGCATAATTTTTTAATCAATTCAGACATTGCTTAATATTTTTCAATCAAAATAAAATATTAATATTTTAACGAATAATGTAATTGGAAATCAATATCGGATATGGTGAAAAAAATAAAATAACTTCAATTCATGTTATGAATTGAAACGCTTTTTTTGTTCGTTGCAGAAAATGCATTCAAAACTATAATTCGTTCGCGATCATTTTTTAGATAGTTTCAATAATATATTGATCTTGGCTAACAATATATCTTTTGAATGAAAAAAAAACTTCTATTTTTATCATGTTATTAAAGTCAACAGCGTTTTGTTTGGACTAATAAATCCGATTATTTACACCAACAATTTTACAACTGAATCGACGAAATTTCATTCAATAACACCAATGATATTGGATCGATGATTTTTTTTCTCCGTGTGGAGTGGACATATGGGGAATGGGAGAAATAAGCATATTTGAAAAAATACAGAACCGGTATTGTAAGATGGCGTTAGAGGTGGACAGAACGACGCCGAATTGTATATAGAGGAGAGAACTAGAAGTGCATACTATGGAATATTTGACAAGGGAAAGAGCGTTGAGATATATTAGAAAAATGATGGAAATGGAGGAGACGAGGTAGCCAAAAAATTGCTTACCAGACGAAATTAGAGCGATAGCAAACGGTGACCCGTCAAAATGGGGGAAAAACCTGCTGAACGTATAAAGGTAAGGTTCTGCCTTGTTAGGCCAAAAAATGTTCGATTTTTCACCAATTTTTTATGCGAAAAGTATTAAATATAGAATGTTGATATTTGGTATGTTGACTAAGCGGTCTTTATTGAACGTCAAAATATTTTTGAAAGTTTGACAAAACATGACGGGGGGAGCGGGAGGAGCCACGTATATCTGTGCCCGGACGATGATATCCTTCGCTTGCGGAAGTCCCAAGTCCCGGACAGGTGATCTGAAGCAAAAAAATCAAACATATTTTTACTTTGTACAATATTGTGTACAAAGCCCTAGAATCTAGAAGAACAATTGAAAAATAAAAAAAATATTGAGCAAAAAACTGCGAAATTTTTTGGAAAAAAACAAACTTCCTGCCGATCGCTCACTATTTTTTTTATTTTTCAATTTTTCTTCTTGACTCTAGGTCAACTCATACACAATATTGTACAAAGTAAATATATGCTTGATGTTTTTGCTTTAGATCACCTGTCTCGGACTTAGAACTTCCGCAAACGAAGAATGTCATCGCCCGCGCACCGACATACGTGGCTCCTCCCACTCCCACCACCATGTTTTGTCAAACTTTAAAAAATCTTTTGATGTTCAATAAAGACCGCTTAGTCAACATACCAAATATTAACATTCTATGTTTAATACTCTTCTCATAAAAAATTGGTGAAATTCGAACATTTATTGGCCCAACAAGGCAGAAGCTTCCCTTTAGCGATCTGGAGATAGAAGATATAATAATAATGATAAGGGAGCCAAAAGCAGTAAAAAAAAGACGAAAGGATAGAACAGGGGCTGGAAAACTTAAAAAAAAACAGAATTTTAAGGAGGGAAGAGGATAAAATCAGGAAATCAACGTATAAGTATAAATATATTATATTATAAGTATAAATATATTATAGAAAAAAACGAGGCGCCATGGAAATATTGGTCAGAGGAGGGAGTAAAGGGTAGGGACAAGGAAATATGGCTGAGGCTAAAATGTGGCAACATAGGAAGGGCGGGAAAAAAGGGGAAAAGGATTGGAGGTGCAGGATATGTAA
Organism: Ophion slaviceki; assembly: GCA_944452715.1. Classification (NCBI taxonomy): domain Eukaryota; kingdom Metazoa; phylum Arthropoda; class Insecta; order Hymenoptera; family Ichneumonidae; genus Ophion; species Ophion slaviceki. The sequence continues at coordinate 2,697,518 of OX101788.1, read as the reverse complement.
AGAAAAAAATGAGACATTGGAGCACCTATTGACATGTAAAAAAGGTAGGGCGTTAGTATCAGAAAAAGGAAAGTAAAACGCAGAGGAGTGGATGGAAGGAATGGATGTTTTAGCAGCAAAGGGGGAAATCATAAATATGCTAGGCGGAAAAATACAAATAGGGATATGCGAGTACTTTAGAGAAACAGAGGAAGCGTGCGGAAAGATGAGTAAGGGGCACGGGGGAGGGGAGATCGACGGGGTGGACGGATAAATGCAGAAAGGAAGAATGTGAAAATAACGCGGTGTAGGAATGTAGGGTGTAGATAACAAGTGAAAAGTATGTATGTGAAATATTAATGTTGTGTAAAAAGCTTTGCAAAAAAAATTTGCAAATAAAACTCGATACTATAACTACTTTTAGCTGTTGCGTGGTATTTTTTTATTTATTAAGGGGCAAGGCCACAGTAGAATTTTCAAAAAAATTTCAAAACTTCGACAATTTTCACTATATGTACTTCAAACTTAAAAGTTATGTTCCTAATTGCATTTCGCAGAGAAGTACGTACGGAATTTCTGATTAATCTAAAACTTTTCATTTCATGAGCAGTTTTATACGAAATTTTTCACTGAAAATTCATTCAAATACTTACAACTCACTTCAAACACCTACAAATTTTGAATAAAACAATATTTTTTTAATTCCGTACGTACTTCTCTAGGTATTCTAGAGCGCTTAAAAAAACGATAACAAAAGGAAATATTAGTAGTCGGCCATTTGATACATCGAAAAGAAAATAGAAATTCTAACTTCTTGATATTCATACTAAATAGATGTGTAATTAATTTTATGAGTGAATCAACTTTTCATACGAAAAAAAATTGTTAAATTCGCACATGATTTTATACCCGTTACTGTGGCCTACCCCCTTAATCTTTAAATATGGCCGAGGTATGTCACGTAGCCACGTGACACGTAGCATCGGCGGGATTGATCTGAAAAAAAAAAACCAACGCAGATTTTTCTTTCATTAGCACTCATACACAGAATATGAACCAAGAAAAAGTGAGAAATTTTTCAGACTGATGAAATGGTACGCTATGAAACAAAAAATTTGAATTTTCCGAAAAAATGGCGACATATTGCAATGAAGAAAAAATTTTCTTCAATTTTCAAAAATATTTCGGTTCATGTTTTAGTCGATAAGGTTAGAAATATTTATACCAAATTTGATGAGAATCGGTCGATCAGTTTTTTAGCTTCACGCCAGTTTTGGAAAAGCAGTTTAGAAAACCGCGCCATACCTTCGCCATTTTTAAAGCGTGATGATAAAAAAAATACCATGTAACAAGCAAAAATAGTCATAAAACATACCCTAAGTTTCGGAAAAGGTGAAGAAATCTTTCATTTTGAAAAAAAATCATGAAAAACAGCCAAATTTGCCTCGCCTAAAGTTATCTCCCCCCTTAAAAAAAGATCAAGCAGCGATCCAACAAGCGTTTTATTTTTCTCTCGCGAACAGCGAACGTTGCAAATTGGAAGCTCAAGGTCGACTGTACCGAGGAGCATTGCGAGCGTGGCAAGGGTGGCTTCGCACCCTACGGCATAGCGGGAATAATAACCGGGGCGGCGAAATGCTTCTACGGTTTCATCGGTTTCGACTGCGTCGCGACCGCGGGCGAGGAAGCGAAAGATCCGAGGAAGTCAATACCGATCTCCATTGTCGCTTCGCTCACCGTCGTTTTTCTCGCCTACTTCGGTGTCTCGGCCGTTCTGACTATGGTGCTGCCCTACTACGAGCAAAATCCGCTGGCACCGTTTCCACATATGTTCGATCAGATTGGCTGGAGCTGGGCAAAGTGGCTCGTTTCCATCGGCGCCATTTGTGGTCTCTGCGCGAGGTAGGCTCACTCTTCATTTCTTTCTATTCCTCCCAACCCTTTCGGTAAGGACAACGAGAAGATAAAAGAAACGTCAAGAAGAAAACAAAATTCTGAGAGCAAGAGGGGACTGCGGGGAATTATTAAAAAATTGCTGATTTTCATTATTTTTTTTTCACAGCAACCATTTAAGTTTTTTTTTATTAAATATTATTATATAATATATAATATAATATATTATATTATATATTATATAATAATATTATAATATAATATATTATTTTTATTTAACAACATGTTAAGGGGTTAGGCTACAGTAACGGGTATAAAATAATGTGGGAATTTAACAATTTTTTTTCGTATTAAAAAATTATTCACTCATAAAATTAATTACACATCTATTTAGTGTGAATATCAAGCTGTTGGAAAATATATATGTTTTTTTTTAAGTACAAAATGGCCGACTACTAGCAGTAGTAGTATTATTTATTCCGTGTATACCTTCAAAGGATGTTAACATACTTGGCCTTCCCATCCCCACTTACATAAGTTCACATAAATTTGATATAATTTGAATGCTTAAACCTCCTTTCTATTCTCTTATTTTTCCAGCCGCTCGAATTGCCTCAAGTAGTTACACAGTTGTTTTACCGGTTTCAATTTTAGTTGCTCCTCTATTTTCTGATCGATTTCCTCCCCCTTGTTGCTCCCCAACCATTGTTCTAATTCGGCCACTATTGCCTGATTGATGTTTCCCTTCACTTCGGGGCACTCGCAAATGTGGCTCCAACTTTCGATTCCTTTCTTGCACATTCTGCATTTGTTGTCCGCGTAACCCTTTTTCATGTTTTTCACCACACTCCCATATCTCATCCTTGCCCACGTTTCTTTCATCTCTCCGCTAATTGTCGTATCTTCCCAATATTTTCCCATTTGTATTCCTGTTTTCCTATTTTTATATTCTTTGCAGTATGTCGACGCCTTGATCTTGCTCCAATCATACTGGATTTCTTGGTCCGTTTGTACTTTTTTGCCTCTTTTTATTTTTTCCTCTACCTCTAATATTTCCACTCCTTATGGCGCGCCAGATTCCACCCTATCCTTTGTTCTCCATCGCTTTTTTCAACGCATTGCCCTATCTCGACGAGTTTCCATGTAAAATCGGAATTCAAACTGACAATTTAAACGATTTTTCTTCCCTTTATTTCGAATGTTTGAAATACACAGAATTTAATCTCATAAAAAAGTATTTTTATTTTGGTACCCATTAGAATGAAAATTTATGATTTTCATAAATACTTACAATCGACATTGGTCATTGAGAACTCGGTTGATCATTATCGACTTTACTAGTGAGTTCATGTTTCAAGCAGTTGGCAACGCTACATAACCTCACTTTAGAAAAATTCAAACATCACCTCACAACGACCCGACAAATGTCAAAACGTGGCACAATTGCGTGTAAGTGGTCGTTTCTTTTTTTACAGAAAATTGATCTGCTTTTGATCACCCAGATAAATAATAAGAGATTGATGGGGTAGTTTTTTAAGTTTCATCTTCAGGTAAATGTACAGAACCAAACCAGACAGAAATTTTTAAGTTTTCTAAATAAAAATGTTCACAGCCGGTCTTCATATGTATATTTGTATACGTAATAATAAATTTCCAAAAAATTAAGATCTACAATCAACATATTCTTATTCATTTTTTATCCTTCGTTTTATTATTACTTTTATTCTACTCTTATTGTATTTAGCATGATCTGCAGCGTAGGCATTCGGCGACATTCATATCGCATTCTGCGTGAATTTCCGTCTAGGAATTTCCCCTATCAATCACAGCTGACGCTCCTATCACCGTTTAGAGAAAGACAGATGCCGCATAGCAAAATTTAATGAATTATTGTGAAAAAGATTACACGGTGGATCAGCTACAATGTTTGCAGGTGAATTCCGTATTAATCGAAGATTCGAATAAGAAGTTTCGTTTGTTGGGTCAAACGACTAAATTTTACGTAAACTTATCATTTCCTTAATTTAACTTAACATTTTTTATTTCAACGTGGTTAATGACATACTATTTCTTTCGGACAAAAAAATAGGAGGATAAACGTTAGTCGATTTTTGAATTGTTTCTTCCGAACCACCTTAATACTCGTACGCAGAATATGAACCAATAAAAAGTGAGAATTGTTGAAAATCGCTCAAATGGTACGCTTTGAAACAAAAGATTGAATTTTCTGGAAACAAAATTGCGACATTTTGCAATAAAAAATACTTTGACAAATTTTTAAATATTTGAGGTCATGTTTTAGACAGTAAACGGTTTTTAGCTATATGTCACGCCACTTTTGAAAATGCAGTTTAGAAGTCCGTGCCGTGCCTCCGCTATTTTTAAAGATTAATCTTAAAGACCATGTAACAGCCAAAATTAGTGATAAAACGTTCCCTAAGTCTCAAAAATGGTGAAGAAAACTTTCCTTTAAAAAAAATCATGAAAACCAGCAATCTCCCCCTTAACAGAAACTGGGTAAAATGAGTGGGCGAGTGGAAGTGTAACGCTGAAAATTTTAGTCATTTTCGGGAATTTTTGGAAGAAAAGTACTCAATTAAATGTTTCGGAAAATTAAGAAAATATTTGGCTATATTTGACCTATAGTACATAATTTTTTCATAGAAAAATATCGAGATCCAAGCGACTTATGCGCTGCCTTCGGAGGCGGCAAAAAAAAAGTTCCTCCACTGCTGACATGATTCCGGCCGTTTGAGTAGCTGAAACCGAAAAAGAAAAAAATTTCGTTAAACTCGAAGGTATTTCCTGTACAATGACGTAGGGCTTTCGAAAAATATCAAAATCTACCAAAATGACGTAGTTATGAAAAAAAAATCTGTTTTCTTGCCTATAAAATGGTCGTTTTTTACAATGCCAAATCGTCAATTTTCATCCAATCAAAAATATCCTACGTCATTGTAGAGTAAATATATTCAAGAGAACTCAGTTCAAATTTCAAGTCAATCGGATAATTGCTCTTTGAGTTACAATGTCAGCAAATTTGAAAAATCTCATTTCGAGAAAAACGCGTTTAAAGATTTAACTATCGATTTTTTCAAGATAATATGATATTGATATAAATGATAATGATATTCTTGAAAGTATAAACTGTCGAAAGAGGCAAAAAAATCGATTTTTTGAAAGTATTTGAAAGTTTTTTATAAGAAGAAAGAGCCGGAAGTTCAGTATTTTTGTGACATTAGATTCTATTAGGTATTATTGTGTTAGTATTCTAAGATGAGTTTACTAATATGTGTTTTGAAGTGGAAGACCATCACTTCAAACATCTTTTGTAATTTGTGAAAGAAATAATGGCCGAATAAAAATATATTGCCGACAAAAGCTACCAGTTGTTTTTTTACGTTGAATAAGATGCCACTGTAAAAATGTAGGTTTCCACTTTTTTTTTAAATCGGCTTGAAAAGGTCGACTGAATAAAACGCTACCTTGGCATTTTACGTTGCAGCTTGCTCGGCGCCATGTTCCCACTGCCTCGCGTTATATACGCAATGGCATCGGACGGTCTCATATTCCAGTGGATGGGCAAAGTTAATTCGCGCTTCCACACCCCATTGATGGGAACGTTTTCGGCTGGGATCCTCACGGGAATATTGGCCGCGATATTCGAACTGGAGCAGCTGATCGACATGATGAGCATCGGGACCCTCCTCGCTTATTCTATCGTCGCAGCCTCCGTTCTCATACTGCGGTGAGTAGAGGACGAAGAATGATTGGATTCCACCTTTCCTTGCATGCGGAGAAAAAACAATTTACATGAAAATGAACAATTGAACCTTTCTTTAATTGTTAAATCTATGGTGGATGATCTTAAAAAAGGGGAGAAAAATTTTTTCATTTTGTGAACGTGTACGTTAATTTTAGGGACCATTTTGCCGTTGCGGAATATCAAGTGTAGAAAAAATTCATAAAGAAGATTGAGAGTGGGACATTTTAGAATGAGAATTGAGAGAATTTAGTACAAGAATATATAATTGATAAAAGGAGAAAAAAAAACAAATGAGCATTTAATGGGTTTTAGAGGGCAGCTTTTTTTTAGGATTAAATGAGGAGGATAAAAATCGACGACTTTTTCGCTTTTCAGGTACGAGGGGAGCGAGCCGTCCGAGAAAAAAACGGACCGCGATCCCCGGACTTTCACCTTTGTTTTGAAGCAGTTGATCAACGCGAACAAGCTCCATATCTCGACCCAATTCACCGGACAAATCGTCACCTATCTCGTATTTATCTACTGTAATAATTACTTTTACGACATATCCTCATCATTTCTCCGGTTCCGTGGCCACCAGGGGAGTTTTTTATTTCGATGTCCCCCACAGCAGCATTAAGGGGGGAGATACCTTCGGGCGAAGGGAACATTGCTGATTTTCATTGTTTTTTAAAAGGAAAGATTTCTTCGCCATTTTTTAGACTTTTAGTTTTATTACTACTTTTGGCTGTTACATGGTATTTTTTTCCTTTATTAATCTTCAAAAATGGCACATACGCAGAATATGAGTGTTTCAATTTCAATGAAAACGATCGAATTTTTCGAAAAAATTGTTACATTTGGCAATAAAAAAAAATACGTTTTTTTATTTTCAAAAACAATTAGGGTCACGTTTTAGACAATAATGTTAGAAAGATTTATATCAAATTTCATCAGAAACAGTCAATTGGTTGTTTAGCTATACGTCACGCCAGTTTTGAAAATGCAGTTTAGAAGGCCGGGCCATACATCCGCCATTTTTGAAAATTAAAAGAAGATATAAAAAATACCACGTAACAGCCAAAAGAAGTAATAAAACATACCCTAAGTCTCAACAATGGAGAAGAAATCTTTCCTTTGAAAGAAATCATGAAAATCAGGAAAAAATAAAATTGTTTGGGTTTGTTTGGGTTAGCATCAGGTGGTGCCAAACAAATCAAAGATACCAAAACACATTGTGGGGGAGAGGCTGGTAAGAAAAAAAAATGCTTTTCGATTTGACGAGTTATCGATTCGTGGGTTTGTTTCGGCTAGCGTTGTTCAACCCAAACAAACCCATACGAATAACGTTGTTAAGCAGCGTTAACACTGTCACTATAAAAACAAAATTATTTGGGTTTGTTTGGATTTTGGTGGAAAAAAAAACTTTTCAGTTTAACAAGCTATCGGTTTTTGAATTTAAAATAGGAGGCATTCTACGTCACTTCAGCCAGTAAAAAAAATAGTCCACGAATAATTTTGAAAAATCGAGTTACTTTGTTGAAAAATATTCACCAAGTGTCGAATTTTTTTTTTAATTTCTGACGTTTTTTCTCGTTGATTACCATTTTTAAACATTTTTCCATTCAAATGGCTGTATCTTTGGCCGGATTTGACGTATTTACATTCGTAAAAAACGAAAATGTGCGTCTCTTTCTAGCCTTCCAGTAAAAAATTAATTTAGATTTCATTGAGCAAGTCGAACGTCCGTTTCAGGGCAAAATATGCAAAAATATTTTTTTTCTCAAAGAAAGACACTCGTTATTTTATTTTTTAAAATTTCCCCGAATTGTGAATACGAAAAACAGATTTTTGGTATTTTATATATTATGGGATGCCTAAACACCGTGAAGTAACAGCTATTACTTCATTTTTTTTTAAATTAATATTCGATTGAAGAGTGTGGAGCACTCCAAGGCTCCAATACATATGACATATATGTCACATGTATTTCAAAAACCTGGTAAACATACAGCGAGTGCTCCACACTCTTCAGTCGAATAATAAAAAAAATGTTTAATAAAAATAACTGTTACTTCACGGTGTTTAGAAATCCCATAATATAAAAAATACCAAGAATCCGTTTTTCGTATTCACAATTCGGGGAAATTCTTAAAAATAAAATAACGAGTGTCGTTCCTTGAGAAAAAAAATATTTTTCCATATTTTGCCCTGAAGCGGACCTTCGACTTACTCAATGAAATCTAAATTAATTTTTTTTCTGGAAGGCTAGAAAAAGACGCACATTTTCGTTTTTTACGAATGTAAATACGTCAAATCCTGCCAAAGATACAACCATTTGAATGGAAAAATATTTAAAAAATGGCAATCAACGAGAAAAAATGTCGACACTCTGTGAATATTTTTCAATAAAGTAACTCGATTTTTCAAAGATATTTGTGGATTTTTTTTTACTGGCAGAAGTGACGTGGAATGCCTCATATATGGGCAACTTTTTTTCAAGTCGTTGAGGTCGCGGTAATTGAGCAATTGAGTTTCGGTATTGAAATTGTCACTTCCTCTTTACTGTGTGCTTTTTTTCTCACTGTATCGTTGAATTTTGAACGGGAACTTTCTTTGCTTCCCACCAGTCGTGCTGTGCGTTTGCGTGACTGCTCTGATTCCCGCCTTCGGTGACGAGATCTCCAAGGGAAGCGGCTGGATCGTCGCGATCCTCGCGACCCTCGCGTGCCTACTCGGGCTGACGCTCTTCTTCATATACTGCCAGCCAACTTCCGGCGAAAAACTCCCATTCACGGTAGGCTTCATCCACAACTGCCGTTGCGCATGCCTAAACGTATGCGCGAATGAGTTATCGCCAAGGTATTTTGGAAATGAAAGAAACAGAGCACTTCGATTGAACTAGACATTTTTTGCTGCTTGCGATACTTACAGGTGCCATTCGTGCCATTTTTACCGGCTGCGAGTATGCTCGTGAATGTGTACCTCATGATGATGCTGGACCTCGCGACGTGGGTGCGATTCGCGATCTGGATGCTAGTAGGTGCGTAATAGAGAGCGAAAAATATTTCGATTAGCGAGAAGACAAAACGTGGAGACGGAAGATGAAAACCGGGCTGACATGGAGCGGAAATTTCGAAATATTTCTTAAGGGATTGGGCTACTGTGGCGACCCGAAAATAAGGGTTATTTTAAAAAAATCACTGAAGAAATAAGTGATATGATTGAAAAATCGTTTGGACATTTATTCGTATGTACATTAATCAAGTTGTCAAGATATTTTCAATTTTAAAACGCCAAATGGAAGCTATATTCTTCTCGCTTCGAATAAACGGAGGGCGTTGAATATTGGGCTTTTGGGTTTTTTTCCCATTTAAAACCCACGTTAGAAAATTCATAACTTTAAGGCGTTTGTCGGAACAGAAGATATTTATTGTAATTTTTTCCTTTCGCGCACTTTTTAGTGATGCCAAAACGCAACTTTCCCGCGCTATTACGATACGATCCGCCAAAATTGACCGTTTTTCACTACGTCCTAACAGACACACACACAGGATATAAAAGTGAGACGAAAAAAGATTTTTACAGTATTATCATTTATTCGTTTTATCGCCTTCTTCGAGTTTTCGTGTTCCCCCATTATTTGATCGATACACCTAGATAAAAAAGTAAATATAAATATATTAATAATAGATACGAATCTCCGAGTCGTTTACGAATATTCGAAGTTTAAAAGTACTCGACGTTTACGAAATGTTGCCTTTATTTTCTAGGTCTCGTGATATACTTCTCGTACGGGATTTGGAACAGCAAGTGCCGGGAGAGAGGGTCCCTCCCGAAGACAAACGCGTCCTGCGGCTATTGATGGCAATTCTTTAAATAAAATCACCAGTTGCAACGACAATACTCATTACAATGCGAAAATAAAATACTTTTTATTGATTATTTACACGTACAAAGCTAGGACGAGGTTAATAGTAATATAATTATCATCGTATCATACGGAATGTGCGTTTCTCTGAACGGCTTTGCTTTTCGTTTTGTTCTTTTACTTTTCTTTTTACAATAGCCAGCCGGCGTCGACGATAATACTTATTCTAATGCAAAAATGAAGTACTTTTAATGGAATATTTACACGTACGAAGCTATGGCGAGCCGTATTGTAAAAAAATTATTATTGCAACGCACGGAATGAGCGTTTGTCCGGATGCGTGTGCTTTTTTTATTTTTGCTCTTTGAATCTTTATTCACACGGGCCAGCCGGCGTCGAGGAAAATACTTGTCATAATGCAAAAATGAAGTACTTTTAATTGAATGTTTACACGTACGAAGCGATGACGAGTCAAATAGTAATAAAATTGTTATTGTAACACACGGCGTGAGCGTTTGTCCGTATGCGTTGGCTTTTTTTGTTTCTTTTTGCTCTTTAAATTTGTATTTACCCGGACCAGCTGGCGTCGACGACAATACTTAGTATAATGGAAAAATGAAGTAATTTTAATTGGTCATTTGTATGTGCGAAGCTATGGCGAGTCAAATAGTAATAAAATTGTTATTGTAACACACGGCATGGGCGTTTGTCCGAGGGCGTCTGCTTTGTCTTCTTCTTGTTGCCCCTGGAATTTTTATTTACACAGGTCAGCTGGCGACGACGATTATTCGGGCTACATGCCGAAGAGGGACTTCATTTCGTCCAGCGAGAGTTTCGACGAGGCTACTTTTCCCCCGCCGCTCAAGAGATTGTCGGCGATCTCCATTTTCTTGTCTTGAAGAGCTTTTATGCGCTCCTCTATCGTGTCAACGCAGATGTATCTGAACGAGCGAGCAATGGAGGAAAAATGATAGGTTATAAGATATTCTTGCGTCGTACGCGCACGTACTCGACTGTTGAATCGCTGTTTAAGGGGTTAGGCTACTGTGAAAATCTAAAAAAATATAGATAGTCGCTTGGAGCGACTCAAATTGAAGGGGAACGTCCAAAATATTGTGCGGGAATTCCAGATTGAAGGTAAACTTATTATTACAACGATAGAACTGTTGGTAAAAAATTTAACTTGTCTCTCTCGAAACTTTGTTTTTTAAAACGGTGTACACGATTTCTCGACATGTAATGAACGGATTGACTTGAAATTTGATGCTCTTGTGCAGTGCAATAGTAGTTTGGTCTTAACCGACGTTTTTATTCGTAATTTTTTTGTCATTACTTATTAACAATAACTCATTCTTTCTCGAAAAATCGAACAAAAAATTCAAACATTTTTTCGATTATTGAAACGCGATGACAATAACACTTCGTTAAACTGCTGCTAATTATTCATGGGTACGATCTTGGGAGCAAAAAAATTATTCTCACATATCGTATTCTTGCCCACTGCATATCAATAAAATTGCTACAGGATCTATACTTACTTGTAGATAAAGACATTCTTCTTCTGGCCGAATCGGTATATTCGATCTTGCGCCTGGCACTCGAGTTGCGGATTCCAGTGGATGTCGATCAGCAACAAATGATTCGCCCCGACGAGATTGAGACCCACTCCACCAGCGGTCAACGACAGAAGAAGAACGTTCGTTCTCGAGTGCGGCGAATTAAAGTCGTCCATTATTTCCTGAGTTTGAAATATCGAGAAAATTATTCTTGCGTTCGATGGAAAATATGATGCATCAAGGCGAAAGCACCCGCGATTCCATAGGTCGAAGAATTCATTAAGAGTTTTCCGAACTTTTTTGAAAAACAACTGGATCGAACGACTCGAAATACTTGACATTCGACGTCTGATTGCGAGACCAATGGACAATAGCTAATATTCGTGTCTTTGGAAGAAAAAATTACCAATCAATGTACCAGGGAAAACTGCTAGCAAAAAGGTCAGAAAACGAACTTCCATTTGCGATAAACGCGGATCGAAGAGAAACTCGACCTGGCCACCATAGAAACACGCATTTTGACACTCAAATCGTTGCATTCTGTGAAAAAATGAGTGAGAAAAATTCCAAAAACCACCATGCAGATGATTCTTGATAATCGTGCCAAAACGCGTGTGCACTCGCTCCCACAGGGTGTACGCGAAAAAAACATTTTTTCTCCTCTTTGCACTCACCTGACGATCTTTGACAGGAACTTTGCCGGTGAAACTGCGATACGTGGCTTCTTCGACCGCGTCGAGCTGAGCCCCGACAATTTCGAGGACGTTCACCCATTGAGACACAACTATAACTTTGTCGTTGCCCTTGACGATCTCCTCAATTTTTTCGATCACCGCTCTCATCTAAAAGAGGAAATATAAAAAATTCGTCCTCGAAATCCGGCCCTGGTGGGGGGGGGGGGGGGGGGGGGGGGGTGTACCTTCGAACTCCTCCGAGTCGGCGCGAACACGGGGTTCTCGGATGTCAGCAAATTTTCGGCGACCCTGTCGTCGACCCCGGTCTCGCCGTCATCCTCGTCCGCGTACATCGACATGTTGTTCATCTGCTCTATTAAGTGCGCCGGATCGTCGACGCTTTCCAGACCGTTTTGCTCGATATCTTCCTTATCGAGCATCGAATGTATAAGCGACGGATGACAGCAAACCTGTCGCAGACGCAACAGGAGCACGAGAATCTCGTGGGCCTCGACGTCCGCGTGCATCGACAAAAGCTTCCTCTGAGCTTTCGTAAACTGTGTATCTTTGTCTGAAAAACGTCCATGTTGTGCCGTCTCTCAATCGACTGGTGAATGTAAAGGAATTCGAGGAGAGGAAGGATGCATCTTTGCGTCGGGTTTAAGGGGCTTTACCAGTGTGACACTTTCAAAAATTCGTTCATTTTTTGCCTTTTTCGACAGTGTATACTTTCAAGAATATCATTATCATTTATATCAATATCATTTTATCGTGCAAAAATCGATAGTTGAATCTTTAAACGCGTTTTTCTCGAAATGAGATTTAAAAAATTTGCTGACATTGTAACTCAAAGAACTATTATCCGATTGACTTTAAATTTGAACTCAGTACGCTTGAATATATTTACTCTACAATGACGTAGGATATTTTTGATTGGATGAAAATTGACGATTTGGCATTGAAAACAATGACCATTTTATAGGCAAGAAAGCAGACTTTTTTTCATAACTACGCCATTTTGTTAGATTTTAATATTTTTCGAAAATCCTACGTCATTGTACAGGAAATACCTTCCAGTTTCACGACATTTTTTCGGTTTCAGCTACTCAATCGGCCGGAATCATGTCAGCAGTGGAGGAACTTTTTTTTCGCCGCCTCCGAAGGCAGCGCATAAGTCGCTTGGATCTCAATATTTTTCTATGAAAAAATTATGTAATGTAGGTCAAATATAGCCAAATATATTTTTAATTTTCCGAAACATTTAATTGAGTACTTTTCTTCCAAAAAATTCCCGAAAATCACCCAATTTTTCAGCGTTCACACTGGTATAGCCCCTTAACGCAAGGGCTTAACCAATGTGGCTGAGTCTGAATTTAAATGTTTAGTGGATCAAGAATACGCACGACTTTCAATTTTGACTTCCTTGTGAAGGAAGCTTGTTGAAGGAAAAAAATGCTCGTACGGCCAGCTCTGGACGGCAAATACATTTAGGGGTCTGCATAAGAAATTCAAAAAATACGATTTTCTTACTTTGAGTTTTGTAATCTAGGATCTTAACTTTCATTTTCAAATAAGGTTTTTTCTAGAAACATCGAAAATTGACAGAGTTATGACGATTTTTGTAAAGGGTCAGATCTTTTGCTTTTTTATGGAATTTTTTTATGAGATGGTGTACGTCCTATCGTCCGATTCGCTTTAAATTCGGACGCAGCATTGTTTATAACATTTTCTATCGTATGGCCATATCATCTTCCATACGTTTATCCATTTGTTAATAACAAATGATAAAAGTTATTTTTTTGGTCAAAAATCGAACTTTTTTTCTACAACTCGGCATTATCGTAATTGTCAAAATTTCGAAAAACTATACGGTCATACGAAAATGTTATTATTATACTACAAGTAATTTTTTTATTTTTCATTTGAGATGAGTCTAGTTGCCAGAAGCGCATACACCGATTGGCCATGCAGCCAGCGACACTTTGTTGAAATAATAGCTGCATACTTCATCAATATTTTTCAATATAAAAGAGTCAAACTTGCCGAGACTATGTATGAATTGTATGTAATATACAAATACTCGCGTAAGAAAAAAAAAGGATTAAAAATCGACGACCCTCGGAGTTTCGCATACAATGTACCGATGGAAACAGAATTTTCTTTGCAAGGAAGCTACAAACGATGGAGGAAATACTCACGTGTCACCGCCCACGAGGGTTTGTCATATTTCCCAGCGCCCAGCTCGAAAGTGTGGGCTTTCTCGGCCCTCTGAGCCAAGAATTGTGCAAAAAGGGTGCGCGAGTAGACCATAACTTTGTCGTACACCAATCGTTCCTCGGGATCGAGCTCGACGTGGATGGCTTCGATCATTTTTTCGGGCAATGAATCGAGGGTCCCGTTAGCCTGTAATTCCTGCTTTGTACGGCGAAGCATGATGCTCTTCATAACGGTGGCGAGTCGCTCGTGGCCCGCGGCGTTTTTGTTGTCGACCCAGCGCTTCCAAACGCGCACGTCGTCAAACGGCGAGCAGCGGAGGAACTTTAATATCGAAAAGAGATCCATCTCTTTGTTGTGCACTGGGGTACCCGTAAGGACCCATCGTTTGTTCGCGTGCAGACCGCACGCCGACTCGCACGTTTGGCTCTTGTGATTCCTGATTACGTGCGCCTCATCCAGGATTACTCTCCTCCAACGAATCTGCGGAAAATTATTTTCCATCAGGCAGGGGACACATGAAAAATTGACAAATCCGTATGATAATAATCGACGGTACTTTGTACAAAACGCCGGAAGTCTTGAATTCTCGGGCCACGATGTTGTAAGTTGTTATCACCATGTCGTTTCTTGCCAGACGCTTGGGATTTCCCTCGCGGTTGTTTCCGTGAAAGAGCTCGACCGAGAGCAAACCGCGTTTGCAGCGATTCTTTACCTCCGACTCCCACTGAGCAACCAATGACGCCGGAGCCACGACTAAAGTTCCGCCCAAATGTCCTGTTTCGGTAAACGTCGAATTGATCAACTGGTTACGCCATCTTCTCCCCTCCGTATTCTATGTTTCTTTGCATGCCCTTCTCGCTGATGCATCGCCGTATCACATTTCCAGGCCAACGCAGCTTCACGTTGAGTTATTCGTTAATAATCGTAAATTACGTACGTTGAGTACGGGCGCTTGACAACCATTTTTCTTCCTCGTCGTCGCTCGCATCACCGGATTCCCTGGCAGCGTTCGAAGCCAGCAGTAACGATATCATCGTCAACGTTTTTCCCAGACCCATGTCGTCCGCTGTACATTCAACAATATCTTTCAAGCCAATCCAACGTTTCAACGATTGATACTCGAGGATGATGATGTTTTTAGGCGAATATTGCAACCGTGAGAGTTTAAGGTATATCGCCAGACTACAAACCATGGATTTTCATTTTTTTTTTTCAGTTTCACTAAATATATTAATAGTCTCTGCAAAATTTCAGGGTCGGCTATCGACCTAATTGCAGAGAAAAAAAAAATAAAATTGCGCATTGTGAAGGAATTCTCAGACGACATACGAAAACCCAGTTTTTTGGTCGCTGCAAAAGTGTATATAGTGGGAATCCGTCAGATTCTTTAAAATAATGAGATTTACATACTTAACAGTGTAGTAATCGAATGCTCTCAGAAAAAATTACGCTTATTGACCTAATTTTTATGTGATATCAAGTTGAATTTGGAGTTCCGGTATTGGATTTATTACCACTTGCTGCGATCAAGAGACGTGACAGCAAGACAACAGCTGACTGTGGTTCTAATCTCATTCCATTAATTCGAATTTCCACGCATATTTCATTTTTAACGACATATTTCGCCGACACAAATTTACCACGCTTTTTACCAGTCGGGCCCGAATACAATGCTTCATATTTTTCCCACCTGACATTGTTTTGACATTATTTTGTCATTTTTCTAATTAAATGTGAACATTCACTAAACAGTTTACACATGGAAAATTTTAGTCATTGCAAATTGTTTTTTTTGCATATGTTAAAAATATCAATTTTACAAGTCTCAAGTATGATCAGTGGTATGACTAGTGTGAAGCGATAAGATTACTTTAAGGATGTTGTGTCCAAAATTGAAAACGGTAATAAAATTTTAAAAATTTGATAGGTCATTATGTAAAACATTTGACAGGTTGTGTCAAAATTTCACGACGATTATGAAGCTGGCTACTGAGAAATTAGAATTCACAAATTACACGCAGCCTTATGGAAACTGAAGTAACTTTGCAAAAATTTATTAATGATCGTTTTTTTATTTCAAATACATTAAAAACAAAGGTTGCTTTATGGTACAAGAAACGACGTCGTCCGTGAACGAAAATGAATATTTGAAGTAAATGAACGTAGCGGGAAATTGAAATACTCAATTTCGTTCGCGGACGACGTCGTTTCTTGCACCATAAAGCCACCTTTGTTTTCGATATATTTTAAATAAAAAAACGATCATTCGTAAATATTTGCAAAGTTAGTTCATTCATAATAATAGCAAAGTTTCTTCAGTTTCCATACGGCTGCGTGTAATTTGTGAACTCTAATTTCTCAGTAGCCAGCTTCCTAATCGTCGTGAAATTTTGGACACAACCTTTCAAATGTTTTACATAATGACCTATCAAATTTTAAAAATTTTATTACCATTTTCAATTTTGGACACAACATTCTTAAGGCGTTAGGCCGCAGTAACGGGTATACAATCATGTGCGAATTCAACAATTTTTGCTCGTATGAAAAAGTGATTCGTAAAATTAATTACACATCTGTTTAGTATGAATATCAAGCTGTTAGAAAATATATATATATTTTTTTTCGATGTACAAAATGGGCGACTACGCGAAACTTCTCGAAACAGCTTTTTTCCAATTGGCGTGACAAATAACTTCAACAATTTCCACTCGATTTACTTCGAATTTAACAGTTATGTTCCTAATTGCACTTCGCAAAGAAGTCCGTACGGAATTTCTGATTAATCGAAAACTTTTCATTTTATGAGCAGTTTATGAGCAGTTATAACGAAATTTTTTACTGAAAATTCATTTCTCAAGTTCAAATACCTACAACTTTTGAATAAAACAATATTTTTTAAATTCCGTACGTACTTCTCTAGGTATACTAATGTAGATTGACGAGGATTTTTGTTTTTTGTTCTAGGTCAAAGATTGTGGAATGAACCAACATATTTGTTGGTTAATGAAGATAACATAAACAATATAAAATATTTATATTTACAATGCAAATATTTTTTTATGACAAAAGTTTTTAACTTTAGGAACACGATAACTATTTTTTTCTCGAAATATTGAACAATACTGTTCTGCGGTGTTGCCATATGTCTTCTTATTATAGAGGACAAATATTTTTTACGGGAAATTATTCTGTCTAAATTTCAATGCAGGCCCTGGAATGTTAAAACTTGCAATTTTAAAACCCATTGTCTCCCAATCTAATTAGTCGACTGTTCTGAAATTTCACTCAAACATGCATAATGATATGAACAATGTCTGGTTAAAATTTGAACAAAATCTATAGAAATCAAGATTGCGCGCTCGTACTACCTTAACGACATTTCGAGAAGATCGACCATATCGTTTGATCGAAAAACTTATATTAATCTGATGGGATTCAGTTAAGGGGTTACCCCCACTTGCGATTTTGAAAAAATCGATTTTTTTTTATTGCATTTTTTTGAAGTATAAGTATCCGGGCCCATACAGAAGTATGGGCCCGGAATAGATGACTCTATGTAAGTTTACAAAAAAAAATATTTTCTTCGTGTAAACTGAAATTGAAACTTTAAACGCGTTTTTCTCAAAATGGCATTTCTGAAGTCGGTGACCAAGATTACTCCAACACTAATGAACCGATCTTCTTGAAATTTTGCAGGCTTATTTAATACATAAAAATATAGTCTTTAATCGTTCGATTTTTTTTTTTTCGAAAAAAAAAATGGCCGTTTTATAGCCAAAAAACGGCCGTTTTTTTCGTTAAAATCGAACCATTAACTTTGACTGTCCGCCATTTTGTGAAAAATGAATATTTTTTAAAATCCTTCGATGAAAGACTAGTTTATACTTATATTTGACTAAATCCATCCGCATTTTTTTTTCAGATGATCCACTTCGCCGCAATGTTAATCACCGCAAACCGTGTATATAAAAACATTATTTCATTGACGGCTATTTGCCACTATACAATGTAATATTTTTCAATAAAAAAATTACTGAAAGTTGTTCAAGATGTGTTCTTTAAGATGGTATAATGATCGATTAAAAAAATTTTGTAGTTTTCTTTAAAAAAATGCATGAAAAAGGCCTTTTTTGCGCTACAAGTGGGGGTAACGCCTTAAAGGATAAAAACGAATAGATATCCATTTTTACTGAATATTGACGTGTTTAAACCTAGCGGAAAATAAAAGTTCGTAAGACGTATCTGCGTCCGAAAAACACCAGCATCCTTCTACATTTGCGAGAAAAAGCAAATTTTTTGCGGAAAATAATTTACTGACCCAATACGCCTCCCGATGGATTTTGAGTCTCACGCCAGAGGAGCCAGGTGAGAGCGTATTTTTGATGAGGCATCAGGTTGACTTTGAGACCTCGAGGATCCTTCGCCTGCTGGTCCTCGGACGGTTTGCCCAGCAGCGATCCGTGAAGATCCTTGAGCCTTTCCACCGTTAATCCCAGCTCTCGCTGAACGGTCTCTTGTGCTTTTTTACCAAGATCCTTTCCGACACCGAGCGTCGTTGGCTTCAAGTACTGAGGATCGATGTCCAGACTGCCTTCCTTGAACAGGCTCTTCTTCACCACCTCGGCTTTCGGTGTTTTCGCGCTACTCACTGCCTCCAACTCCAGGTTCCTCAAATCGTCCGCTATGGTCTCGAGCTCTTTCTCATCCCTCAATATGCTCAGTCGAAGCTTCTCACCTCGGTCGGGTAGCAGGTCCATTTTTCCGGAATTGTACAGCATCTGGAATCGGCACAGTGAACTCTCGTATTTGGGTTTTTGTTTTATTGTTGTACTTTCCGAGAGAAACATAAAGACGAATGGAAGCGGGAAAAATAGCAGAAAAGTTTAAGAACATTTAGTTTTATACTTTATGGGTAGAGTTGAATATTAAACGGAAGGTCATCTGAAGCTTCAAGACAAAGTCTAGTACAAAAATAGTTTTAGTTTATTGAAACCTCTGCTCATTCAATAGTGAATATACATCCTGCGAATAATTCCAACAATCTGTGCGATGACATTGTACGTTTATACTCTTTAAAATCTTTTTTTTATAGAATGTATAAGTATGCGATTGAAATAATCATAATAAAAATAACAAATTTGATACTGTTAGTTTATGGTTGTAATGGAAAAATACCCAAAAGTTAATACAGTTCTTTTGAAGTCAAACGGCAATGTATAAATTTCATAAATAAGTTAAAAAGTAGTTAGTTTGTTTGAAACTTTACTATCTAATTATTACAGTCTATTACAAATCTTTTCGTACAAAAAATCTTAATTGAATACTTTTCCATGATAAAAATGTTCTGGTAATATTAAATATTATTATTTTTACTTTATTGATATCATTATTGTTATTTTTGTTATTGCCGTTAAAATAATATTTTAATAGTTTTATACAAATATTTAAAAAAATAATGTAATAATAAAAATAGCACATTTTTATTATTATTTAAAAAAACCATATCTGCTCGATTACTATGGCTTGCAGGCCATGCAACAAAAAACTTTATAATTATTTGTTCGAGACGGGATCGCACCTTTGTTTTTGCCAATTTTTTCTCGACCTGTTGCTTTTGATGCACGAGATAGGCTTTCTTCTGAGCCTTCAAAGGATCAAGGCTCGAGTTTCTCGATTCCTGTATCGCTATCGACATCGCGAGCTCCTCTTCGACCGAATTCTTCGCCGAGTATTTCTCTTCGCCCGAATTTTCTGGCGAGTCTTCCTTTTCGGCCCGATTTTTTGACGCGACCTCCGCTTTGACCCGATTTTTCGGCACGACCTTCGCTTTGACCCGATTTTCCGACACCACCTCCGCTTCGACCGAATTTTCCGAAGCGTTATGAATCTCGACGGACGAACTTTCCGACGCCGTCTGACTCTCGTCGGACGGATCGACGCTTATGCGTCCGTCCGAACGCTCCGACTGCTCGGCCTCGTCTCCCTCCGGCGAGGAATCCTCAGAGTTCGCTGACTCCAGACTCTGCGGGGGATCATCCGAACGTGGAAAACGATCCCTGGCGGCCTCTTCATCCGAAATCTCCTCAGCGTTCGAATGCGCGGCGGCTGGTTCTTCGTCGGAGCTGTCCAGATTAACGAGGCGATTTCGCCTGGGCTTGTTTCGGATGATCTGGACGTCGTCGTCGGACTCGTCTGTCAACGTGAAAATTCGGGATTAGAAAATTAACGTGCATAGTCGACGGTGTCGAAAAAATAATGCAACTCTTCGCCCTTTGAACCATGATATTTATCGTAAAAATAATGCCACGATTTTTTAATCTAAGTCGCTTCGTAATTTTTGTCGCCGGTTGATTCGAACGCTCTTTGCGCTCAAACTTGAATTACTTGACAACCAATTAATATTTGCCGAATCCGGTCGAAGATTCTTGAAGGCCTATAGCTTTGAAAGGCTTCTTTTCGAATCTTACGCGATCGTCAGTGTGAAATTTTCAAAAAATCGATGTTTTTTTGCATTATTGTAATTATTCCGGTTGATACAGCCTTTCTCGACCATCGACCAGCTTCCCAGACATTCCACCAGCTGCGTGAGACCTGACGCGGACGGACGCGATTTTCGCGAAATGTCGTTTTGTCACAATAGTGTACACTCTCAAAGGAAGAGTTGTCGAGCTATCCGTCTCAAATTTTTATTTCCCAGTTTTATAGCCTAAAATCTTCACTTTAAGGGGGAATATCGGTGTGAAAAAAAGATCGATTTTTTTTTGCTTAAATAGATATTTTCGGCCTTTAAAAAATATGCCTACAAATTGCAGACTAATCGGTAAGAACTTGTTTTATATTAATATTCAAGTTACATCATTCAATTTTATCCTCTCAAAACTTTAAACGCGTTTTTTCTCGAAACCATGTTTTTTGACTTGGTTGACAGCATAACTCTGTCAAATTTTGTCCAATCGACTTCATTCAAAAAGGATTCTCTTCAGAAAACTTATCGCTATTGTTGCATCGTAGAGTTTTTTTTTATTGTTTACTTTTTTATTAACAATTTACTGCAAATTTTTTGTGTAAAATTCGAATTTTTTTTTAAATGCCCGCCATTTTCGTTCTAATCAGAATTTTCAAATTTCCTACGATGCTGCGATAGCTATACTATTATAATTTAATAATCTTTTTGAATTTTTTACTTTGGATGCTTGCTGTGGCACTTATGCTGTCAACCGTCGGGGAATCTTTTTTTGAGACGCCATTTTGCGACCGCTCCTCTGCTTAATAAAATGTAGTAAAAATTTAAAAAAAAATTCCTTGTATTCTTCATTACTTCAATAATTAATACACAAAATTTCAAATAATTTTATCGAGCCGTTTTTCAAAAAAAAAATTCCCAAAAAATACCTCGTTTTTCAGCCTGTCACACTGATATTCCCCCTTAATTTGCAACAAAAAACGCCAAATAATGACCGAAAGCGTATGCAGGCCCAGCAAGAATCTTCATCCGGATTCCGCAAGTAATAAAACGTTCTCCAGAGCGGGGAATTGTATACTCAAGATAGCAGAAATGGAGGAAGGCCATTGGCCCAAAATATGTCTAAAGGAAGAAATAAGAAATATAAACGTCAACCCGTCAAGATGGGGCGAAGATCTTAAAGGGGCTATGAGTGAGATGGGTGAAGGCAGGATCCTGGAATGATAAGGATCGGAGAACGAATAAGGAACATTAAAAAGGTAATGGAGGAGACAATCAATATTGATATAAAAATTGTTACTCTCAATAAATACACTTTCGAAATACATGAAATTATTTTTTTTATGTATTTATGTAACCCAAACAAACTTTAAACGCGTTTTTCTCGAAACAACGTTTTTCGACGGCTTGTTGATAAAATCTTCGAAACTACTGAACCAATCCTTATGAAATATTAACCACATATTCTTTACAACTATAGCTATAGTGCGTATGAAGGATTTTTTTTAATTTTGATATTTACTATTTTTTTTGCCAGAAACGGTGAAAAATACACGTTTTTTTTTTGTTTTTTCGAAAAATGTCCGCCATTTTGTTATTTTTTCATGTATCAAAAATTGTATGATATGCGCTATAGCCATTAACATACTGAATGTAAAACCGTTTGATTTTTTTGTTTCGGATGATCCACCTCTGTGATTTCATCATCAGCGCAGACCTACAATTTTTTAGCTACCATTTTCGTCTATAGAGACTTGAATAATTTTTTCTTTTTAAATGTATTTCGAAAGTGTATTTATTAAGTGTAACAACTTTTATATCAATATCTATAATATAAACCTATCAAAAGAAAACATGGAAATAGCCTTTTTTTTAGCGTCTAAAGTGAGAAGTCCCCTCAAACGCGTTTTTCTCGCAACACTGTTATCAAAGTCAGTGGACATTACACCTCGAGAACCACTTCATAAATTGTTTCCAAATTTACAGGAGATACAGTGAGGAGATGTTGACGGTCGTTGACGCTCTAACTTTCAAAAAATCAATCTTCATTTTTTAATAGTAACGTAAAAATGACTTTTTTCGTAGTTTTTTGATGCTCAAATTTCAATTAGTCGCGACGTTGTTAAAAAAAATTATTAAAAATATCGACGACCGTCAACGTCTTGTTTTTATTGACTTGAACAACGCGTTTGGTTTTTAGATTTCAGGTGGGCCATTTAAGCTAGAGCGTCCACCGGCAAACGTCGCGAAAAAGAATTCATCATCGGCCGGCGGCCATGTTTTTGTTGTTTCTTTGTATTTTTTTTTAAGGCTCACAATATATGTACCTTTGTGTTTAAAAAAATGCGGCTTTCCGATAATCCCTCTCTGATATTCTTTGCACCGGTGTACGTACCTTCGCTATCAGGAATGAGAACGTGTCCCGAATTCTCGTCGTCGCTGTCCGCATGAAAAGACTCTTTGGTGAAGCGATGGAGACTTCGGCGTATGGCTTTACGAATGATGGGTGTCAGTCTGCCGTCGTTGGAATCCTCCATGACTCTTTCGATACTGACAAAAGCCATGCGTCGTTATTACCCAAATTCCGGAAAGTCAGCAAAAATAATAAAATAATAGAATAAAAGTGCAGGGGATTGTCGAAGTGCGAGGGCTCACGTGGGAATTGTAGTGAAAAATAACAGAGACGATAAAAAACTCACGCGCTGTTTCTAGTTTCCGAATTATCGGCCAAAAAATCATCGTCGTCGCTGCTGAGCACGAAACTCTCGTCACTTTCTTCGTCGTCCTCTGGGGAGCCACGCCAGGACGGACGGCCTCCCGCCATTTGTCCTTGTCTTCGGAAACACGTTTACCGAAACGCCTTTGCCGAAATATTCTGGCGACCAACAAAGCGAGAACAAGAGACGGAGACTGGTCGGGGGCTTATTTTTCTTCGTATTTGGTTAATCCGAAGGCGCGACCTCCGGTTGAACGTACGCGAAGGAAAATCGTGTGTTGAGATTTTGTTCAAAACACGCTTGAACCTGTCGACCTCCAGTGACGTTTACAAGCCGCGTGCTCGCCAAACCGTGCAAAATTTGAATCGAAATGCAAACGGTCAAATGGCACCTGCGTTCCGTGAGGGAAACGCGCGGTTTTGAAATCGACCCTGGCGCCATCTACCGGCGGTTGCGAGTCCGTACGAGAAAAATCGAATTGTTTAGTAACGTGAGCCGCGGTAGGTAAGTAGGAAACGACTCAGTCGGTAAGCATCTCGTTGGGAACTTTTGTCAGAAAAATTGACGCTTCGGGGAAAGACCCTCACAATGCGCTTTTTCATAGACGCAAAATAAGAAATATTGTTTACGAAGATATCAATCGGAACGCCGTAACAAAGAAAAATGAGATATGCTGAAACCGCATTAGTCAAAATTCGATTCGAAATTAGCTGAACCGAAAGTTCGATTTCGAACACGTTTTCTAGCCGTTTCCCGGGGTAGATTAATCAATAAGTTGTCAAAAACTTAGAGCCAGGAGGTGTAGGTTGTTCGTTCAGTGATCAGGGATCGATGTAATTTCTCGTCATTCGGTCGAGTCATTTTCGAGAAACGTTTGAAAAACTTTTTTTAACGTCTTTACCGGCGGAGAAGAATTACACGGAACAAAGTGTGCCTATTTTATTAGAGATGGCGACAGCAAGACTTTCCATGGTATTATAGATTCAGCGCCTTATGAAAATCTGACTGTTCGAAAAAAAGTATGTATCGATCACGTTCAGAAGCGTATGGGCACTCGACTCCGAAGTTTCAATTCTACTGTGTGGAACATGGCACCAAAGGCCACTTCGAGCGGAAAATTGGTTTTAGATATAGCTTCCGATATTGCATCGTGCACTTTCAACGATGGCCTCAGCAGTATAATGAACATTATGGAAGTTCTAGGCATGACTGTGGGGCCCCAACTGCTTCAATTTTTGCTTAGAACCGGACGCACTGCGCGTAGACTACACCGAGAGATAGTTGTCGCATGCGGTGAGGGACGCGCGCTCGAGCGAAAATTCGTCGAGAAAAGCAGAAGAGGAAAATCTTGCCTTGGAGGGGCAACTTTATGGGGCTGGCATTGCAGAATAACGATTAAAAAAATTCAGTTGCATTTTTTAAGTTGAACAACAAAAAAGTTATATGTAAAACTTCAAACGCGTTTTTCTCGAAACAGCTTTTTTCCAATTGGCGTGACAAATAACTTTAACAATTTTCACTCGATTTACTTCAAATTTAAAAATGATGTTCCTAATTGCATTTCGCAGAGAAGTACGTATGGAATTTCTGATTAATCGAAAACTTTTCATTTTATGAGCAGTTTATGAGCAGTTATAACGAAATTTTTCACTGACAATTCATTTCTTAAGTTTAAATACCTACAACTTTTGAATAAAACAATATTTTTTAAATTCTGACGACAAATAGATTGACGAGAATTTTTGCTTTTTGTTCTAGGTCAAAAATTGTGGATGCTAAATGTCACGTCGCGGAGCGCCTAAAAAAAAGATAAAAGGAAATGTTAGTAGTCGGCCATTTTGTACATCGAAAATAAAATACATATTTTCCAACAGCTTGATATTCATACTAATAGATGTGTAATTAATTTTATTAGTGAATCACTTTTTATACGAAAAAAATTGTTAAATCCGCACATGATTTTATACCCGTTATTGTGGCCTAACCCCTTAAAGAAAAAAAGAAGAAATCGACTTTTTGATCGGAGTAAAAAAATTTGTGCACCAGAGATTCAGAAAACTTATAGGGTCGCCTATACCGGTGCAGGTTTTCCGCAGTGTTCCCCTGCCGACGGAAAATGCGGTAGAGCGTAGAGGCAGCTATGAACGCAACGGAAGTTGGGTTAGACGAGTGATAGGGCGTTGCGCTAGGGAGTGATAGGCAAGGGTTGAAAAGGGCATACAATGGATTTCAGGAAATATGGTACATCGTATCTCTTCGACAGAGATAAACAAAAAAAAGTCTAAAGTCAGTTCCTTTTTTTTTGTGAAATGTTACCTTTATTTTGTAGGTCTCGTGACATACTTCTCGTACGGAATTTGGTACAGCAAATGCCGAGAGAGCGTCCCTCTCGAAGACGAACGCGTCCTGCGGCAATTTTATCAATAAAATCATCCGCTGCAACGACAGTACTCAGTACAATGTGAAAATGAAATACTTTTGATTGATTATTTACACGTACAAAGCTATGACGAGGTTAATTGTAATTGAATTATCATCGTATCATACGGAATGTGCGTTTCTCTGAATGGCTTTGGTTTTAGTTTTGTTCTTTCACTTTTCTTTTTACAATAGCCAGCCGGTGTCGACGACAATACTCACTATAATGCAAAAGTAAAGTACTCTTAATTTAATATTTACACATACGAAGCTATGGAAAGTCGAATTGTACAAAAATGATTATCGTAACACACGGAATGAGCGTTTGTCCGGACGCGTCTGCTTTTTTTCATTTTCTTCTTTAATTTTTTATTTACACGGCCCTACTGGCATCGACGACAATACTTATCGTAATGCAAAAATGAAGTACTTTAAATTGAATACTTATACGTACAAAGCTATGATGAGTCGAATAGTAATAAAATTATTATCGTTACACACGGAATGGGCGTTTGTCCGAACGCGTCTGTATTTTTTATCTTTTTGCTCTTTAAATTTTCATTTAGCCGGGCCAGCCGGCGTCGACGGCAATACTTATTATAATGCAAAAATGAAGTAATTTTAATCGATCATTGATATGTCCGGAACTATGACGAGTCAAATAGTAATAAAATTATTATAGTAACACACGGCATGGGCATTTGTTCGAACGTGTTTGCTTTTTTTTCTTCTTTTTGCCCCTTGAATTTTTATTTACACAGGTCAACCGGCGATGACGATAATCCGCGCTACATGCCGAAGAGGGACTTCATTTCGTCGAGCGAGAGTTTTGACGAGGCTACTACTCCCCCGCCGCTCAAGAGATTGTCGGCGATCTCCATTTTCCTGTCTTGGAGAGCCTTTATGCGCTCCTCTATCGTGTCAACGCAGATGTATCTGAACGAGCGAGCAATGGAGGAAAAATGATAGGTTATTGGATATTCTTACGTCGTACGCGCACGTACTCGACTGTTGAATCGCTGTTTAAGGGGTTAGGCTACTGTGAAAATCTAAAAAAACATCGATAGTCGCTTGAAGCGACTCAAATTGGAGGGGAAAGTCCAAAATCTAGTGCGGGAATTGCAGATTGAAGGTAAATTTATTATTACAACGATAGAACTGTTGGTAAAAAAATGAACTCGTTTTTCTCGAAAATTTGTTATTCAAAACGGTGTACACGATTTCTCGACATGTAATGAACGGATCGATTTGAAATTTAATGCACTTATGCAGTGCAGTAGTAGTTTAGTCTTAACCGACGTTTTTATTCGTAATTTTTTTCATTACTCATTAACAATAACTCGTTCTTTCTGGAAAAATCGAACAAAAAATTCCAACATTTTCTCGATGATTAAAACGCGATGACAATGACACTTCGTTAAACCGATCCTAATTATTCATCGGTACAATCTTTGGAGCAAAAAATTATTCTCACATATCGTATTCTTGCCCACTGCATATTAATAAAATTGCAACAGGATCCATACTTACTTGTAGATGAAGACATTCTTCTTCTGGCCGAATCGGTATATTCGATCTTGCGCCTGGCACTCGAGTTGCGGATTCCAGTGGATGTCGATCAGCAACAAATGATTCGCCCCGACGAGATTGAGACCCACTCCACCCGCGGTCAACGACAGAAGAAGAACGTTCGTTCTCGAGTGCGGCGAATTAAAGTCGTCCATTATTCCCTGAGTTTGAAATATCGAGAAAATTATTCTTGCGTTCGATGGAAAATATGATGCATCAAGGCGAAAGCACCCGCGATTCCATAGGTCGAAGAATTCGTTAAGAGTTTTCCGAACTTTTTTGAAAAACAACTGGATCGAACGACTCGAAATACTTGACATTCGACGTCTGATTGCGAGACCAATGGACAATAGCTAATATTCGTGTCTTTGGAAGAAAAAAATACCAATCTATGTACCAGGAAAAACTGCTAGCAAAAAGGTCAGAAAACGAACTTCCATTTGCGATAAACACGGATCGAAGAGAAACTCTACCTGGCCACCATAGAAACACGCAAATCGTTGCATTATGTGAAATAATGAGTGAGAAAAGTTCCAAAAACCACCGTACAGATGATTCTTGATAATCGTGCCAAAACGCGTGTGCACTCGCTCCCACAGGGTGTACGTGAAAAAAATTTTTTCTCCTCTTTGCACTCACCTGACGATCTTTGACAGGAACTTTGCCGGTGAAACTGCGATACGTGGCTTCTTTGACCGCGTCGAGCTGAGCCCCGACAATTTCGAGGACGCCGACCCATTGAGACACAACTATAACTTTGTCTTTGTCCTTGACAATCTCCTCAATTTTTTCGATCACCGCTCTCATCTAAAAGAGGAAATATAAAAAATTCGTCCTCGAAATACGGCCCTGGTGGGGGGGGGGGGGGGTACCTTCGAACTCCTCCGAGTCGGCGCGAACACTGGGTTCTCGGATGTCAGCAAATTTTCGGCGACCCTGTCGTCGACTCCGGTCTCACCGTCATCCTCGTCCGCGTGCATCGACATGTTGTTCATCTGCTTTATCAAGTGTGCCGCATCGTCGACGTTTTCCAAGCCGTTTTGCTCGATATCTTCCTTATCGAGCATCGAATGTATAAGCGACGGATGACAGCAAATCTGTCGCAGGCGCAACAGGAGCATGAGGATCTCGTGGGACTCGACGCCCGCGTGCATCGACAGAAGTTTCTTCTGAGCTTTCGTAAATTGTGTATCCTTGTCTGAAAAATGTCCACGCTGTACCGTCTCTCAATCGACTGGTGAATGTAAAAGAATTTGCGGAGAAGAAGGACGCATCTTGGCGTCGGGTGTGAAGTTTTTTTTACGCTAGGCTACCAATATGCCAGAGTCTAAATTCAAATCGTTGGTAGGTCAAGAATACGTACGACTCTCAATGTTGACTTCCTTGTAAAGGAAGCTTTTTGAAAAAAAATGCTCGTGTGGTCAGCTCTGGGAGGGGGAATAAATTTTGGGGTGTGCGTAAGAGACAAATTGACAAAATACGATTTGCTTATTTTGAGTTTTGTAGCCTAGCCTCGGAGCTTCGTATCCATGTATCGACGAAAACCGAATTTTTTCCACAGGGAAGCTAAAAAAGATGGAGTAAATACTGACGTGTCACCATCCACGAGGGTTTGTCGTAAGTCCCGGCGCCCAGCTCGAAAATATGAGCTTTCTCGGCTTTCTGAGCCAAGAATTGCGCAAAAAGGGTGCGCGAGTAGACCATGATCTTGTCGTACACCACACGTTCCTCGGGATCGAGCTGGACCTCGATCGCTTCGATCGTTTTCTCAGGCAAAGAATCGAGGGACCCCTTAGCCTGTAATTCCTGCTTTGTACGGCGCAGCATGATGCTCTTCATAACGGTGGCGAGTCGCTCGTGGCCCGCGGCGTTTTTGTTGTCGACCCAGCGCTTCCAAACGCGCACGTCGTCGAACGGCGAGCAGCGGAGGAACTTTAATATCGAAAAGAGATCCATCTCTTTGTTGTGCACTGGGGTACCTGTAAGGACCCATCGTTTGTCCGCGTGCAGGCCACACGCCGACTCGCACGTTTGGCTCTTGTGATTCCTGATTACGTGCGCCTCGTCCAGGATAACTCTCCTCCAACGAATCTGCGGAAAATTATTTCCCATCGGACAGCGGACAGATGCAAAATTGACAAATCCGTATGATAATAATCGACGGTACTTTGTACAAAACGCCGGAAGTCTTGAATTCTCGGGCCACGATGTTGTAAGTTGTTATCACCATGTCGTTCCTTGCCAGACGCTTGGGATTTCCCTCGCGGTTGTTTCCGTGAAAGAGCTCGACCGAGAGCAAACCGCGTTTGCAGCGATTCTTTACCTCCGACTCCCACTGAGCAACCAATGACGCCGGAGCCACGACTAAAGTTCCGCCCAAATGTCCTGTTTCGGTAAACGTCGAATTGATCAACTGGTTACGCCATCTTCTCCCCACCGTATTCAATGTTCCTTTGCATGCCCTTCTCGCTGATGCATTGCCGTGTCACATTTCCAGGCCAACGCACCTTCACATTGAGTTATTCGTTAATAATCGTAAGTTACGTACGTTGGGTACGGGCGCTTGACAACCATTTTGCTTCCTCGTCGTCGCTTGCATCACCGGATTCTTTGGCAGCGTTCGCAGCCAGCAGCAACGATATCATCGTCAACGTTTTTCCCAGTCCCATGTCGTCCGCTGTACATCCAACAATGTCTTTGTAACGCAATCCAACGTTTCAACGATGCCCGAGGATAGTGATCTTTTTAGGCGAATATCGCAACCGTAAAAGTTTAACGACGTTTCGACAAGATCAACCATATCGTTTCAGCGAAAAACTTTTTTTAATTTGATGGGATAAAATTAGTGGATTAAAACAGGATATTAATTTTTAAAATATTGACGTATTTAAATCTCGCGAAAAATAAAAGTTCGTTAGCCGTATCTGCGCCTGAAAAACACCAGCATCCTTAAACATTTATGGGGAAAAAAACTATTTTATATACCACAACCATGTTTTCCTCGCTTTTTCGTACGTGTGAACAGGACTTAAAAAAGGTCTTTTAGGGCCTAGGCCTTAAAAATTTCCGCGTTTGCATTTGTCACGCTCACGGGCATTGAACCGCTGTGAAACAGTTGTCAGTCATTCAGCTGTCACTTTCACCTGACACCCCGACAAACTTTACCGGGATAAATAACAGATATTTATTCATCCCGAAATTATCTTTACAAATAGTATATTCAAATATAATGATGCATTTAAAAAGTACTCTGGTATAACGCAATGATGTTTTCCTCGCTTTTTCATGCGTGTGAACGGCGAAGGCCTTGTTATAAATTATTAATAAGATAGTATATTAAGATATGCTGATCCGTTTCAAAATTATGTTTGGTGGCAACAGGGGGCGCCCCCACCACCCCCGGGCGGCGCGCGTAATGCAGTTTCTATGTGCGATACAGCTTCCATATGCTATGCACCTTCTGCACGTGCTTGCAGCCATGTGTATTTAACAATACAAAAGCTCGGAAAATATAGTTTTGTTATATAAATAATCGTATGCACTGTGGAGACGGGGGCTTTGTATCCTGAGTACACAATGTACTATTTTTGCGGAAAATAATTTACTGACCCAATACGCCTCCCGATGGATTCTGAGTCTCGCGCCATAGAAGCCAGGTAAGGGCGTACTTTTGATGAGGCATCAGGTTGACTTTGAGACCCCGAGGATCCTTTGCCTGCTGGTCCTCGGACGGTTTGCCCAGCAGCGATCCGTGAAGATCCTTGAGCCTTTCCACCGTCAATCCCAGCTCTCGCTCAACGGTCGCTTGAGCTTGTTTACCAAGATCCTTTCCGACACCAAGAGTCGTTGGCTTCAAGTACTCCGGATCGATTTCCAGACTGCCTTCCTTGAACAGGGTCTTTTTGACCACCTCGGCTTTCGGTGTTTTCGCGCTACTCACTTCCTCCAACTCCAGGTTCCTCAAATCGTCCTTTATGGTCTCGAGCTCCTTCTCATCCTTCAATATGCTCAGTCGAAGCTTCTCACCCCGGTCAGGTAGCAGATCTATTTTTCCGGAGTTGTACAACATCTGGAATCGGCACAGTGAACTCTCGTATTTGGGTTTCATTTGTTTCGTGTAGTAGTTTAGGGAGAAAGCAAAAAAAATGGAAGCGGGAAAAATAGGAGAAAAGATCAAGAACATTTAGTTTTATAGTTTATGCGTAGAGGTGGAGAACAAACGGAAGTTCATCTGAAGATTCAAGACAAACTGTACGTACAGGTAAATAAATGAGTAAATAGTTTTAGTTTATTGAAATCTTTGCTCATCCAGTAGGGAGTATACACCCTGCGAATAATTCCAACAATCTGTGTGATGACATTGTACATTTATACTCTCTAAAACTTTTGTGTATAGAATATACACGCATATGATAAAAATAAGCGAATTAAAAATAACCAATTTGAATCTATTAGTTTAGGATTGTAATAAAAAATCCGTATCAATCGTTCATATTTTTTGCTGATTTAATTTATTTTATCGTTATAACAGAAAAATAACCGAAAGTTAATACATTTCTCCCGAAGCCAAAAGGTAATGTATAAAGTAAATAAATATTTAAGTTAAAAATAGGTATAATTTCTTTGAAACTTTACCATCTTATTATTAGTCTATTTTAAAATCTTTTTTATGACAAAAATGTTCTGGTAATATTAAATATTGTTGTTACCTTATTGATATCATTATTGTTATTGATATTATCGCGGTTAAAATAATATTTCGATAGTAAGAATCATAATACGTCATCATTTTTATAACGATAATAGTAATAATAATTTTAATAGTAATTTCTTACAAATATAGCACATTTTTAAAATAGCACATTTTTATTAAAATTGTTTCAAAACCAGATCTGCTGGATTACTATTTTTTGCGCGTCATGCAACAAAAAAGTTTCAAATTATTTGTTCGAGACGAGATCGCACCTTTGTTTTTGCCAATTTTTT
Source organism: Ophion slaviceki (assembly GCA_944452715.1). Classification (NCBI taxonomy): domain Eukaryota; kingdom Metazoa; phylum Arthropoda; class Insecta; order Hymenoptera; family Ichneumonidae; genus Ophion; species Ophion slaviceki. The sequence goes on along the minus strand of OX101788.1, from coordinate 2,665,430 downwards.
CTCGACCTGTTGCTTTTGATGCACGAGATAGGCTTTCTTCTGGGCCTTCAGCGGATCAAGGCTCGAGTTTCTCGATTCCTGTATCGCTATCGACATCGCGAGCTCCTCTTCGACCGAATTCTTCGCCGAGTGTTCTTCTTCGCCCGAATTTTCTGGCGAGTCTTCCTTTTCGACCCGATTTTTTGACGGGACCTCCGCTTTGACCCGATTTTTCGGCACGACCTTCGCTTTGACCCGATTTTCGGACACCACCTCCGCTTCGACCGAATTTTCCGAAGCGTTATGAATCTCGACGGACGAACTTTCCGACGCCGTCTGACTCTCGTCGGACGGATCGACGCTTATGCGTCCGTCCGAACGCTCCGACTGCTCGGCCTCGTCTCCCTCCGGCGAGGAATCCTCAGAGTTCGCTGACTCCAGACTCTGCGGGGGATCATCCAAACGTGGAAAACGATCCCTGGCGGCCTCTTCATCCGAAATCTCCTCAGTGTTCGAATGCGCCGCAGCTGGTTCTTCGTCGGAGCTGTCCAGATTAACGAGGCGATTTCGCCTGGGCTTGTTTCGGACGATCTGGACGTCGTCGTCGGACTCGTCTGTGAACGTGAAAATTCGGGAATAGAAAATTAACGTGCGTAGTCGACGGTGTCGAAAAAATAATGCAACTCTTCGCTCTTTGAACCATTTAGTGCACAAATAATGCCACGATTTTTTAATCTAAGCCACTCGATAATTTTTGTCGCCGGTTGATTCGAACGCTCTTTGCCTTCAAATTTGAATTACTTGACAACCAATTAATATTTGCCGAATCCGGTCGAAGAGTCTTGAAGCCTTACAGCTTCAAAAGGCTTCTTTACGAATCTCCATTACTATTTTTTGGGAAATGCAGCTGTTCAAAAAGAAACAGAAAGCTTTTTTTGTTTGATTGGAATATCTGTATTTTCGACTTGATGTAATTTGTGTAAACATAATAATATTGGAATGAAAAAACGAAGCTTTTCAACGCTGTAGACGTCAGCCTTAAGGGGTCTGGGCAAGAAAATTGTTTTTCAAAAATACGATTTTTATTTCCGGTTTCATAGCTTAGAATCTTAATATTAATTTACAACAACGATTTTATAAAACGAAGCCAAAAAATGACCACAACCAGGCTAATCAAGAATCTTCAACCGGATTTGGAAAATAAGAAAACGCTCTCTGGTTATTAACGTTGGAACGTGGAGTGATTTTTTTGTGTACATCGATTTGAGATCGCTGAAATCATGTACGACTTTTTTTACAGCCAATACTGTTGTTCAAAGGGTAAAAGGTGATATTTTCTTCCGACATACTTTGAATCAATAAAAAAATGAAACATGTATAAATAAATAGCATATCATTGATATTAATAACATATTATATAATATACAAATAAATAAGATTTACAATTTAAATTCATAAAGTACAAATGAAACACACTCAAAATTTATAAACGTATGATTAATTTCCAACACACAAATATTAACACGCTTTGTAGTCATTCTCGTTGGAACATAAAGAGTAAATTTTCCGTGCAAATCGATTTGAGTTTGCTCAAATCTTGCACGAATTTCTTTGACACCCAAAGTCGTTCAAAGGGGTAAAAGGTGAGACTTCTCTTCCCAACACACTTTGAATTGATAAATCGGAAAAAAAATGTACAAATAAATAAAATTTCATTACTATTGATGATATATCACATTATTTATAAAAAAATAAAATAAAAAAATGTATTAATGCAGTACCGATAAAACACACTTCAAATGAATAAGTTTCCAATAACCAAGAATAAAAAAATATTATTATGAGGTGAGCGCTGATAATAAAAGTAATGCTCGGAAGTGCCTATTATTTTTTTATTTCGGTGTAACTTGTAGATAAATTGAGGTAAATAAATTTAAAAAAAAAAATATCTAAAAGATACGTGACAAAAAACACCAACCAGAGCGCATGATGTCACACTTTGCAAAACACGAACGAGTCGACGCCCTGAGCATACTGCTTCTGTTACTTTGTCTTCAGGGGGGAACCTCCTCCAAATATAATTTTTTTATTGCTTTAAAAACTCATTTAGTATCTGAAGAATATATTTCCAAAGTTTGAAGCCCAACAGAAGGTCCTAAAGGTCCCTAGGAAGTCACCGAAGTGATGCCTTCCAAAAGTACCGAGAGTAGGTAAACGAGCGCGCGCCCTTTGCGGTCTCTACTTTTTAATTTCGTCGCCAAACAAGTTTGCTAGTTTACTTTTTCAATAATAGGGAGCACTTTCGACTATTGGGCGGGAAATTCGGCCTGTGTAACCGTCGTTTTTCGTTTTCACACAAACAGTTCAAACAAAAAGAAAAAAATTCAGTCCAGATTGGTGATTTCCTAGAAGAAGGCTTGCTTTATGGCCCTGGCATCGAAGATTAAGCTTGGGTAATCACTCTAAACTCTAGTTTTAAGAACGAAAACTTCAATCGAGTTTTTCTCGAAACACGTTTCTTTGTACAGATATTCTTTAACTTATCGGCCTTTGCACAAACCTAAAATTTCGTATAAATTGTTTGAATAAATATTGTTTTTAACGATTCGTTTTTAAATAAAGTATTTTTTTTCTTTTTGTCCTCAAATTTTCAATTTTTTTGTTGTTGCTAAATTCAGGTTCATGCAAAGCGGAATGACTTATTTTAATGGAAAAAAATAGTTTCGTTGATTTTAGTTAACTACAAGGACCTGGGCGTTCCATGGCGCAAACTCTAGGAGCCAAGCTCGAGCACTTCAGGCGCCGCCATTTTGTTTTGTTTTACTGATGAATTTTTTTTTGTATTCATTTGAACGTCAATATTTTTATGAAATTTGATTCATTGCAATAAATGCTCTCAATGTTTTGTAAAAAATTATTGAAAAACCTGTTGTCCGAAGGACAACCCCCCCTTAAGGCAATCCTATCGCTTCACACTGGTCATACCACTGATCATACTTGAGACTTGTAAAATTGATATTCTTAGCATATAGAAAAAAAATGTAATAACTAAAATTTTCCATGTGTAAAGTGTTAATGAATGTTCACATTTAAGGCGGACCTCTTTTTTCGAGGCGATTTTTTTTTTCATAAATCACATCTACAACATGTGTAGAAAATGCGTGCCAAAGGATTTTTCGATATTCGAAGTGGTTCACAAGTTACGGCCCTGGAACAGAGCAGGTATACGGAGCAGGTATACTTTCAAACGCGTTTTTCTCGCAACACCATTTTTCGAAACGGTGACCACGATATTTCAGAAACTACTGCACCGATCTTGTTCAAATTTATACAGCATCTTTAATATGTTATAAGCCAGCGATTGAACTAGGATTATCATGATTGCTTCGATAGTTTTTTTTGTACGAGCGAAAAACTTAAGAAAAAATGAGTAAAAAATAGAATGTAATTTTCAAAAGTGTATAAAAAAGTCAATTTTTGTAATTTAAAATTCACTCTAATTCAATCGCTAGTCTTAAATATGAAGATTAAAATGCCGTTTGGTTTTTTGATTTCAGATAAGCAGAACAGCCGCAATCTTGGTCACAGTCAAGCACCTCTTTTACTTGATGTCTTCCTGTCGGCCACTATAACGTTTATTCTATTATATATTTTGACTTCAAAAAATTTGTAAAGCTTATTTAAATGTTAATAAAGATTATGCAAAAACAATGAGATTGATTATTTCGATGCTTTGCCCGTAAAAAATTATTGAAAAAGCCGTAAAAAAACAGCTGAGAAACTAGAGGACCGCGTTAATTTAAAAATGAAAAAATAGTTATTCCAACGATTCGCGCAGTATTCCTAGGTTTGATATTTGGCAACATTGGTTCTATCTCCGTCTCTTTTTACTCAACCAGGCGGGTTTAACGTCCACGCTTTTCAACGTCGATCTGTCAAAACAATGCCAGGTGCGGGAAATATAAAGCATTGTACTCGGGCCACGACTGGTAAAAAGCGTGGAAAATTGGTGTCGACGAAATATGTCGGTTAAAAATGAAATATGTGTGGAAATTCGAATGAGTAAGATGAGGTTAGGACTACAGTCAGCTGTTGCCTTGCTGTCACGTCTCTTTATCGTAGCAAGTGGTAATAAATCCAATACCGGAAGGTCAAATTAAACTTGATATTACATAAAAATTAGGTCAATAAGCGGAATTTCTTCTGGGAGCATTGGATTACTACAAGTGTTAAGTATGTAAATCTGACTATATTTAAGAATCTGACGGATTCCTACTATTATATACACTTTTGTAGCGACCGGAAATTTGGTTTTTGCATGCCGTCTCGGAATTCGTTCACAAAAATACACAATTTTAATATTTTTTCTCTCTGTAATTGGGTCGATAACCGACCCTGAAATTTTACAGAGACGATTATTGATATATTTAGTGCAGCTCAAAAAAAATTATTAAAATCCTATGGATTGAACCCTAGCGATAGAATTTCCTTAAAATACAATTTGTGAGATTTCCGATTGAGTTTGAATTTTACTCGAATTGTAATAATGGAGACTGGATTCGTGAATGCAAATAGTTCGAATTTGCCTAGGATTCACTGTATAATGGTGGCCAATTTCTTTACGAAAAACAGCGACTTCTGCTCTGCAGAATTCAGAAACGTAAAGACTTCCATGTGAGTATACTCTAAATAATTGTTATTTGTGTAACAAATAATGTATATAGCATTAATCATATTACAAACTCTATAATTATTAGACAAAATTTTTAAGGTTCTGTTTTGTTTTACGACTTGTTTTTTTTAAATTTAATTGCAGGTCTTCAGGGCAGTCATACAGTGATGAATAGAATTTAGAATTCATTCTTGAACTTATTGATTCTGAAATATTTGTTATTGTGTTCGTTTAGAAACCGGTATTTTGCAGAGTATGACGTCACGCACTGTCAAATGACAGGTCTGGTCGTTTTGGCACGTTATTGTAAACGCATGAATGAAAACGCGATTTTTGAAGAATTTGCTGCATGTGAATACACGAAATAAACATTGAGTGGTATATTATGTGTGTGAACAATTTTAAACACTTTCCCAAAAATAGGCAACATCCCTATACTATTGTTCAAAAGGGTAAGTTGTGAGATTTTTTTAATGTTGAGGTATCGTTTCGCGGAGTGCTGTATCTTGTGGGCGCATAAGAAGGGCCTTTCCAAATCATTGGTGAATTACAGTGGTGGTAAATTACAGTCACAATAAATTATTATACTATTATTACTCAGCCATTTTGTGCATCGAAAAAAATATTCTAACTGCTTGATATTCATACTAAATAGATGTGTAATTAATTTTATGAGTCAATCACTTTTTCATACAAAATGAAACTGTTAAATTCGCACATGATTTTATACCTGTTACTGTAGCCTAAGGCCTTAAGAACTTATTCGCTATGTAAATAAACAAAAAAGATTAAGAAAATTTCTAAACAGTCAATTATATGCATTCCACATATTTATTAGCTGAAATTTATTTATTTTATGTATTTATTTATTTTATTTTTCGTTACGCTGCGTTAAATATGCGTTCCCCTCTTGCCGCCTGTCCTGCAAAGATCCAAAGCAGCCTCCTCGACTGAATCTCAACAGAAACAATTTGCCTACCAAATATCACTGCCCGTCTAATTCTGCTTGCGAGGTCATCGGTGAAAAAAACCTTACGTTAACATTTTACTCTTTGATATTCTTCATACCGACGGACGTACTTTCGCTATCGGGAATAAGGCCATGTCCCGAATTCTCGTCTTTGTCCGAATCGAAGGATTCTCTGGTGAATCGATGGAGACTTCGACGTATGGCTTTACGAATGATGGGTGTCAGTCTGCCGTCGTTTGGGTCCTCCATGACTCTTTGGACACTGAAAAAAAAGACGTGCGTCTTTGTTATCCAGTCATTTTGTCACGAGGCGACCACGGAGTTTCCGCAACGGCAACGCGCGACCCGGAAACTCAGTGAAAGTAATAAAATAATCGAATAAAAGTACAAGGGATCGTCGAGGCGAGCGAGGGACGTTGAAATGAAAAATAACCGAGGCGATGTAAAACTCACGCGCTGTTTCTCGGTTCCGAATTATCGGCCATTAATTCATCGTCTTCGTCGTCGCTGCTGACGACAAAACTTTCGTTACTCTCGTCCTCGTCCTTTTCGGAGCCATGCCAGGACGAACCGGCTCCCGCCATTTAGCCTTCTCTGCTGAAACGCGTTTGCCGAAACGTGCCTTTGCCGAAATGTTCTGACGACCAACAAAGCGAGTCAGAGACGAAGATTGGGCTTCGCCTTTTTTTCTTCGTATATAGTGCCCGTCTCTGTCGGACGGTGCGACCTCCGGTTGAATGTACGCGACGAAAAAAGCGTGTGTCGAACATTTTTCAAAACACATTTGAACCTGTCGACCTTCACTGATTTGTACAACCCACGTGCTCGCAAAACCGTGCGACATTTGAATCGAAATGCAAACAATCGAATGGCGCCTGCGTCGAGAGTCGCCGGACGTGTAGTGAGCGAAACCGCCGCCAAACGCCGCTTGTGTAGCCCAAAAACCGCGGGACTTTACGAAGCTCAAATAGCGCGGTAAAAGCTCGCATATAGCCCAAATTCGTGATTTTGGTAGGTCATGAAGGAAAAGCACCGATATAAGTTAGAAATTGAATTATTTCTTTAATTATTTTAAAATCAAACATAATCAAATATATGTATTTTGTAGCAGGCTAAAACAATCACATAAATAAACAAATACTTATTCCTTGAGATTACACTAGTACAAAAATCAGCCAGTTTCAATCACAGTCTCATATATGATATATGAATAAGAATATTAAATTAAATATCTTTACGTTCTCTAGAAATCTAAATCAACTATGTCCATCAGAGAAACATAAAATTCGTTTAGCAGGTCCTCTGCATTCGAAATTTGAATCTCTGGTACGTCAATATTCTTTGGCACATTCTCTTGGGCAGGGACAGGGCCGAAGTCCGGATCATCTGGCTTCAAGTTGAACTCAGCTTCCCTTGTCGACTGAGAAGAGGACGCGGGGGTGTATGAGTATATCGGGCTGAAGGAAAATGCCTTTTTATGTTGGTCGTTCGTTATGTATTTTTATTTTATGATACGAAATTAATACACAGCTGTTCTTTTTTACATTTGAAGTTTACTTTTTCTCACAACATTTTTTTTCTCACGAAAGAAGTTCACGTCATTCGGACCAACTTTCGAAAAAAGTTCCAAAAAAACGTTTGCCTACACTTCTTTACCGACAGCGTCGCTTGGCCGTCCGCGCCGCTAGCGTCCGCCGCTGGATGGCGCGCGAAAGCTTCGCGAGTCCGCCGCCCTGTTCCCTCGGCGTTTCTCGCGTTGATCGTCCCACGGCGCGGCGGCGATCGCATGCTTCGTGGTACGTCAAAGAAGGTGGTGGTGCACGACACGGCGGTGAGAGTTTTCCCGTCGTCGACAGGAGCGACACGCGCGCGAGAGACCCGACTCGGCCGCACGCGTATCCGTGTTTCTCTCTCCCTCTCTCTCTCTCTGTCTCTCTATATACGGTGTACATAACGTGTTCTTTTCCGTTAATTCCTTCGCCTTCTCTCACTTCGCGAATGTTTTTACGAGAGTGACCCACCCGCGGTGATTGTCACGGACGTGTGCGTCGAGTGACGGACACGCGAGAGAAGAAAAATATTGAAACGAGGAAGAAAAAGCTCTCGCTCGCGAGAACCTTCGTATCAGGACCGAAAGAGCGACAGAGAGAACGCGAGAGAGACAGAGAGAGAGAGAGAGCGAAGTAAACGAAGCATCTCGGAGGCGAAACGACCAGCACGGTGGTGCGGGAGCGTAAATAAAATGAGAAACCGCAACAGATGCACGGAGCATCAATTGCGAATAACACTAGGCAGTATCGATGGACGCGGCCATGTTTTCTGGTAGCAGAAATCACGACTAGAATTAACAATATAATCAAAACTTTCCTTCGATCTAACGTTCGTACTCCCGTGCCGACCCTCGACGAGCGCCGAGGCCTCTCCCCCCTCGATCGCGAGCGGAAGATCGCCCACTTACGCGCGACCGAACGAAAACAACGAAAAGCACGTTGGTGAACGGCGCGTCTTTATACGGAGTCGTGGGGCAAGTGCAGAATGCCGGGATGCGATGTAAAAACAAGATATCTACCGGCAACCTTCGCCTGGACCCTGCTACTCAGCACCACGACACTCTTTTTCTATTACCCGTGAGTTCACGTACGCTCAGTAACCATCGTACTCGAATAGTGCACCGAGCGCTCCGCTCGCTCAGCGCACAATTTTGTTTCGCTGTCAACCTTGTTTGGGTTTCCTGGGGTGCGCAAACTTTGTTCGAGTTTAGTCGAGTACGATACTCTTGTTAGGATTTGGTCGGGTACTCTTGGTGAGGTTTGGGTTTGTTCTGTCGCGATACGATTGTTTGGATTTCTTTGGTCGCAATACGATTGTTTGGCTGTCTGAGTGCAATACTCTTGTTCGGATTTCTTCGAGTGCAATACTCTTGTTTGGGTGTGTTCTGGTGAACGATATCTTGTTCGGGTGCAAATTCCTGGTAGGATTTGCTGAAGTGTACAACCTTTTGTCGGAAACATTGTTTTGGTTTGCGTGCGTACAAAAGCTTTGGGTGTAAAAACATAGTTGGAATTAGTTGGGTTTTCTTAGGGCCAAAACTATTCAGGTGGTAACACATTTTCCAGATTCCTTTACATTTGTTTAGTTGCAAAAGTCTAGTTTGCGCACAAAATCCTTGTTTGGATTTGTTCGGATGTAAAACCCTTGCTCGGGTTTATTTTCTATCAAACTCCTTGTTTCGGTTTGTTCAGCCAACCCTCATTGGCCAGTGTCCCTGTTACCGGAATACTCCCCGATAACATTGTAATCCTTGTCGCAGATGCCAGTATTATCTCTTCCGATATCCATGGGTCCCGGTGCTGCAGGGGGTCATAGCGTTCTTCGTACTGGCCAATTTTACACTGGCCACGTTCATGGATCCCGGCGTTATACCAAAAGGTACGTCCACCTATACACTCCTTCGTTGATCAGATTCATGAGTACGCGGATAACTCCATACCGGAAATGGACTAAATTCGGGATATGAAAGATATCGGAACTCTCGACTTTTGATCAACGAGCAACTTTCACGCTCGTTGCAATGCCCATTTCATACATAATTCCAGCCCGAAATAAACAAATACTGGAATTGCAAGAAACGTTTGTAGCCTTTATACAATTTGAAGAATTTTCTAAGAATAAATTACAGATATCTATTCAATTTCGCAGACACTTTGAGTTTTTTTCCTAAGCGATATGAACGATTCCCTAATTTCCTTGGAAAATCGACACGAGTAGTAAAAAAATAGCGGGCTCCTCCCAACAATTTTCAGAAAACCTTCGGACCCCTTAAATAATTTGAACTTCCTTGTTCTTTTGGAAAATCGTCTGGATTTATCTCCCATTATCTGCCAATGTGCCAACGTTTATGCTCTTTTCCTGCCGAGTTACTTCAGCGCTCCGCTACTTCCAGTGGGGCCGAGAGTAGAAATTAAATTGACTATTTGTTCCGTTCAAAGCGCCTCCGGACGAAGATCGGGAGGATGACTTCAGAGCCCCGCTGTTCGAGAACGTAGAAATAAATGGGATAACTGTGCGCATGAAATGGTGCGCCACGTGTAAATTCTACAGGCCGCCGCGTTGTTCTCACTGCAGCGTGTGTGATCACTGCATAGAGGTGAGACGAAATTCATTGAAAACAGGCAACTTTGAGCTGCGTATCAAAACGAGCACGTCTTTATAGATTTAAGGGGAGATATACACCTAGGAGCCGGAAAAACAGGTCATCTTTGTGAATTTTTTCAAGAAAAACTATTTTAAATTTCGGATTGGGGTTTTAATTATCCAAAAGTATATACATTCAAAAATAAGTTTAATTTTCTTTATTAAAAAATATCAAAAATATACAAGGATACTGTGTGATCCTTGGAGCGTCGTAAAAAAATCTGCGTATGCGGTACCCACTGGGGTTTCTTCAAAGATCATCTGAAAAAAAAACCAAAAAGATTATCAAATTAGATACTATAATCTAGTACTTGTCGTAGCCGATTTTGAAAATATCGATTTATGACAAAATGGCGGGCAGTTTGAACATAAATAGTGATTTTTGGGCCAAAAATTAGTTATTATTTCGCCTATTAAGGAGGTACACCAGCTTCATACAATGTTGCCATGCTAAACCATGGTAAAATTTCAAAATGGTGATAGATCAATAAAATTTGGTGAATATATTCTTTAGTATTATATATGTCAATACAATTTTTTTCAGATTTTTTCATTGTGCCGTTATCGAGTAATTGAACATTGAAGTTCACGTGTATAAGCATAGCGTTTTTATAGATATAGGTATATATTCCGGGTATAAGAATAAACGCTTGTGAATTATTTGTAAGAAAACGGCACAACCAAAAAATCTGCAAAAATTTGTATCTATATGAATAATACTAAAGAATATATTCACCAAATTTTATTTATCTATCACCATTTTGCTGAAGCTGGTGTACCTCCTTAAACAAAAACTAAGTAACGGAAAAAAAAACCCTATGACAAGTACTAGATAATGGTGTATAGAATAACCACAAAAAACCTCAAGGCAATCGGTTCATTGGTTTTCGAGAAATTTTGGGTACCGACTTGAAAAATGTGGTTTTGAAAAAAACGCGTTTGAAAATTTGGGAATGAATAAATCATGAAATTTGTCAACTTACATGGAATCATCGATACCAGGCCCATAGTGTAGGTCTTCCACGGTCGACGGAATATTCATAGCTTCTAAATCCTCGACCTCGAACATCTAGGTGTATATCTCTCCTCAAACGAAAAAAGTTCGTCCATTATTCCCGATATTTGTCATCTCCGTAATTTGTCAAAAAACAGATACTTTATGCACAAATCGTGCATCTTTTTCTTCGTGCAGGCGAATATTCAAAAAAACCCACAAAGGTATACTTTGCAACTCGATAAATAGAAATAAATGATCAGGCACGATAGAAAAAGAAGCGTGGTGAAAGATTCTCCGCAATTATCGAAAATGACGAGAAGAAACGGCACCTAAAAAAAAACGATTACACAACGAGGCAAAAAAGCAAATTCCCAATGATGTTCCTTTTCGTTTGCAGACGTTCGACCATCACTGTCCGTGGGTGAACAATTGCATCGGCAGGAGAAACTACAGATTCTTCTTCTTCTTCCTTCTGTCGTTGAGCTTCCACATGCTCAGCATCTTCGGGCTCTGTTTGTACTTCGTGCTCGAGCACAAGCAACAGTTGGGCGAGGTTGACACGACAGTCGCGTATCCTTTGACAATTGCGCAACATTTTCTCGACTCACTTTTTGTCCAACTCGCTGCGTTTTTTCCCATCACCTCTGCATCTCAATCGCCGTCATTCGTCATTCGCTGTCCATAATTATCGTTGAATACAAATCGGAGAACGTATCGACCTTAACTGATTGTTTTTTCCTGGCACTCCGACTGCTTCTCTTTCTCGTCTCGTCGTATACAGGATGGTACTGATGGGCGTGGTGACACTCTTATTTATTCCAATACTCGGATTAACAGGTTTTCACGTTGTGCTCGTGTCGCGAGGACGCACCACGAACGAGCAAGTCACCGGCAAATTCAACGGTGGCTACAATCCATTCTCACGAGGATGCTTCCACAATTGCTGCTACACACAGTTTGGACCCCAATACCCGAGGTAACGTTTACCCGGGAAGAGAGAGAGAGAGAGAGAGAGAGAGAGAGAGAGAGAGAGAGAGAGAGAGAGAGAGAGAGAGAGAGAAAACGAACCAAACCATGGGCGATCACTGCTCGCTTGCGACTGCTTGATAATCAGGTGGACATCCTCGTTTTCCTCCGTCTCTACAATCAAAATAACGCCGCAGCTAGTCGTCCGGTTATCGAACGAATAAGCGTATGTTACTCGTACGGATAGCGGCTCAGTTCACGCAGTTCACGCTGTACAACGCTCTGAGCAATCACACTCAAACAAACAAACCCAAACAAAATTATAAAGATTTTATTCGGACGAATACGTGTAAATTATTCGTCGTGATAGTTTGTTTAACAATTTAAGGCGGGATATACATTTAGACAGGAAACAAATAAGCAATATTGAGGAATTTTTAAAACTAAGATATAATTCTTCTACAATTATCAAAGTTTCGGTATACTTTAATAGTATATTTAAGTATACAAAACAATTTCTTTTAATTAATTCATTATCAAAATGGCGGAGCTGTGGCAGAGTGTTACAGCAAGGTCGCCGCGGGGGTTGCGAATCGGCGTGCAGTCTAGCTTCCCGTAGACTTTGATTTGCAAAATAGTATGAACATTTTTTTCAGTTAGAACATATATAGTTTCTGTGCGACGGTAATTAAAATGAAGAAAATGCGAATTTAAGAAAATGGCACGCATTTACAACAAAAAATCAACGTTTTTGTAAAATGTGGATTAAAAAGTAGTTTTTTTTTTTCAATTTTTCAAAAACAATTCTCGTCGAGTAGAAGGTACCAATATTATCAATATTTCTACCAAGTTTCAACTCGATCGGCTTAATAGTTTTTGAGTAATCCTGCACGCCAATTTCGATAATGCAGTTTTGAGAAAAACGCGTTTGAAGTTCACGCCCGCTCCGAATCCGAGCGGTGAGACACAGCGTTGACGGGCTGTAACGTTTGAAGTTTTTCGAATTTCGCTTTGAAACTTTGGGAAAATATTCTACATGTCTAGTTCTATCGTTTAAAGAAAAAAAAGAAATCGATTTTTTTATCGTTGTAAACGTATATCTCGTCTTAACACATTCTATCCGGCCGATTATATGTATGTTATTGGTCTGGATACTAGCTGACACGTATCACACGTATGTACGCGTGCTGGAAACACGGCGTGAACTGAGCCGCTATTCGGACGAATAATGTACGCTTATTCGTCGGATATCCGGACGGGGAGACACCTCCGTCAAAATAAACGCATACGCGGAGACTGAGAGGAATTTTTTTTATTACTTCCAGTTTAATCAAGCCTGAAAAGTATTCAGGAAAGCGACGGAGGGCTTGCACGTCCGAGATATCGACGATAGACAGCGAGAACCAGGTAAAAACCTACATGGATAGCAGCAACGGTGTTAGAAATGCCAGTTCAAATGCTTACAATAAGGTAAGAGCTAGTGCAACTTTGCTCGTTTCTTCTCACTTCCGATTTTTTCCTGTGGTACTCTCGTCCCTCTATACTCGTAATGTTTACATTCTGAATCTTTTGATTTTGGTCGTCTATTGTCTAACTTTATATCAATGGGTGTGTTCGACTTGGGCGCTTATAAGTGGCGCTGTGACACGTTTCGGTTGAACTGTCCACGCTTCCACGAGCTTACGCTTTCCGCAACTCAAATCGTTCGGGTTGGCATTGTAAGTATCAAGGTGGCGGACGCAGCAGAAGCTTTTGTTGGTTTTCAATTTTTGACGGGTCGGTTAACATAATTAAAAATGTAACTGACAGTGACGAAGATTACGGTCTAATAGAAAATAGTGGCGACGAAGAGATGGAATGGAAACATTCTTTTCTAATTTTTGGACATCTCCCTTAAGGGGTCTTCTCACTTTAGACGCTAAAAAAAGGTTTTCATGAATTATTGATAGGTTTATGTTATAGATATTGATATAAAAGTTGTTACACTTAATAAATACATTTTTTTAAACATTTATTTATTTAAGTCACTATTTATAGACAAATATGGTAGTTAAAAAAATGTTCTAAAAAATTGTAGGTCTGCGCTGTTGATGAAACCTCGGAGATGGATCATCCGAAATAAAAAAATCAAATAGTTTTAGACTCAGTATGTTAATGGCCATAGCGCATATCATACGATTTTTTAAATATGCAAGAAAAACAAAGTGGCGGACATTTTTCGATAAAAACGTGTTTTTTCACCGGTTTTTGGCGAAAAAATTGTAAATATCAAAATTTTAAAAAATCCTTGATAGTCATAGTTGTAAAGAATATGTGGTTAAAATTTCATAAGGATCGGTTCAGTAGTTTCGAATATTTTATCGACAAGCTGTCGAAAAACGTTGTTTCGAGAAAAACGCGTTTAAAGTTTTCAACGAGCAGATGAACGTGCTCAGGCAGTAAAGTAAAGGTCACGCGAAAATACAGTTAGAATCCTCCGATCTTCATAAAATTTTAGTATGATACTTTTGGATATGTATACTTTCGAGAAAATGTAATTTAGGAAAAATCGATTTTTTTTCAAATTGTAAAGTGAGAAGACGCCTTAAGGGGAGATATACGCCTAGGAGCCGGAAGAAAGGTCATTTTTGTAAATTTTTTCAAGGAAAACTATTTGAAATTTCGGATTGGGGTTTTAATTATCTAAAAGTTTATACATTCAAAAATGTGTTTAATTTTCTTTATTTAAAAATATCAAAAATATACAAGGATATTGTATGATCCTTGGAGCGTCGTAAAAAAATCTGCGTATACGGTACCCACTGGCGTTTCTTCAAAAATCATCTAAAAAAAAACCAAAAAGATTATTAAATTAGATACTATAATCTAGTACTTGTCATAGCCGATTTTGAAAATATCGATTTATGACAAAATGGCGGACGTTTGAACACAAATAGTGATTTTTGGGCCAAAAATTAGTTATTATTTTGCCTATAAAACAAAAACTAAGTAACGGAAAGAAAAATCCTATGACAAGTACTAGATAATGGTGTATAGAAAAACCACAAAAAACCTCAAGGCAATCGGTTCATTGGTTTTCGAGAAATTTTGGGTACCGATTTGAAAAACGTGGTTTTGAGAAAAACGCGTTTGAAAATTTGGGAATGAATAAATCATGAAATTTTTCAACGAAATTTGTCAACAAATATCGAAATATTAACTTGCCGTTTTCACCAGATATTCTGAAGACCTCAAACTTCAAGAAAATGCACGAAAAAATCGATTTTTTCGACCATCTAGGTGTATATCTCCCCTTAACGCTCACGCTTTTGCTGCCCTACCTCGCTGACAGAAGCGTCTGTGAGCACAATATGGCAGCGGTAATAAAGTCACGCGTGACGTCACTAATGCCGCTGTGAGCGATGCTGACAAATGTTGAAGACGTGCAAGCGCCCAAGTCGAACGCGCCCAATATCTTCGTATCACTCGCACTAACGATCTTCGCAGTCTCTACACGCTTGTCTTACACGCTCCTCTCGAGGTTGACGTTTATTACCGAGGTACTGTTTTTTTCTCGTCTGTGCTTTCTACCCCCTCTCTCTCTCTCTCTCTCTCTCTCTCTCTCTCTCTCTCTCTCTCTCTCTCGCGAAGGAAACATTGCCCGAGTACTTGGCTAGCATCTGTAGTCGATCGTAGTCGCCGAGTAGAAAGTAGCTGAGAGTTTTTCGTAGACGAGCTCGTGTCGCACGTTGAACAGTTCCTTCGTGAGGCCTTGCCACTTTTACCTCGCTCGCTTCGCTACTTCCGGTTCATTTGAGACCATTGAGGCCCACAGCCGCTCTCTCACCATGCACCACCGTATCGCAATTGCACGAGGGGCACAGGGAAACTGTGGAAAACCTGCGCCGATAAAGGTCGACCGTTATTTTCACCGAGTTTCCGGCTGTGCGTCGCCATAGCGGAAACTCGGTTACAATGGTCGTTGCTACGTTTCCATTTGTTTTTTCCGTGCGCATTCGCAGATTACCTCGAGCGAGGAAAGCTTTTCTACTCGTCGCGAAGCCGCCGCCACGCATCGAGGACGTTTTCACTGATACGAGAATCCTCTACCACGATCCCCGTCCAATCTCACCTCAAGCCACTTCCTCGTTCCTCGAAGCTAAAACAGTCACCGTTCTCGTTTCACGTCGTCGTTGCGTTCCTGTTGCTCGTACGAAATTTCCCTTGGCCACACCTCGAAGGGTATTAAGGCCTTAGGCCACAGTAGCGGGTATAAAATCATGTGCGAATTAAACAACTTTTTTTTCGTATTCACAAGTGATTCACTCATAAAATTAATTACACATCTATTTAGTGTGCATATCAAGCTGTTAGAAATTTTTTTTTTTCGATGTACAAAATGGCCGATTATTCGAAACTTCTCGAAACAGCTTTTTCCCAATTGGCTGACAAATAACTTCAACAATTTTCACTCGATTTACTTCAAATTTAAAAGTTATGTTCCTAATTGCATTTCGCAGAGAAGTACGAACGGAATTTCTGATTAATCGAAAACTTTTCATTTTATGAGCAGTTATAACGAAATTTTTCACTGAAAATTCATTTCTTAAGTTCAAATACCTACAACTTTTGAATAAAACAATATTTTTTAAATTCCGCACGTACTTCTCTAGGTATTTTAATGTAGATTGACGAGAATTTTTGTTTTTAGTCGGCCATTTTGTACATCGAAAGAAAAAAAAATGTCTAACAGCTTGATACTCATACTAAATAGACGTGTAATTAATTTTAGGAGTGAATCACTTTTTCATACGAAAAAAATGGTTAAATTCGCACGTGATTTTATGCCCGTTACTGTGGCCTAAGGCCTTAACCATTATTTTATTCTTCTTCTCGACTTTTTTTCGTTGCCAAACTTTTTCAGTTATCACCGGGACGAGACGGTTCGGACACGGATATGGAACCGACGGCCTCACAGTCGGCCGATTGCGAGCCGACACCGCCGCTCCAGAGACACGGATCCAAGAGCAACTTTTTCCTGCCACCTGTGGAAAACAACGAGTCACCCAGGCATCCACAGCCACCGCAGCATCGCCATCCGATTCATTATGCGCGAGGTAGCCCTCATCCCAGGCCGAGGTACCTCCTTTCTTCATTTCTCACTGATTTTTTTCACGCATCGGGACGACGAGCTTGGGATTTTACACACCATTAAAATTGCCAAGTTTGAGTTTTTTCCGTGCATAAATATCGATTAATGAAGTTATTACCTGGACAAAGTGCCGCCGTTGTAAGTTTAAAGTTTTATTTTTATAGTAAAATGCATTTTGAGTATAATAAAACTTTCTTGTGATCGGATACTTTTTCGAAATTCTGAAAATTACGAAAACGGCAAGCTGTCGAGAAAAAATGTTCCATTTTCGACCAAAAAACAATTTTAACAGTTTGTTATTAACAAATGGATAAACATATGATAGAAAATGTTATGAACTTTGCTATGTCCGGATGGGGCGTGAATCGGACCACTCGATTTGGAAATACGACTCACACCGTTTCGAAAAACAGTTATGAGAAAAACGTAAAAAAAAAACAACGGTAAATTAAATGGCAGTGGGCGATTTTACCGTTCACAGAAATCGTAAAATCTTCAATGTTTGGAATTTTTATAAAATCTTTCGTGCGAATTAAAGTTGAGGCCCTAGGCTATAAAACTAGGCAGAAAAAATCTTTTTTTTTCAAGCTTATGCGGACCCCTTAAGGGGGGAGATTCCTTTAGGCAGCCGAAAATGGGCGAATTTTCAATATTTTTCGACGTCGAAACTATTCATACATAATCAAAATTTTATTTACATGTTAGTGGATCTTTCGATTTTCCAAGAAAAAAAAGATTTTTTATAATATTTCAAAATGGCGACTGTACCACACTTAATTCAGAAACGGTTGCCGCTTGAGCTTTTCCACTGCGTACAATCTAGCGTCTGGTGCATTGATCTGAAACATCAAAGCTACGAAGTTTTAGATTTCCAACACCCATATGCTCTACGCGAACCTAAAAAATCCAAACAAAAGTGAAAATTCGAAAAATGGCACGTATTTTAAAAATTGGTTTATTTTTCATGACATTTTTACTATAATATTCGATAATAAAAACAGTCGTTTTTGAAAATAATTCTCAACGAACTTTAGGTTCACATAGACGGTAATTATGTTATCAAAAAGTGTGCGAAATTCCAAAATCATCGATCTGATAGTTTCTGGATTGTGTCGTACGAGGTCACGAACGAGTGGTTTTCAGAAAAACGCCTGTAGAGCCTTACATACCTTTGGATGTTCGGAAAAAAAAGCTTTTTGGGATTTTTTAAAAATCGTAATAAAGTAATCAAAATAAGGCTTGGAAGGTGTATTTTACATATCTCTAGGTACTCAAATCAATTTTTATTTTCCAAAAAATACAAAATCCCGTCCCAGTGGCCGGTAGAAAGAGAACGCCTTTTTTAGGCTCTCCACGGGCAGACTCGAAGACGCACAAGAGCACCTAGAACGAAACATTTTTTTTCTCGTAATCTACATAAGTTTTGCTAGCGACGTACACACGATTAATACAAAATATTGATTTTTGCAAAATTGGCACCGTTTTGAAGAAAAAAAATCATATTTTCGGCTGAAAAAACGGCCCTTATCTGTTTACAAAAACCGTAATTGTTAATAAATCGTAAAAATCGCGCGTACGTCGCTAGAAAATCTATCTAAGAGGCTACAGTTAAAATTTGTCGTCAGTCGGTTGAAAATTGTAGGAGCTACGAGTCCGCTCAATTTTGAAAACATGGTATCAAGAAAAACTCTTTTGAAATTGGAAAATTTTCTTCGGACCATATCATTCTTGGAATGTATATATATATGAACCATATCATTTTTTAGATGTTCATGGATTATTTGAGCGAATGAGAAAAAAAAACCTATTTTTTTTAAGGACGTGCCTTAAATTTCTGAGACTCAAAAATGTTGTGATAAAATGACGTACCTATTAATCTGCAATTTCGAAGCTATGGAGTAGGCCTCAGCTTCCTCGTGTTTATTTTCGGTCATAAGCTCTTTACGTTATAAAGGGGTCCCCCCCTCAAAATTTTACGTATCGATCTTTTGTCCACGAAAAGTACTTGTTCTCATTTTCTGACTAAAAATATGAAGAATTTCTCTCTCGACGACTCCTACGAATGAGATGATAAAAAATGGATTTTTCCAGCTTGAGAGTAAAAGGTCCCCGCAAATGGGCCACCCTGTACATTCTGTAAAAAGCACTCCACGTTGCTCGATAATGAACCGTACTCGCCATTTCCATATGTAACTGCAGGATTGCCAGTGAAAATTGGATTGTTTTTCAATCAGGGGTATGAACGGTTCCCGGAGTCACACTCCCGACCCACTGTCGCCCGAGGCGACCGGATCCCCGGCCGGGGCTCCCCAGAGAGGTCAAGGCCAGGGCGGAGCGAGCCCGACGATGCAGCAGCGCATCAAAGCGATCGGCGTGCCGACGCCACTTGCCATTTCCAGTCCAATACGCAGGTACGCACTCGCGCATTCTTCCTTGCCGGTATGAAAAAGAAGTACGAAAAAAAAAAAACAAAAAAATCAAAACAGAAGAGCGATGAAGTTGAAAAAAAAAGAAAGAAGAGGATAAAATTATCTGTGCCATTCGAAAATTGCTCGCTAACATCCGGCATTTTTCACATTCACGCGACACGTCGCAATCACATACGCTGATTATTTCATTCACGAATACACACGCACACACTGTTGCACCGTAACACGTCGATTTCGATATCGATCGCATTCATCGATCTCTGCGGGCCGTGAACAGATCAGGGATTCTTGTCTTTTGCAATTTCGGTCGTAATTATTTTAATTCCTTTATCGCAACTCATCAATGTAGGCATTTTTTCGCCTGCTCGGCGGTTACATTTATATTTTTTATTTACTTATCATTTTCGAAGTATTTTCTTAATATTTATATTTTATAAATGTTTTTTCTATATTTATATATATATATTTTTTAATAATTTGTTATATTTTTATTTATCGTTAATTTAATGCAGCCCTTATAACTTCGTCCTGTCCCAGCAAAATGCCCTTCCTTCTCCGCCACGCTATTCTCCTTTTTTCCATTCGCTAATCGACTTTCGAGACAATTTCAAAAGATTTCTTTATGATTTGTGCATATTTTCTAGTTCATTCGATTACGGAAAGTCCGCGAGGGCTTTTCGAAAATATCAATTATCCGAATTGTCATTATCGTTAGTGAGAAAACGTTTAGAACAAAATACCAAAAATAAAACGAGACAATAATCATTGTGAAAAATAGCCTAAAATGGCAATAATAAAAATCATGGGAAATTATATAAAATGGCAGTCATCAAAATGATTGAAAAAATACGATAAAACAAGGATAGAAAAAACAATAAATAAAAAGAAGATAAAATAATTATCTTAATTATAAAAAAGCAAATGACGATAGGCATATTATAAGAAAATGAAAAGGTGATCAAAATAATTTGAAAATTGAAATTATTACGAGTAAAATAACAAAAAAAATTAATGAAATGATAAGAAAAAATAATAGAAAAGTACCAATAAAATTACCCAAAATTACGCATAAAACAATAAAAAATAACGAATAACATTTAAATAATGACTAATAAAATAACAAAAAAAAACTACCAGTAACATTTTAAAAAATGACTAATGAAATGACAAAAAAATTACGCATAACATTTTTTTTAAATGACCAATAACATAAAAGAATTACGAATAAAATACCGAAAAATTGCTGTTCAAATAAAATCGTGAGCCGAATCTCCGAAAGCAAATTAGCTGTGTACTCGGCTCGCGACGACCTCGTCTGTAACGCGATCGAACGGGCCGATCGCAAAACTCACGGCTTCGCTCTCACCGCCCTTGGAATTCCGAAGCTCGCCTCGCGTTATTAATTCGAAGCCTTGACCGGACCAGAAAGACGATCACGTGATTAACGAGAATACAGGGACAATCTTCTTTTTTTTTCTCTCCAACACAACATAACACTCCGAAGAAGTCATTCGGGGCGCATGCCAGCAAAAAAGCAAATTAGCGAGAATCGCGAGGTGAACCGAACGAATCGACCTTGAACATCGAGATCGACGCTTCGCTAGTGGCAAATGGAGACAAGGTCGGAGAATAAGCCGAAAAACAAGCGACTTTCACATTTTTTTCTCATCTCGATCATCTCTTTCATTTTCGCTTTCGTTTCCTTCGTTTCTCGTCATTTGTCGTTTTCTTAGCTCTTGGTCGTGTTTACCGAAAACGAAAACACTCATCACTCATCAATCGTCATCCGATACACGCGGAAGTTTCGTAAGGAGAGTCAGAGGATGAGAGAGAGCGAGAGAGAGAGAGAGAGAGAGAGAGAGAGAGAGAGAGAGAGAGAGAGAGAGAGAGAGAGAGAGAGAGAGAGAGAGAGAGAGAGACAGAGAGAGAGAGAGAGAGAGAGAGAGAGAGAATAGAGTACGCGAATTAGACGATCAGTGTCTCTTAGAGCGAGAACTTAGACATCTTTCTTTCTTGCACGTTTATCCACAAAGAGATATATGGTATATAGATAAGTTTGTGTCCCACTGCAGGGGGTGGTAACTGCAAGGAGCTGCCTCTCTGACAACATGTTGCAACCTACTGCAGGTAAACACGAACTTGATCCTACGAGGACGTACCGTAGTTTACGATTATGCTTTGTCGCATATACGATATTTACGCCACACGGACACAGACACGCCGAGACAAAAGTTCGTTGTATTCGCAACGAACGTTGTCGCTGAAGTACAGCGTAATAGGGTATTTTACTCTATGTGAAAAAAATACTAAGAATGCATAAATAAGGTAGTTTTCGCAATGAGCAATCGAATAATGTTGGTTTTAAGGGGTTAGGTCACAGTAACGGGTGTAAAATCGTGTGCGAATTTAACAATTTTTTTTCGTATGAAAAAGTGATTCACTCGTGAAATTAATTACACATCTATTTAGTATGAATATCAAGCTGTTAGAAAAAATATATATATTTTTTTCGATGTACAAAATGGCCGACTGCTAATATTTTCTTTTGTTATCTTTTTTTAGGCGCTCCGCGGCGTGACATTTAGCATCCACAATTTTTGACCTAGAACAAAAAAAAACAAAAATTCTCGTCAATCTACATTAGAATACCTGGAAGTACGTACGGAATTTAAAAAAATATTGCTTTATTCAAATTTGTAGGTATTTGAATTGAGTTGTAGGCATTTGAATGAATTTTCAGTGAAAAATGTCGTATAAATCTGCTCATAAAACGAAAAGTTTTCGATTAATCAGAAATTCCGTACGTACTTCTCTGCGAAATGCAATTAGGAGCATAACTTCAAAATTTGAAGTAAGTCGAGTGAAAATTGTTGATTTGTCACGCCAATTGGAAAAAAGTTGTTTCGAGAAAAACGCGTTTACAGTTTTAGGTGCTCTGTGGCCGTGCCAGAGGTGGGCTCACGTTATACGCTCAAAGTCGGTAAACAAAAATGTGCTATAAATCGAATAGTAACTTATTCTTATGATGATAAAGCACCGTTTTAGCGAGAAAAAAATCGATTTTATGAAAATTTGACTGTGGCGTTACCCCTTAATTTAGAAATATACAAAATAAATTTTATAATTCATTTTGAAAAAAAAAAATACTTTTTCATCTGTTCACCGAACGTGCGAAACGGTAGCCGCCATAATGGATTCCGACGTGACGTCATTGACATAGTAAAATAAGAAAGCGGTAGACGTATTACTCTCTAACCTGTGAAAGAAAGCGTCAACAACTACACGGAGAAAACGGGAACCTCGAAGTTTAGAATTAATACTATGCTTCTAAAAAAAATATCATTAAATATCAAAAAGTATTGAATGGAAGATAAAAATTGTAATTATGGTATAGTAATAATGAAGAAATTTAAATTTCAACCTACGATATGGCACGTAACTGATACAAAAAATACACTCTATTCGGCATATTGTGATTTTTTGTAGTATTCAAAATATATTTTGCCCACGTGAATGGAACAATTAGTTTCCAGTATTCTACAAAAGTACGGTATAAAGAGTCACATTTTACTAATAACTTCGTAATATTTTTCGCTATACGCCGAACATTTATGCTATGCGTATAGTGAAATCCATATGAAAATATAACTCGCGCCTATGCGAGAATAGTTTGCAATGTAATATGCACGCATTATTTTTACTATACAGCATATAGGACTCGCGCCTATGCGAGAATAGTTTCAAATGTAATATGCACGTATCATTTTTACTATACGGTGTGAGAATCATTTTTACACTTCTACAAGTCTTAGAATTCCGAACTGGCAGTAAACTACTATACTTTTCTAGCACTGAATATTAGAATTCTGGCAACCAGTGTTAGAATTTGAGGCCGTATTTTTCTCCGTGTATATATTCTCGTTTGTCATAGTTAATTGCAAATTTTCAAATAGTTATCTGTACTTCGAAAAAGAACAAATGAGTTTTTTTTTCGGACTATGACTATGGATCTCTTCTTGCAAGTTCTAACCAAGTCTTCCTCATATTTATATCAATTGGCATTTTAATCCACAACTTTCCCGGTGTTTTTACGCTAACATTTTTACATTTAGGAACAACACACCAATGATAGGGATTGTAACTCACTTTTAACGAAAAAAAATTACGCATTCACAACTGGCGTCGATGTTTACTATGCAAGTGACGTCACGAACCGAAGCAGCATGACGGCTAACGTTTTCGCGCGGAAATTTGAAATGTAAAATTTTAACGCATTTTCGTGGCACTTATCGATTTCATAAAATAGAAATAAAAATTCTAGTACTTTGTTACAACCAAGGGATTAAATTGCGACACCTTTCAAAAAAGGGTGTCATACCCTATTGTAGTTTAACGACAGGGCGATTTTTTCCAATTTCCTGTCCTTCGTACGACCTTGGGGGCTACAACGATCCCTTTCACTTTTACCTCAAAGTGGTAACTTCGCTATTTCCGGTCCCTGTGAGACACACGCGGAGTGTTGCCCACACCCGCTCTTGCCCAACACACCGGGTAGATGCGGGCCATTATTTTTCAACGAGTTTCCGGTCGAGCCTCAGGATCGCGGAAACTCGGTGAAAATTATCATTTTGCCGCTACTGCAAATGTCACGAACTTTTATCTCGGTGCACAAGAGACAAACAAACACGCAATCACGCGCACGCACACTCACGAGAAAAAAAAAATAATCAACAACAGAAAAATCAAGTATCGTCGACGAAAAACACTCCAAGTATTTCTTAGGTTTTGCTACTTCTTTTTTTACGTTTTCTTTTACCTTCGATAGATGCTAATTTTTTTAACAGGAATGACGCGCGCTGCTCTCCTCCTGTATGTCTCGCCAGAGCCGTATTTTGTATGGCTAAAATGCTCAGCACTTGCATATGTTGATATATATATATATATATATATATATATATATACACCGGGTGAGGCAACAACTATTAGCAGTAGAAATAATTTCTAACCTATCAGACTTAAGGGGGGGAGATACCTTTAGGCGAGGAAAAAATTGCTGATTTTCATGAATTTTTTTTTACATCACATCCATTTTTTTAAGTTCACATCAATTAATCTAAAAAAAAACTAACGATTATTTTTCTTTCATTAACAGTCATACGCAGAATATGAACCAAGAAAAAGTGAAAAATGTTGAAAATCGATGAAATGGTACACCTTGAAAAAAAAAGATTGAATTTTCCAAAAAAATGGCTTCATGTTGAAATAAAAAAAGACTTTTTTTTTAAACATTTAGGGTCATGTTTTAGACAATTAGGTTAAAAAGATTTATACCGAATTTCATGAGAATCGGTTGATTAGTATTTTAGCCATACGTCACGCCAGTTCTGAAGATCTTACCATACCGCTGTCATATTTAAAGATTAATAGAACAAAATACCATGTAACAGCCGAAAGTTGTAACAACACATACCGAAAGTGGCAAAAATGGTGAAGAAATCATTTTTTTCAAACAAAATAGTGAACTCTTTCTTTAAAAGCTGCATAGTTCGAACGGGGTCATCGAGTGACTATGACGTTGATCCAGGTGGAGGGACTTCTGAGGTTTCAAAGCCACCTAATTTTTTCACAGATTCATCAAAGAACTAAGAATGAGTTCACCTACAAATACGTCAAATTCTCAATTTTCAATCAAGATCATGATTTTGTATAAAAAATCGATGATACAGAAACTCAAGGTTTTTAGCGTAGAATCGGTTAAGGAATAACACCACTCTAGCGGCAGAAAATAAGCCCTAACTTTGACAATTTATATTGGGAGTATGAAAGAAGGCATAGGATTTCTTTTGAGAGGGTTTATTCAACACATAAGTATAAAAAAAAATTATTATAATTTTCATACAAAATGGCGGCGACAGAGCCCAACTTGAAAAACGTGTTTTTTACGAATAGCTTCACATGAGGACGGTTTTCTCGTAAAGTATAAAACTTGGAACAAAATTACGCCACCCTAGAGGCCGAAAAAATAGGCCTTTTGGGATTTTTTTTTTTTTTTTTTTTTTTTTTTTCAGAAAAACCACAAAATAAATCGAGATTACAAAAAGGGTGTTTATCATACTTATCAGTGACTGTATACGATAATTTTTTTAAGCGATTAATTTCAAAATGGCGGCTGTGCAGCATTTGTCTCGAAACTGCATTTTTTAAGGGGAGGGTAGGGGTTTCAGCGTGAAAAAAAAACCCTTTTTTGCGAATTTTTTTCATCTATATGGATAGAGTAAATTTATTGAAACCTTTTGTACATTGTTGAGTGTCATTTCAAGAACGTTCCGTGAAATTTGTACGCGAAAATATCCACAAACAAGCCGATGACAAAGCTTTTCCAAGAACGCCTTTGGAAAAACCCGATTTGCGGTGTTAACTGCATCTTAGCTAGAAATTATCTGAAATCAAGTACAATTAAAATTTAGTCAAAGTATCATCAAATCCTCCCCCCAACGGTCTTTGATAATTTTTTTTTATTTCTAAATTTTTGGTGGTCATGTAAAGTGAAAAGTGCTATTTTTCACGAAAAATTCCGCCATTTTGGGGGTGGAAAACCCCCTCAATGTAAAAAAAATCTCAAACTAACCGTTGGGGGAGGTATTTTATATGTAGAAAGTGTGTACCAAGTTTGAAATAAATCGGTCATGTAGTTTTCAAATGGCAGTGAACACGGACTTTGAAAAAGTGGTTTCGAGAAAAACGCGTTTGAAGTTTAGAGAAGTCGGAGCTACAGTGTTAGAGGAGCGGGACAAAATAGTCAATAACTTCGAGAATTTTGCTCTGATTGACTTGAAACTTCGGGATTATATTCTTGAAATGTTTAAGCATAAGAAAAGCCAAAAAAAAATCGATTTTTCAAAAGTGCAAACCCCTACCGTCCCCTTAAGTTGGCCGGAAACATAACTCAGACAATTTTCAACCGATTCACTTGATATTTTGAATATATCTTTAAAAATACATTGTCTATGGAAGTACGTAGGATTTTTTTATATTCCATAGTTCATTTGTTATTAACAATTATCTGACGATTTTTTAGGCAAATTTTTGGAAAGTGAAAAGTTTGCCTCAAGGATCGTCAGATAATTGTTAATAACAAATAAACTATGCAATATAAAAAAAAATCCTACGCACTTCCATAGACAATGTATTTTTCAAGATATATTCAACATTTCAAGTGAATCGGTTGAAAATTGTCTGTGTTATGTTTCCGGCCAACTTAAAAAATGCAGTTTTGAGATAAACGCTGCACAGCCGCCATTTTTAATTTAATCGCTTCAAAAAAATTATGGTATACATTCACTGATATGTATGATAAACACCCCTTTTCGTAATCGCTATTTATTTCGTAGTTTTCCTTAAAAAAAATCTCCAACAAGCCTATTTTTTCTGCCTCTTGATTGGCCAAACCCCTTAAAACGTTATCGACAAAAAACGAAAAACACCCCAATTTTCGAGGGTGCGTTTCCATCCTTAAAAATCGGGCTCGGCGGATATAAAAAAAATGCGTGTCGCCGATTTTTACCCACCCTACAGGCATGCAAAATTTCATCAAAATCGGAGAGATCGACCTCGTAACCTTTCCTTGTTAGTTTTAAACTGTCGAAACCTCAGTTAGAGCCCGGTGGTTAACCAATGCAAATCAGATTGCAAGCGTGGATTGAAAGTGGTGGCCATCACTTTGAGCACCTTTTATAGGAGTAAGTGTTTGCACCGTTCTAATAATCGACTCTAGGCTAAAAAGCCTGAAACTTTTTTTTATCGACTTTTTATACGAAGTCTTGATCGATCATCTTGAAATTCGGTGTATGAACATATTTCAAATTCTATGATAAAATTCCGAACCAAATAGTGGTCCCATTTAAGGCGTCACCCCCACTTGTAGCGCAAAAAAAAACCTTTTTCATGAATTTTTTTAAAGAAAACTACAAAACTTTTTTAATCGATCAATATGCCATCTTAAAGAACACATCTTCAAGAACTTTCAGTAATTTTTTTATTGAAAAATATTACATTGTTTAGTGGCAAATGGCCGTCAATGAAATGATTTTATATACACGGTTTGCGGTGACCAACATTGCGGTGAAGTGGATCATCTGAAAAAAAAATGCGGATGGATTTAGTCAAATAAAAGTATAAACTAGTCTTTAATCGAAGGATTTTAAAAAATATTCATTTTTCACAAAATGGCGGAAGTCAAAGTTAATGGTTCGATTTTAACGAAAAAAACGGCCGTTTTTTGGCTATAAAGCGGCCATTTTTTTCGAAAAAAAAATCGAACGATTAAAGACTACATTTTTATGTATTAAATAAGCCTGCAAAATTTCAAGAAGATCGGTTCATTAGTGTTCGAGTAATCTTGGTCACCGACTTCAGAAATGCCATTTTGAGAAAAACGCGATTAAAGTTTCAATTTCAGTTTACACGAAGAAAATATTTTTTTTGTAAACTTACATAGAGTCATCTATTCCGGGCATAAAAAAAAGCACTTCACAAAAATGCAATAAAAAAAATCGATTTTTTCAAAATCGCAAGTGGGGGTAACCCTTTAAAAAAATGATGTGACCTTGAAATCTCCGAACTGGCTCCACCAGAGTGAATCTCGTAGCCACCACTCGATGACCCTTTTTGAACGATGTAACTTCTGTAGGAAAAGTTTTCTCCTAAGTCTGATAAGTTGGAAAACATTTGTACTGCTAATCGTTGTTGCCTGACCCGGTATATATATATATATATATATATATATATATATATATATATATATATATATATATATATATATATAGGTTCACTGTATAGCGCGTTATCGCGCTCATGTATCTATATCGAGGTATTTCGATTTTTAACATTTAAGATATTATTCATCCGCAATTTTTTTCGCCCCCAGAATTCACGATTTTCAAGCATGATGGGGTTCAAGGTTAATCCATGGATGATTCAGCGATTTTTGTTCTTGTACTCGTGTATTCGGTTCTCGATATTCGACGTGCAAAATAGTCAAATTGAGGATGTATTGCATATAGATTCCCGATGGAAAGTTTGATGCGAATCGCAAAAAAATCGGACGAAAATCTGGATCCATTGAAGTTACGAACATTGATTTAGAATAATAATAATAATGCCAATCAAGAGACAGGTTGAACGCAATAAAAAAATATTCCTTCATACGCAATCACCGGCTTTTCCGAACAGTCGCGATCTTTTTTTGAATTTCCCGTGTAAATTGTTTTTTTTTTCGTCGTTCGTAGAAATAGACAAACAAAGGGGATTTTTTCACAAGTACGAACTGCATAAACGATCGCAAAAAAAATGTTCAAAATAAGAATCAAAATGCTCAAAAAAACTTCATTTATTTGGAAAAATCGACCACCTCATTTTGCATGAGGAACACAAATATTTACGCCTCATTTCTGAAACAATTATTCGCGCAAAGATTCTTTTAGGGGTTTTTTCACTCGAGACGCTAAAAAAAGGCTATTTTCATGAATTTTTCTGAAAGGTTTATATTATAGATATCGATATAAAAGTTATTGAGCTTAATAAATACACTTTCGAAATACATAAAAATATGTTTTTATGTATTTACACATATTCATTACAACTATAGCTATATCGCATAAGGATTTAAAAAATTTTGATATTTACTATTTTTTGCCAAAAACTGTGAAAAGAACACGTTTTTTTTCGCAAAATGTCCGTAATTTTCGTTATTTTTTCATAGGTCAAAAATCGTATGATATGCGCCTTCAACAGCATGAATCTTAAACCGTTTGATTTTTTTGTTTCGGATGATCCAGCTCCGAGAATTTTTTAGGAAATTTTTTCAACTACTATTTTCGTCTAGAAATAGTGACTTAGATAAATAAATAAAAATTTAAAGTATTTCGAAAGTGTGTTTATTAAATGTAACAACTTTTATATCAATATCTATAATGCAAACCTATTTCAAAAATTCATGAAAATATCCTTTTTTTAGCGTCTAAAGTGAGAAGACCCCTTAACCGTCTTTTTATTATTATTCGCACAATTTCAAACAACTATAGCTATAGCGCATATCAAGAATTTTTTTAAATTTTGATATTTACTATTTTTTGCCAAAAATTGTGAAAAAAAACACGTTTTTTTTTGTTTTTTCGAAAAATGTCGGCCATTTTGTTATTTTTGCATATATAAAAAATCGTATGATATGCGCTATAGCCATTAAGGGGCTACACCAGTGCGAACGCTTAAAATTTGGGTGATTTTCGGGAATTTCTTGGAAGAAAAGTACTCAATTAAATGTTTCGGAAAATTAAGAATATATTTGGCTATATTTGACCTATATTACAGAATTTTTTCATAGAAAAATATTGAGATCCATGCGACTTGTACGCTGCCTTCGGAGGCACCGAAAAAAAAAATTTCCTCCACTGCTGACATGATTCCGGCCGATTGAGTAGCTAAAACCGAAAAAGGAAAAATGTCGTTAAACTGGAAGGTATTTCCTGTACAATGACGTAGGATTTTCGAAAAATATCAAAATCTAACAAAATGGCGTACATATGAAAAAAGTCTGTTTTCTTGCCTATAAAATGGTCGTTTTTTCAATGCCAAATCGTCAATTTTCATCCAATCAAAAATATCCTACTTCATCGTAGAGTAAATATATTCAAGAGTCCTCAGTTCAAATTTCAAGTCAATCGGATAATTGCTCTTTGAGTTACAATGTCAGCAAATTTGAAAAATCTCATTTCAAGAAAAACGCTTTTAAAGATTTAACTATCGATTTTTGCAAGATAAAATGATTAGAGATACGGCCTTGAAATTTTTACAGGACATTCTTGAAAGTATAAACTGTCGAAAAAGGCAAAAAGAACGATTTTTTTAAAGTGTCTCACTAGTACAGCCCCTTAACATATTGAATCTAAAACCGTTTGATTTTTTTGTTTCGGATGATCCATCTC
The DNA here is from genome assembly GCA_944452715.1 of Ophion slaviceki. NCBI lineage: Eukaryota > Metazoa > Arthropoda > Insecta > Hymenoptera > Ichneumonidae > Ophion > Ophion slaviceki. The sequence goes on along the minus strand of OX101788.1, from coordinate 2,635,110 downwards.
CGAGATTTCATCAACAGCACATATCTACAATTTTTAAGACATTTCTTTAACTACCATTTTCGTCTACAAATAGTGACTTAAGGGGAGATATACACCTAGGAGCCGGAAAAAAGGTCATTTTTGTGAATTTTTTCAAGGAAAACTGTTTGAAATTTCGGATTGGGGTTTTAATTATCTAAAAGTATATACATTCAAAAATATGTTTAGTTTTCTTTATTTAAAAATATCAAAAAATACAAGGATATTGTATGATCCTTGGAGCGTCGTAAAAAAATCTGCCTATACGGTACCCACTGGCGTTTCTTCAGAAATCATCTGAAAAAAAAAACCAAAAAGATTATTACATTAGATACTATAATCTAGTACTTGTCATAGCCGATTTTGAAAATATCGTTTTATGACAAAATGACGGACGTTTGAACATAAATAGTGATTTTTGGGCCAAAAATTAGTTATTATTTTGCCTATAAAACAAAAACTAAGTAACGGAAGAAAAAAATCCTATGACAAGTACTAGATAATGGTGTATAGAATAACCACAAAAAACCTCAAGGCAATCGGTTCGTTGGTTTTCGAGAAATATTGGGTACCGATTTGAAAAACGTGGTTTTGACAAAAACGCGTTTGAAAATTTGGGAATGAATAAATCATGAAATTTGTCAACTTGCATGGAATCATCGATACCAGGCCCATAGTGTAAGTCTTTACGATCGTCGGAATGTTCATAGCTTCTAAATCCTCGACCTCGACCATCTAGGTGTATATCTCCCCTCAAATAAACAAAAACATTTCTCTATGTATTTCGAAAGTGTATTTATGCAATGTATCAACTTTTACATCAATATCTATAATGCAAACCTATCAAAAAAAATTCACGAAAACATCCTTTCTTTAGTGTCTAAAGTGAGAAAACCCCTCAGCCGTCTTCATAATTCGCAAGCAACATTCGCACAATTTCAAACGTATCTGCTTTCCGATTTTTCTGTCTCCCAAGATCCCAATCTCATCAAACTTTCGACCGTGAGTCCACTCGCGCCAATTGTCCACTGGTTTTTCCCAAAACGTTGCCTGAAAGTCCACGCGTCAAACCGAGTCGAAGGGCCAGGGCGATAAAAGCTTTCGCGACGTCAATGACCGAAACTACCTCGAATAGATACAGTCGTCGAGCGAAGAGAAAGGCCGTACGTCAGTGAGATTCGAGTGTACACCGTTGTGATTTGAATTACAGATCGAATCCCGGCACCCCGACGCAGGTACGTCGTCCCGACTTCATAGGCGTAGCCGAGGCGCCGACCTACTACGACGTGCAGCATCACAACAATCACGGGGTGACGATCGGCGGTGCGGGCGTGGTGCCCGTAAGCTCAACCGGTTACAGTCCCCAGCGGCGTTTTCTCTCGGAGAGCGAGCTCGTGAGGCAGGCCAACGAGCAGCAGCAGCACGCCGCGTATTCCCGCAGCACCAACAACACCGTCGACAATATACGCGAACTGGCGGGCTCTCCGCAGCGCGGTGTTTACATGTGGAAGGACAATTCGCCGAGTGGTTATCCCCAGCAGCAGCAGCATCAGCAGCAGTCGTCTCATCAACAGCAGCAGATGATTCCGGGTGTCCATCCGTCGTTGGGCCAGCGAGCACCGCCGCCGCCCTACGATTATTACTGCTCGAATCCGACGAGTCCAACGCAACAGCCCTACGGGACGTCCCAGAGATCGGCTGCGGCTTATCATCCGGCCAATCGCGGTGGCGTGCCCGTTTTTCCGCCTCATCAATCGCCCCAGGTCAAGCGCAAAGTCGTCCCGACGATGGTCACGCCGACAACCCCCACGACCACCGCCGCGTCCCTCGATCCACGCACCAGACGACCAATGTCGTTCGTTCGCGCTCTCGAAATGACCGACTCCATGGAAATGGTGAATACCGCGCCGGGCGGTGGCGCTGATCCAACCAGGTCACAACAGAGGCCAACGACGCCAACGCCCGATCGTGCGAGTGTCTACGACATGAACTACGAGATATCCGTATAGCCAATGAGCCTCGGTATCGAATCATCCGCTGCTAACGCTCCTCGCCGTACATCATCATCCTCGACGAAGAACCACCTCAATCAGTTATCATCCGACGTTTTTCACCGAACATCGTCATCGTCATCATTCACACACGGCGATCGTGCACGTTTCGCACCGACTTCCGAAGTTTCCGTGTGAGACGCTGACGGAGATAGATAGAGTAAGAATGAGAAAGAGAGAGAGAGAGGGAGAGAGAATATGGGCTGGCTTTCTTTGATTTTGTTTGGGTGTCGTTCTTCCCGCAAGTGCCGCCTCGAAACAAACGAAGAGAAAAACGATTTTCCCCGGCGGTTTTACGATAATCACGCGGTTTTTTTTTCGTAAAATTATTTTTATTACGCGTGCGTGTGTATGTATATTCGCTCGGCTTTGTCGATATTCGTTCAATTCGTTAAAAAATATATATATGAATATTTATTATATTCGTATTTGTTTTGCCCGCAAAAAAATCAATCTCGTCTCTTTGCATGAAAATATATTATGATTACAATACAAATGTTTTTTTCTTGTAATATATAATTCATGATTATATAACTTGTAATAAACAATTATCGCATTTCTTTTTTCGCGAAAATATTCGTTCCTCATGCACGCAAAAATATAAATACAACAAATACGTTTTTTAAATTATAATTATAATATTTTTCCGCGAAGGAATAAATCTCTTTTGCACGACGGAAAATATTGTAAACATAATATATATACGTATTGATTTTTTAACGCGAGACAGATATATGCATACACACACAAACACTTATTAAAATCCCAGTAAGACTTTTTTTCCAAAATAAAGGGCGAGAAATACGAAGAAAAATGAAAATCTCAATAATCCCAACGTTCTTTTGGCTTCTCTCAAACAAACCCAAACAAATGTCCGGTAGCGAGATTTCAGATTCGTGGAAAAAAAAACGGTCGGAATATTATTGCCCGGCGACGGAATCGTGCGGGTGCAGGGTAAAACGTGCAAACTTGGACCACGATTTTTAACCAGTCTTTTTCCGGAAGGGCGCGTCAAGTTAAAATTTCCTGTCATCTCGAAATTTTGCACGATATCTTTTCTATAACAATGACCACTGTGGCACTACCTCTCCGCCCCCTACGCCTCCCAATAAATCTCTCGGTGTTTCCTCTCGCTGACCTCACACTCGGCAGCAATCGATCCAATTTTAGTACACGTTAAGGTCAGTTTAGATTTTTATACAGTGTCAGCGTGACTTAATTCTAGACCGCGGCATATATATATATATATATATATATATATATATATATATATATATATATATATATATATATATATATATATATATATATATATATATATATATATATATATATATATATATATATATATATATATATATAGAGTATTCCAGTTCAATTTCGACAACTAATTTCCATAGTGGAAAATCACATCCCTGGTGTAAAAAAAAACTTTACTAAAAAAAAATTCCCCCACCCCTTGCCTTTCTGCGGCTGCAAAAAATCGAATAGTTCACTCGAGCCGTTTTTTAAATTCGTTAAAAATTCAGATACGTTTTAAACCTGTTTTGTGCATTTTTCACCAAAGCTCAACTTGTACTTCCGGTATTTACTCTTTTTTTCGTGTTATTTCGATTTCGGGGATGATTATTCAACAGTTTGAAAGTCAGAAAAGTACTTCTTCGGTCTTGCGAGGAAAAAAAAATTCAAAAATATGGTTTCAGACGAAATTCGAATGGACGTATATGTGGGCCGAAAACGTAGTCTTGTGTCTTCCAAACGGTCGAATAATTCCCGAAATCGAAATATCACGTAAAAATTAGCAAATATCGGTAGCACAAGTTGAGCTTCGGGGAAAATGCACAAAACAGGCCTAAAACGTATGTAAATTTGTTCAGAATTTAAAAAAAAAAGTCCCGAGCGGACTTTGCGATTTTTGTAGCCGTAGGAGGGCAAGGGGTGGGGGAAAAAATTGGAAAAAATTATAGAAATGTACCATCAACGATGATGAGGGATATAGCTGTCTGAGTTGAACTGAAATACCTCATATATTGGGTGTAGTAAAAAGTAATACATTACTTTTGCATGAAATTAAAGGCAAAAATAATGGATTTCTTTTTACTACACCTAATATATATATATATATATATATATATATATGCGCATATCGATCGACGTGGTTATTTTTCCATTATCATTAACATTATAATTCCTCACGACACCTCACAAATTGCTGTGCGAGTGAACGAATTGCAGTGCGCGAGAGCAACGTCAACGGAAGATAATACGAACAATTTTTGCAGCACGTGAGAAACGAGGAGAAAATGAAGCGAGCGAAAGAGAAATAAAAGTTTCGCAGAGAAAAATTGTCCGTGTCCATTAACAAAAGTTACTTAATCGACTTAAGTCATTGTCAAGATAGAATAACAAATTCTGTGTAAAATAATCCCGAAATGTGTAGTAAATTTTTAACATACGATACATATATATATATACACATATATATATATAAATCGATATTTATACGTAAAACGATAGATATAAGAATTTATAATTTACCTCGATAAATGCTGAATTTTTCTTATCGATGTGCCCAACTAACACGACGACGTTTCGACGAACGTTTTCTTTTTTTTTTCGATAACTTTTCACTTCTTTTGTTTTCTGTTTGTGTTTTAGTTGAATTAATAGCGCGCGCGCGAGAGCGAAAGAAAATTAACGACAATTGTGCGTATGGAAGCGTGTTAAGTGAGCGTGAGTAAGAGAACGAGAGAGAGAGAGAGAGAAATAGATAGAAAGATAAATAATTGTACGAATGTGAGATATATATTGCAAAAAAAGGAAAAGAAAAGGAGCCCAGGGATACGATGCAACATTATACAATAATGACTCCGTTACGACATTGATGGACGTTCTTGCGATCTTAAAAAAAAATACACACGTAATACGAATCTTTCATTTGCGAGATAGGGCGGAGCGGAAAGAAACGAAACAATCTTGTAATGCGAGAGTGCGTGTACGAGTGTGTATGTATGTATGTGTATGTACATATATATTACAGTAAAAACCCGTTTTCAGTTTAAACGCGTTTCACCTAGTGAAAAACTTGTTCTGACCGAACGCCTTCGTTACAGATATTTTTCCTACTGAAAACTAGTTTTTAATTTACTGACAAATAAATGTCCATGTTGGTGAAAATGCGTTTTAACGAGGAAAAACTAATTCTAACGAAGTAAATGAGTTGAAAATGTTGGGGGTCGTTTGGGGTCTTCTTTATCGGTGAATTCTAGTTTTCCTTAGGAAACAATATACGGTGTTCAACGAGAGATCGACACAGTCGGGTGGGAGTAGTGTGGTTTGCTGTCCAGTGTCGTATTGGGGCATGCACCAACGTGGCAACGTGGAGAGGGTAAAAACGGCGGGATTTGATCGTACCGAATTTATGTTCGGAAGCGTGTCATTCTCTCCTTGAACGCAGTAAAGTTGTAACGAAGACGTTCAAGTGCGAACTAGTTTTTACTAGGGAAAACGCGTTGGAACTAAAAACGGCTTTTAACCGTAGCATATATACATAATGCTGCTACTATTGTACGTGTTATATATTGTATAAAAATTTAGTATGGTGAAATATAAATATGTCATATTAATGTACATATATGTTCTATTCAATAAATAGACAATAATGTAAGAATGATAATAATAACTTTGAGGACGTGTACTTGTATTTGTGTATTTGATAGTTAATTTATATATATATATATATATATATAGTGACAATTATAATGTGGCCGTGTTTTTGAAGGGTCCTGCCCGAAGATTTTGCGACCGATAAAAATATGATTTTCAATGGTTTTTCGAGTACTCGAAAAAAGAATAACGTCTTTTTATGACGAGTAGCATTTGCCAGAAAAAAAAATCAAAATTCTATTTCAAATACAGCAGAATGAAAATAATTAAACTTCGAATGCGAAACGCTCCTGATAAACTTTTTTCGTCCATCGCGTCAGCGAGCAAAAAAAAATTGTGAAAAATGCATTTTAGAGTGGATAGATAGTGTTTAATTCCATTTAAGAAAAGTTTTTTTATGAGTGTTTCGTATATGGAATTAAATTACCGTCAACCTGATGAATTGAAATTGGAATTTTTTTTTTTTTTTTTTTCGGTATTCTCAATTTTTCTGGCAAATACTCGCCATAAAAATACGCCGGATTTTTTTTCTTTCGAAGAGGACCTGGAATAAGATTGTATATTGAATTTTTCGCGGTTGCTGAAACTTCGCACCGGCCCCTTAGAAAATATATGGCCACCTTATAATTGTCACTCTGTGTGTGTGTATATATATATATATATATATATATATATATATATATATATATATATATATATATATATATATATATATATATATATATATATAATTAACTATAGAATACATATACACATATATATAGCACAATTTCATTATTATTATTCGATTATTATCTTTTTATTTATTAGAACAATATTTCACTATATTCTGTTACTACGATATATAATATGACATGTAGTCGTGGCAAAATATGTACATACATACGCTCGTGCGCGCGCACACACACACACACACATACACATAAACGTAAAAAATATGAGATAAGACTTTTTCTCTCAATCCCAATGGATCCGACACATCCGAAATTCGTACAACGAGTGTACGAATGAGATTTGAAGAAAAAAAAATTTACAAAAACAAGTTCGTGATTAAACAGTCCCGAGACGTTGGTAACGATACACTCGTGTTCGCGGTACATTAGTGTAAAAAAGGAAAGAGCCAACATTCGTACCGGTCGATTGGGAATTTCTTAAATTTCGTTCGAACGAAGGAGCAACATTCTCAATCGACAATTCAACGTAATTCCATCCCCGAGAATTGAAAATTTGACAGTATCAATAATTGCTACGAATGTTGAGGTGTCCGTTGAAAAATCGTTGATCGCGTATTGTTGCGTTGCGTTTCGAAAAATGATTTTCTCTTCGGTATTTTTTTTTTTTTTTTCGGCTTCGCGATACACATAATCATTTTTACATATCAGTTGTTGAATTGCCCGAGCTTGTCCCTCTCTGCCACCGTTGCGTTTGCAATTACGAGAGCGCTCGCGAATGATTTCTGTAAAAAAAAAGTGCAACGTTTTATTGCTCTCGCACGCAGCTGGGCGAAATGTCTTCGTTTTGCTGCAATTGACCGGAAAAAGAAAAGAACGAAGCTCGAATAAGCTCGGATCGAATATTCGCCCCCCCCCCTCTCGAAACTCCGACCTCTGTCTCCGGTGAACTTGTGCCAAAAAAGTATAGTAAAAAATACTATTTTGAAAGTCACTTAATCACGAGATTGTTCGATTAATAACGAAATAAAAATAAAAACACACACTCACACATTCACCGTTAACACGAAGACGGTATAACGTAACGAATTGGTTGAGGATTTTTGATAAAATCGATAAAAAAATCAATTCGAAAAACCAAATAAGAACGTACGAGAAACAGACAAACAAGAAATCATAATAATTACCATTTGTATGATTCGATGTACTTGTACATATTAGCCTGTTAGCACTACGTCAATGTACATACACATATATTTCAGTACCTCACGAATCGTCGCTGCCGTCATATATTATACAATAAATAATGGAAAGTCGCTGATGAGTTTTATAGATTTTTCAATTCACGTTGGTTTGTGGACACTGCGATCTCTATTGTCGGGACCTCAACAGATGCGACAGCTCCCCCGGATTTAGGCAATCCAAGTTTGCCTAAAAATCGGGGTGTAGGGTTTTTTAGGGGATGAAGGGGGATGGAGGTGGATTGATGCCAAACTACAACTCCCACGAGGTCGGCGCCGGGAGACAAAATGTTCAGAAAAATCCGGGCTTCATTTTTGTCCATAGCGCCGAAGTCGTAAAAGTTCATTTTGGGGGTGGAAAGGTGGGTTGAAATTTTGAAAAATCAGTTTTAATTCGGTAGCTCTTCAGAAAAAATTCATACAATTTTTGTGCAAGACGGATAATAAAAGTGAATTGTCGTTCCGTAAGCAACCTGAAGATAAAGACGTTTAAAATAGTGGCTGTTGGCTCTGAAAATGACTCGCTTTAGGCCATCAAGGTGAGTTCGTAGTCACTCCACAAGATTTTTCCTTTCCAAGTTTGTATCTTCGTGAATAATAAATCGAGCAATATTAAGTCATTTGTTATATACATTGTATAAATATCATTTCAGACGTTGTAAAAAGTATGCTCTGAAAAATAGAATCACTTCTCGAACCCTGCCGGTGACTCTCATAACCTTAAAAAATCTAAATTCAGAACTGACGATGCTAAAAAAAAGAGTAGTGAATAAATAAATCACTGCAGTAGTATCTTTACAATCTACCATGGAGGTATATCCACCAGCCAACTCGCAGGAAATCAAGAACGAAATAATTGTTTACGTTTGAGGTTATATTTGACCGGCCATATTGAAATATCGCTGCGCCATCTCTGGGACGTAAAGATCGCGAATACTGAGCTCAACGAGAGAATGACACACTTCCGAGCTTAAGGCGTTACCCCCACTTGTAGCGCAAAAAAAGGCCTTTTTCATGATTTTTTTTAAACAAAACTACAAAACTTTTTTAATCGATCAATATACCATCTTAAAGAACACATCTTGAAGAACTTTCAGTAATTTTTTTATTGAAAAATATTACATTGTTTAGTGGCAAATGGCCGTCAATGAAATAATGTTTTTATATACACGGTTTGCGGTGACCAACATTGCGGCGAAGTGGATCATCTGAAAAAAATGCGGATGGATTTAGTCAAATATAAGTATAAACTAGTCTTTAATCGAAGGATTTTAAAAAATATTCATTTTTCACAAAATGGCGGACAGTCAAAGTTAATGGTTCGATTTTAACGAAAAAAACGGCCGTTTTTGGCTATAAAACGGCCATTTTTTTCGAAAACAAAAAATCGAACGATTAAAGACTACATTTTTATGTATTAAGTAAGCCTGCAAAATTTCAAGAAGATCGGTTCATTAGCGAAACATCAAAACGCGTTTAAAGTTTCAATTTCACAACGGATTCTTCTCTTTCAACGCTCATATCTCAGTCAATTTTGTTCGGATCGACTTGAAATTTTCAGGACATATTCTCAGATACTTATACTTCAAAAAAATGCAATAAAAAAAATCGATTTTTTCAAAATCGCAAGTGGGGGTAACCCCTTAAATTCGTCCGGTACGGTCAGATCCCGCCCAAGGCGAGGCTATTTTCCCTTGGGGTTGCATTTTGAAAGATATTTTCTTAGTGCACCTCTACACCTGTTAAGGGGGGGAGATACCTTTAGGCGAGGAAAAAATGGCTGATTTTCATTATTATTTTTGACACTTAGGGTATGATTTATTACTGCTTTTGGCTGTTACATGGTATTTTTTTTATCAATGATTAAACATAGCGGCGGTATGGCACGGTCTTTGAAACGGGATGCGGTGGATGTTGTCGGCGGCAAGTATAGCGTCGGCGGGATTAATCTGAAAAAAAAAACAACGAAGATTTTTCTTTCATTAACACTCAAACGCAGAATATGAACTAAGAAAAAGTGAGGAATATTGAAAATCGATGAAATGGCACGCTTTGAAACAAAAAGATTGAATTTTCCGAAAAAAATGGCTACATTTTGCAACCAAAAATACTTTTCCTTTTTTATTTTCAAAAACCTTTAGGGTCACGTTTCAGAAAGTAAGGTTAGAAAGATTTCTACCGAATTTTATCAGAATCGGTCAATTAGTTTTTTAACTCTACGTCACGCCAGTTTTGAAAATGCAATTCAGAAGACCGTGCCATACCTTCGCTATTTTTTGAGATTAATTTTAAAAAAATGGCATGTAACGGGCAAAAGTGGTAACAAAATATACCCTGAGCTAAAAAAATGGTGAAAAATCTTTCCGTTAAAAAAATCATGGAAATCAGCCAATTTTTTCTCGTCTAAAGGTATCTCCCCCCTTAAGGCGCAGCCCGAATAAGAAGGTCCAAAAAAGAAGGAACCAAATAAACCGATAAAAAGTTCAATCATCATATATTTTTCTTCTGGGTGAATTAAGAAAAAGCTGAAAAAATCGTGAAACTATAACTTTTCTCAGGTTTGAAAAAAGAAAGTGTGTTTAAAAAAAACTAACGTGCTATAAAAATTATTTAAAAATACTTTTTAAATTCACTTTGAAGAGATTTTCATACTGAAGAAAATAAACTTTGGTTTGATTCAATACGTCGTTTAGTTTTTTTGCTATCACGCCCGCCAATTTGGAAAAAGCGTGAACATAAAAACTGGAGAAAACGCACTTCAAAGTTTTCAATAGAAGGAAATATTAATCGCTTCTCTGCTTTTGGCCTTGTATATTCGAAAATATTTACAATTGGCCTCTGTAACTGTAAATATATTCTTGGATAGTTTATATTAATTTAAGCAATAAAAAAAAAGATTTTTCGGACCTTCTAATACCGGCCGTCGCCTTAAGGAACATATCTTTCAAATTTCATGTTTCTATCTTTAGCGATTAAGGTTGTCCGGTGTTTATGTCAGCCAGCCAGTCACGGAAGTTTTATATGATTGCTTGTAGAATCATATGATGAGGCTGCTTTAAGTGAGAGAAGTTGTGAGTGGTTTCAAAAGTTTAAGAACGGCAATGGACAATACTTCGAATAAAACATAAAGTACCGTTCGTTTACAATAAATGCCTAATTTTTTTTTTAACGGCGGAAACTTATATTGTACTCCCAATACTTTTAATACAATAATAAAACTTTCGTACGACCAGGTTTTTGAAAATGTGGAAAATTGGGACAGGCAAACTTAGAAAAAAAATCGATTTTCGACAAAAAAAAAACAACTTTAATGGTTTGTAACCAGCATATGGATTAACGTATGAAAAATCATCCGGTCATACGATAGAGAATGTTATATACTATGCTCTGTCTAAATTTGAAGTGAATCGGAGGAATTGATTTTGTGATACGACTCATACCGTTTCATAAAACAACGTTTCAAGATAAAGGCAAAGGATCTGACTCTTCACAAAAATCACCACAACCCAGTTAGCTTTGGAAATTCCTACAAAATCTTTGTTGCAAATTGAAGTTGAGATCCTAGGTTACAAGACCACGCAATAAAAAAATCTTTTTTCAAATGTCACGCTTACGCAGACTCAGTGATGATGAATGCATGAGTTGCATTCATTTCGGCTCTTTCCCTCTGGATTGAAAAATATTACTCTAGCGTGTCACATTGTATTTCTCCCAGTCTTGTCCAAAATTCATATTCAGTCTTTTCTAGAAATAGCACTTGAATTTCCCGCCACCAAAAATGCTCTATGCGCCTGCGCATAAGAACGCCCGCCCCGCCACAAACTCCGACAATCGGGTACAAAACGTACGAATGAAGAAAACTGTGCAAATGTATGTAGAAAAGAAATTAAATAGCTTATGCCGCGCATCGTGTACTTTTTTATAGTCGGAGTTTCATCCATTGTACTTTTCTCTCTCTCTCTCTCTCTCTCTCTCTCTCTCTCTCTCTCTCTCTCTCTCTCTCTCTCTCTCTCTCTCTCTCTCTCTCTCTCTCTCTCTCTCTCTCTCTCTCTCTCTCTCACGCTCCAGCGTACGAAATGAATAACTGTCGCCCTGTCGCTCATTCTTTATGCTTCTTGCACTACGCAATGTGTACAAGCATTGAGTCGAATTTTCTATCGAGAAGTCGTTTCTTCCTGTCGCTAGATGTCGCCTCTGCAGCGTCTGAATTTTTTTAATTCAATGCGAATTCGCCTCTGCAGCGGTGTATTTTTTTTCAATACGAATATCCCCCATGTACAGTTCATTTCTCCATTAATCGTAAAATTCCAAGCAGTTCTACCGTTCCCAAAAAAAAATGCTGAAAAACCCTTCACCGATTTTCTTTACCGACGGTGCGTCATTCAGCCCGGAGATGCGAAACGGGTGGGAGAGAGACGACGATAGCGTTCGAGACCCGTTAGTTCGAGCCTCTGCCACCAGATAGACAAGCGCGTTTTCGAGGCTATCTACGATGTTGCGCGTTCCGTGGCGAACGGTACGTGTGGAGTCGTCAGTTGTGAAATTTCACGTCAGGTGGCTCGCTCGGAGAAAAAAAACTTGCATCACCGACTGCGCTCTCTCGCTCCGCGCAGCGCCGTGTTTCGCTTCTCCCTCTCTCTCTTTCACACACAGCCGCCCCCCTCCGTCGCCCTGCTCGCCCGTACAGTCGTGTACAAGCGTGGCTCTGACAGAATGCGCGGTGCTAGGACGAACAAACCGCGCCGCTAATAATCGCGGAGCATTCGCGTGTAATTGGGGCGTGTGTTCTCGCGTGTGGGCCCCTGGAGGAAGAGAAACGTTTTTGTTTGTTTCTCTTTCTCTCTCTCTCTCTCGCACACACGCACTACGAGACGTACGTGGATACCGTAAAGTTCGAAGTTTGCGAACGTCTCGAAATCGCGTGTAAAAACTGAGAACTCGAAATATCGCTCGAAGAAACGAAGGGCCAATGTTGCACGGCGATTAACGAGCCCAATGTTACGTATCGGAACGTGCTCCGCTACGAGCCATTTTAAACGTGTACATGTGTATCGAACGCAACGACGTGAACGACTGCGGCGCGCGCGCGGCCATTTTTACATCGCGACGACGATGCGGCAAGCGTGCGTGTCCGTTCGATCCGCCATTCCAAACAATCGGTGTACCAGTATTATCGCTACGTGCCCTCCTCGTCGCATCAGTCTCGGCTAATATTTAGCTCGCGGCGGCGGCAGCAGCAGCGCGCATTGGGCGAGAAACGCACCACCGCGCGAAACAACTCGTCCGAACGAAAAAATTACTAGCCAATACGCGCGCGCGCGCGCGTGCGAGAGAAAGAAAGAGAAAGAGGAAACCGAAGAGAATTATCAAGACAGAAAAGTGTACACTGCGCAAAGAATCAAATAAAGAGCTCCCGATCTTTCCTTGTGTATACCTACCGTTGTTATTATTATACGTAAGATCGAAGAGCGAGCTGACGACAGCCCCGAGAGAGCGAGACAAACGTGTGCTAATGTGTACGTGTGTGTGTCAGTAGAGGAAAAAAAGGGAGAAGTGGGCAAAGGTGGTGCGCGAAAGATTTTTCGTTCGTCGTTTAGTGACGCTCGATGGAGGACGGTATCGGAGTTTAAAGTAAAGAGTGTGCGTGACACAACTGGCCTGATAAGCTTCGTAACCGCGTTAAATCGCGGTACACCCTCCCCCCCTTCTCCTCTTCCCCGCCGCTGCATCGCCTATCCCTCGCGCAGCCGATTTTCCTTTTTTTTTTGCTCGTCGCGCTTGTACACACGGCCATGGCAGAGTGCAACGATGTAGTGTACGGATCGTCGAACCGTAATAAAGGTGCGTGCGTGCGTTCATACGTACGTACGTGCATTCGCGATCTCGCTCGCGTTTACGCGTGACGCGCGATCGGACTAAAATAAATCGCAGGTGTGCGCGTGTCAGTGGCAATTTCGTTAACGTACGAAAATATGAGTAGGATATAAGAGGTGAGAAATTCAAAATAAAAAGAAGATTTGAAAAAACCAGTGTCGCGCATACTGCCAGTGAGCGAAAAGAAAAAGTTCAATTTTTTTCTTCCATTCGCGATATACGAGAGAAGCTCTGGCTCTCGTTCCACGACCATCCATCGCCGATCGATCTATCTCGCTCGCTCCGCTCTACCGCCGTTCTCTTCTCTCTCTCTCTCTCTCTCTCCCTCTCTCGCTCGCTCGTGCGGTGTACTGGCTGGCGGTGTGTTTGTCCTCAAGCCCAACGCACACGGCAGACTCCGAAGCGCGTGCGATCGATGTGCCCGTGACAGAGACGAGGAGTGAGAGAGAGAGAGAGAAGAGACACACGGAGTTTCACCCATACCTGTGCACCCTCATAGTACAGTGAATTTTAGCCGAAAAAAAGAAAACTGCCGTTCGGATACGTCGCGAGTGTCGACAGACGAAAAAAATTGTGAGGATCGAGCGGCCTCGATCCTCCGTCGACCGAAGCGATAAACGGGAGTGCGGTTTTTGTCCCCGGGGTAAAAAAAAGACCCGTACAATCGTCCCTATCATCGCATAAAGAACGAGAGAAGAAAAAAAGTCGAAACGAGCGCAAAGAGCGTGTTGGATAAAGACGTGTCGCACAGACTGTCGGCAGAGTAGCAAATTTCTTGTTTATCGCACAGAGACGGAGCGAGTATTGAATAGAAAATCGTCACCGCGAAAACGAGACGGAAAAGTGCGAGCGCCCCCCACCCCCTCCCGAGAAGACACGGATTAGCAACAATGGCGATGACATTTCGCGAGGATTAAAACCCCACAGAGAGAGAGAGAGAGAGAGAGGGAGAGATTGTGAGTGATCGAAATATAAAGTGAGATAGAAAAATTAAGAAACATAGGAAGAAACCGTGACGAGTGATACGAAATAGAAATAGAAAAATAAATTAAAAAATTGGAAGAAACAGTGAAAATTGGGACGAAAAAATCTTCGAAAAAAATTTTCTCCCATTGTGCGCGATTCTACGACCAAATTCCTACCTTCTCTCAAATTTCGATTTTTTCGCCGCACCCCCCCCCCCCCCCCCGCGGTAAAATCGCATGTACGTGCGAGGCATAGCCCAAGATCGACGACACAAAGAGAGCGAGTTCCACGGACGTATTTCCCCTTCCACACACACACACACACACACACACATATATATATATATAGAAGCGAGACACACGCACGGGGGGCGGAAGTGGCGAGATGGAGCAAATCGAGGTAAAGCAGAGGAACCAGCGTAACAGGAGACGCGAGCGTGCCCAGAGAATATTGGCGCAGAGAGAGAGCCTTGCAAACTCGAAGCACCAACAACAGCACCACCAACAGCAGCAACATCATCTTCCTCATCATCCTCACACTCCTCATCACCCTCACCACCCTCATCATCATCATCATCAGCATCATCATCAGCAGCATCAGAACCAGAATCCGCAACTGGCGAGGCAACGACCCGACGAGGAGGACAGCGGCGAGGACGAGGAACCCGGTGGCCTCGGCCTGTCCGGCGCTCACGTCGGTTCTGCAGCCGCCGCCGCGGCTGCTGCCGCCGATGCTGGCGGTAGACCGCGCGAAAATAACGCGAGACCACCGAGACCACCTAGACCACCGAGGCCGAGGAAGAAAACTTCGTCACTCAACTCATCCACGAATCCTAATCACCACTCGAACAAGGAGCCACCCTTCGAGGAGGACATTATTGACGGCTTTGCGATACTCGCGTTTCGCAGCTACGAGGAACTCGAGGTAAGACTTATCCTCGTTTATTTTGCTTTTCCTTTGTTCTGCCTTTCCTTCTTTCTTTTGTTTTTTTTTTGCAACGTCGGAATACGAGGTTTGTGAATGCGGATGTCACAATGAGGTAGTGCTATGTGATGTCATTTATCGTAATGAGGAAAATTGTTAATGCACGCACGTATGAAGCGTGCGCGTGTTCATATATCAGTATCATGTGATACAAGTAACGATATTTGAAAATGTTATATACATATATAGTTTCCATTGTCATTAGGAATTAGACCACGTGGTACTTGCGTGACATTTTTCAACAAATGCCCCGATCGGGGCTGTGAGATTTGGAAATCCGTTGATAAAACTTCAATGTACAAGTATAAAGCAATATGATTTTTAATTATGACGAAAATGATATTTTAATATGACGAATATGGATATAGTTCTCGTTACGCTTATGAAATAGATGACACTACACTTATATCGATTTGTTTCAACGAATTTTTTAATAGTGTGTTGGAAATTTGGAAACGCGTTAGAAAAGTTTCGATATGCGAGTATAAAGAGATGTGATTTTTAATAATGACAAAATCGATATATATGTTTATCATTCCCGTTACCATTATGAAATAAATGACATTACACTTATATTGATTTGTTCCGACCAGTTTTTTTATCATGTGTAATTTGGAAATTCCTTGGTAAAATGTCAATTTATAAATTATATTATACTTATAAATTGACATTTTACAGATATTTTTAGAGAAAAAAAGTTGTGACAATTTTTTCTCTCTTTAAAGTAAATAATTGGATGGTAACAAAAATGAAAGAAAAAGAGCCCAAAATTTGTGCCGCCCTAATATATATATATATATATATATATATATATAGAAAAAACTGACGCGAATTTTTTTCCGCTTCTCACTCATAAATTTAACACTTTGTAAAATTTTTAAAACAATTAATCCTTTTCTTCTTTAAAACCGGATTTTCTTAATTTACCTCACACTTCTAACCCGATAAAACAGGGGACCCATAATTTTGTTTACGGACAAGAGCTTGAAAGAATTATTTTATGAGAACAAAGATTATAATTATTGGGTTAGTAGTGTGAGGTAAATTTGAAAAATCTGTTTCTAAAGAAAAACGATTAATTGTTTTGAAAATCTTACAAAGCGTCAAATTTACGAGTGAGATGAGTAAAAAAAAAATTGGCGAAAATTGGAAATTTCGAAGCTCTTGAGCGACCACTAAATATTCGTCGACCGGCTAGAGCTTTCGCGAGGTTAATTTAAAAATTATCAAGCCTAAAATTCATGGGTGAAAGATGAACGAAAAAAATCGATTTTTTAATGAAAATTTGAATTTTTGGGAGGCTCGAGCGACCTTTAAATATTTTTTGACCGCTCGCCGATTTCGCGACAATTTTTTCTTTAAAAAAGATAATTGGATAGTGGAAAAAAAAGGGAAAAGACTAGATATGAAAAGTGTGGTACCCTATATATATATATATATATATATATATATATCACTTATTAGTTTTGTCGATATTTAAAAAAAAAAATTTGTTCACGCGATCTTGCCTAGGTGATAGCACTTATTATCTGGCTCCCCTTATTCGCTTCAAATTTTTCGCTGAAAACGCAAACTTCCGGTCATCGATAGCGTGAGTCCTTCCATGGCGACCAAAAAAACTAAGAGATATATATATATATATACAATTATATATACATATACATACATACATACATACATACATATATATATATATATATATATATATATATATATATATATCAATAATAAGTTATCGTAATCTCTCGAGTGACTATAAATCTGTTGTTGACACTGACATTCGGCGATTTTCCCACGTGCTTATCCGTTAAAATCCCCCTCTTCCGTCCCACTCTCTCTCTCTCTCTCTCTCTCTCTCTCTCTCTCTCTCTCTCTCTCTCTCTCTCTCTCTGCCGTCTCTTTCTTTGGCAGTATCGACTCGTTGACTTAGAGCTGAATTCCCTTGATTATAACCA